>CM032662.1:26638492-26659349 GCA_019095985.1 Streblospio benedicti | reverse complement strand
GTGTTTAATGGGCACAAAATTTAATGCAAAAATTATCAGAAGTTGAGTGGTAGGATGATTCAGAAAACTCTTTCATGGTGCTTGCAACTAGGTTGTACAATGATAAGTTGCACTATGTACCGCAGTAGTAAGGAGCAAGGAAAAGAGACATCTGGTAATGGGATCAGCCACCTACAAAGGATAGCTTGGATGAAATATACATGTACCATACATCTTTGTCATTTCCATTATCTAGATGAATCTAGAAGATGTGGAAAGTTTGACTAAATGCACAAAATAAGCGACTGCCATCTAGTCATTTAGTAGTTACCCTGCGTAAACTTGGAGGCTTTACATTGAAGAAATATGTCATGGTTGGTCACCATGTATGAATGCATGCCCAAATGTGGTGAATATTACCTGATCTTGCGAGTGCAATATTCAACCACATGAGGGCATGCATTCATACATGGTGACCGACAAACAATGACATAAATTCATTATAACAAGATAAATACTCAAAGATGTCAATATTTCACAACAAGTGAACTGGAATTTACAAAGTATTTTTTGAAAAGTTAGGATGCCATGCGATATTAAACATCTTACATATCTCTGTATATTACAACAAATGCCATACATTTAGAAATAATGTCAGACACATTATTTCATGTCAGTCTTACTGAGAAATATGTACGTATTACGGACCCAGAAGTTTTATTGAGAAAAATTTGAAAACAATCTGTTATTTCATGTTGGAAACAGTAAGCAAGTTTTTTTCTTGTCTCAATCATCTACGCTTCATTTGCAAGTAAATTTTGCAGACAATCCAACGTACACACAATTCTTTTCCATTGGCATATATTTAGTGAGTGTACAGATAACCAATATCAGGGCCGTAGCTACATATGAGGCAGGGAAGGCAACTGCCTCCTCCATTTTATGGAGATCACCCTGTTATTGGAGATTTTTTAAAATCTTTTTTCCACTTTTCTGTCATAGATAACCTCAGAAGCTATGAAAAAGGGTCTAAATTCAGAACTTTTCTTGTGGGTGGAGGGAGCATTCCGTCAAACCCCGCTAGCCTATGGTGCTTCTGTGCACCCTCGCCCAATACCCAATGTATTTGCCTTCTCTGTTTCACAATCCTGGCTACAGCCCTGAATATAATCATATATTGATTTTCTTATTTGAATAGATGCCAAAAGTGTGACCCACTTTTAGAGGGCACTATTGCCTGGTCTCTATGAAGAAATATTGACTGGCTGATTTCTGCTCTAAGCCAATCAGAATGCAGGATTTAGGGGCGTGTCACAGAGTGCTGTAATGGTTTATCTTGTAGGACATGAAATGCCTTGTAATAAATTGATGATTTTAGATCCCATGGTCTTACCATCAGATGCTTAAAATGTGAAATTGCTACTAATGTGCAGACACCAAGTCCAGGGTGTAGTATTTTCTATGTAATCCAAAATTCTCCTGATTATTAAAATAAAAATTGTAGGAACGATGTGCTATAGTTTTGGTGCACCTACTTGGTAATTTTTGACGTTCTGATTGGTTTATATTATAACGAACATTTACATGAAAAGGGCAATTTTTCAGTCCTTGTCAGAGACAGTCAGACATTTCAAACATTCTTAAATGTATGATTAAGTCCTATGATTAGAACAGGAAAGTTTGTTTATATTTTTTATTTGCATACTCATTACTGCATCACTTGAGTGACCAGCACATCAAAATATTGCTGTTCTTATAATGAAGTTAATCTCCAAAGAGGGAATGTTCAAAATGTCAACACTGGTGCAGGCAATGATTGAAAAATTCATTTCGATGTAAGTGTTCATTATGATGTAAATGAATCAGAATTTTGAAAATTTTTATGTAGGTCCGGGAAAAAGAATAGCGTATCATTCCTATGATTCCTATGATTCTTATTTTGACATTCAATACAAATAAATGTTATTCCATGAACTTGTTGGGAGGACATTAGTTGGTTTAGAAATATTGGATAACAGTCTCAAACTGTTGTGGCATTATATTCCAGAATGCAGTTAATATTAGGGAAGGTGATATTTAAGAACCTGATTGGCGCAAGCAAAGTAAAGGCAACTGCATCAATGGTTTTATCTTCTTTTGAAAGTGACTTTAAAAAGATTTTTAATAGCTATTCATTCTTTCATTATCCATATTTTCAAAGCCACTTTCAAATGACATGTTCTTTAACTTACATCCATTGATACAATTGCTTTATTTGCTACCACAAACCAAAAATACGCATTTAATACATTTTTGAAGAAATTTGCATGAAGTAACTTACTATCACAATGTGGATTTCATAATCAGCGGTATCAATAACAAAGGCTTAATCTTTACATTATGATGTGATATTTGGAAGAAATCAACAGGATATTGAAGATATTTTAATATTAATGATAATCATGTTAATTACATAGCAAACACAGATTTTGTCACAGTTGTGATGACAAACAGCTATTCTTTTCCGGAAACCAACCTCGAGTTCATGATTGCATTCTACGTCATTGTGACGTCATGCTCGAATTTCAAAACAGAGAAATCCGCGCATGCGCATCACTTCTTTCTTTTCGAAGTGTCGGAAACTCAGGTTTTTGTGTTACGCTTTTTCAAACCGTTTTTCGCGAGTTACAACCTTGTGCCTTGGGATTACTTTTACTCCGTTACTGAATAACGTCCTCAAGGTTAGTTCTGAAGTGTTTTTGTGCGGTTTGTGTCATGGCAGACGCCGCTACGCCGACGACTTCGGCGACTCAGGCCACAGGGGACTCTCAAGTCCCGGCCGCCATCTTGGATGGCAATTCTGATTCTGCCGCAAGGCCAACCCCCTCAGGGGAGATTGGTAGCCGGCCAGAGGACCAGCCAAGGCCATCTGCAGATGGTAAGGGCCCATCTACGTCCCCCCCGGGGGAATCTACAAGTGCCATGGAGGAAGATGCTATCTCCCTTCACCCACGTGGTGCCAAGCGATCTCGCAGATCACGTGACCGCGCTGACAGGCGGTCACGTGCCCACGCTGACAGTGCGTCGTCAGTGGGGTCGGCCATTTCCTCTCAAGAGGATGATCTTTCGGATTTTTCCGATTATGACAGTCCATCCCCAGACAGGCGGTTGGGCCGTCGCCATCGGCACTCGCGTTCCCGCTCGAGACGAGCGCGGAGCAGGCCTTCGCGGCGCAGCCGCTCACGGCACGGGCGTTCCCCCTCAACACAGAGCAGACGCTCCCACTCGCGCGCTACGAGCGATCACGCTCGCGCCACTCACGGCGACGCACCAGGTCCCGGTCTGTGACCCCGGCCAGGCGCCCCCCCTCTCCCGACAGATCGGCGGCAGGGGTTCCAAAGTATCACGGTTTTCATGCGGTGCCAGATGAGGCGCCCGTGCGCTCCCTCCCGTCTTACCTCGCGGAGTCGGCGGAGGTTTATTTCCGCCGCCACCTCACTGACAAAGATGTCAGTGACATACTCAAAGCACACCCGGTCCCGGGCCTGGAGTGCCTCAAGGTCCCGGAACTAGACCGGGACATAGAAAAACAACTGCGACCGGACCACAACACCAGGTCCGAGGGCTCCCGCCTCGTGTCTAAGGACGCGGCCCTGCAGGGGGTCCACGACAAGATCGTGCGGGCGATGGGCCCTTTGTCAACGCTATGGATGGCGATTGATGCGGCACGGTGCGAGCCTGCGCGGTTTGACGCGCAGGACATGCTCACGTTACTTGAGATGGCCATCACGATGGTGGGGCAGTCAGCCCAGGCCATGACTTACACGAGGCGTAAGGAAGTCGCAACTTTCGTCGCAACTTTCGTATTGGACAAACGGCGGACGCCACAGAGGCGCTCCGCGTCCATGGATCTACCCTACCCACGGGCGGGGAAGTCCTCTTTGGACAAGACTTCCAGGAGGTCCTCTTGCAGGAAGTTAAACGAGTGGGCGGCATGGCCCAGCTGCTGCGTTTGAAGCAGCAGCGGCAACAGCGATCCCGGCGGGATCGGCGGAATAAGACATATAACCCACCCCCCAAGCAACAGCACCAAGGGTCGACCGGTGGGAACAAAGGTTCCGGAAAAGGCGGAGCGAAGTCCAACCGGGGCTCCGGGCAGCGGCGGCAGCGGCAGCAGCAGCAGCAGCAGCGACGAAAGGAGCCCTTTCAAGAGGCCCAGCGCCAGGGCGGGGCGCCTAACGCTGGGCACGGCGGACGTGGCGGCGGCGGTGGCAAGGCCCGTCAGCAACAACCACGCAGGTACGTCCTCATTGCCCCAACCTCCACCCCCACCCTCGAGTGTTCCAGAGGGAGGCGCACGGGTGACACCATGCGATTCTCCGCCCCCACAGGAGGGGATAACACCCCTCCTTCCCCCCCCAGAGCCCGCGATGGCTGTGTCATCGTCATGTCTGGAAGCGGAAACCCTACCGGAGCTAGACACGCTGTCGCTCCAATCATTGCACTTTCCTCCGGGACTTGTGGCGGGCCGGACCGCTCTTGCCCTACCGAACTGGCGGAAGATTTCGGCCGACCCGGAGGTACTAAGCATGGCGGCCGGCTACCGGCTCCCACTGACGGCCCTACCCCCCCAATCACATGGCTTCAACCCATGTTTCAGCGCAGAGGAAACGGCCACAATCACCAAGATCCTGGAGGAAATGCTCCAGAAGGGAACGGTGTGCCGGGTACCGGACGTGCCGGACCAATTTGTGGCACACATTTTTCTTCGGCCGAAGAAAGACTGCTCGTCAAGGCCGATTTTCAACCTAAAAGGCCTCAACCAGGGCATCGAATATGCCCACTTCAAGATGGACGGCATGCCGTTGGTGAAACACCTGTTGATACCGGGCGACTTCCTGATAAAGGTAGACCTAAAGGACGCATATTGGTGCGTCCCCGTGTATCAGCCCCACAGGAAATTACTACGCTTTCATTGGCAGCACAGCCTGTACGAGTTCGCGTGCCTGCCCTTCGGGTTGGCGTCGGCCCCTCGCGCGTTCACCAAGCTACTCAAACCGGTGATCAGCTTCTTACGCAGAGTGGGTGTGCGCCTGGTAATCTACCTGGACGATGTGCTCCTGATGGGCCAAGATCCAGCCCGCCTCCGTCAGGAGGGTCGCTCACTTTGCGTCCTGCTGGAAGCCTTGGGGTTCATCGTGAACCTCAAGAAGTCAGTCCTGACGCCAACGCAGGACCTCGAGTTCCTGGGCCTCAGGGTGCAGACGGTCCCAATGCACCTCACCCTGCCGGAGTACAAACGCACGGAAATAGTGGCCTTGTGCCGCGAGGTTTTGGCGGCCAACAAGGTGTCAGTCCGCCTGTTAGCTCGGTTGATAGGCAAGCTCTCGGCCACAGTTCTGGCCGTTCTTCCAGCCCCCCTGCACTACAGGAGCTTGCAAATGTTAAAGATTCGAGCGCTCCTCCACAGAAAGTTCTACGAGGCAGTGGTGACGCTAACGACGGACTGCAAGGAGGACCTGCGGTGGTGGATCCTCCACCTGGAACTCCTGGCAGGGAAGGCCATCATCACCCCATCCCCGGATCTTGTCCTAGAGACAGACGCTTGTCGGACGGGATGGGGAGGCACAGTGAGGAACGGCGAGAGTGCCAGGGGACACTGGACCCCCCAGGAACAAAAGGAGCACATCAATGCTCTCGAGCTCCGAGCAGTGATCCTGACCATGCAGGCTCTGCTAAGTTCGGTCTCGAACAAGCACGTCCATGTGAGAGCGGACAACAGGACGACGGTGGCCCACATCAACCGGATGGGGGGGACGAAGTCCAAACTGCTAGTGGACCTGACCAAGATGGCATGGGACTTCTGCCTGAGCAGGAACATCGTGTTGTCCAATTTTATCTCCTTGTAAAAATGTTGGATCACTGTCTCTCATAATATAACAGATGATAATTTCCATGTGGGTTTACAAAAATGGAGATTGAAGATTAATTGCACATTAACTGCGTTTCTATTGAAATAAAATAAGGCATGCAAGGCGGATGTTACAAAACTATTGACATCAATAATTAACTTCAGGTGACAAGTTCACAAGGCATTATATGACAGGATGGTAGTACTTAGAATCACAAAACCATGTTATGCAGAACTATTTCATTTGCAATTAATATTCATGGTGTTTTCAATAAGAAAGTGAATAGGTGGTTGTTGTACTGAATTTCTTAACACCTTCGTACACTTGATCCCACTGGTGTCAGGAACCGGGCTTCTGGTATGTACATCTTTTACTTTTTTGCAAATTCAGCACTAAACTTCCAGTTAAAAACTACTATACTAAATGTAATTAATATCTCACATGAAATATGAACATGGGTGTAATACATGTGTCGGGAGTGCGCTTAATGTATGTAAAAGCATCAAGTTCCGCTAATAGAGACTAAATATATTTTTGTTGGAAAAAATTGAGGTCTTTGTTGTATTGTTTTCATTCTAAATGACCCATGAAAAGATATACCTGTATGCAATAGAGTATGTGCTTTCAGTAATGGAAATGAAGGCTCATTTTACAACAATTGCATAATCATTGCCATGAAAGGGCTATCACTCTGAGTATCAGATGTCAAATTGACCTCTGAAATGTATCACCAGAGATTGGATTATCATAATTTATTAATTTATGTGATCCAATTCTTAATTTTAACTTTATAACATGATTTGATTTTTTATATGTAGACTATCCAAACCAGCAGGATAGATACAAGTATTTATCTAATAATGTTAATTCTGGTCATTATTTTAATACTTCACTTTTTAGATATTGGGCATTCAATTTATTTACAAAAGATATGTGAAGAGAGTCTTGGCTTATTGGCCTAACGTGTAAATAGTGTATATTTTTACTCGTTTTACTATGGTGTATATTTTACCGAAATAAATACTTTTATTTTTATCTTCTATTTGTGTTATAAGCATAGAAAAGTGCAAACTGACCTAATTCAAATCCTGAATTAAAAGGTCTGTAATTGGTTCCCATGTTTTATTAGCAATTGTTATGCTTCAGAGGTCATATCTGGACATCTGATACTCACAGTGGTCTTTATCGGCTTAGGCGCAAAATATTGTTGTTGCTTAATTATATTAACGAGACTTGCTGGAGATAAATAATTCTTTAAATGGGCTTGTTTTTTATTTTAGTATAAAAGTACAAGCATTTCCCTTTTTAAAAATGAATAACACTTTAGGGGTTTCGGGAATAGATTTTGGTTTATGGACCATACAAAAGATCATGTATACAATTTCGGTACGGTCAAAATTAACATAGACTGAATTTTTCATTGTATTTGTATGATCTTTTGTATGGTCCACAAACCAAATTCCATTCCCGCAACCTTCAAAGTGTTATACATTTTTAAAAAGGGAAATAAATGTACTTTTATACTAAAACAAAAAACAAGAACATTTTAAGAATTTTTTTTCCTCCAAATTCTTTTATCTCTAGCAATTCTCCTTAATAGGACTAAAGTATTATTGTGACAATTTATTATTATGTATGTGTGCCAGAAAATGGAATAAACTTGTGTATTTTTGCAGTTAGGTATGGTATTTCTATTTCAGTGTGATTGCTCAGTAGTTCAAATAATGAGACTAAATTATGGATTCATAGAAAAGTTGGAAATTTACTACAATGAAAGAAAAGGTTGATTGAAAAATGGAGATAACATTCTGCTGATGATAAATCTAAAAGAAAGTGTATTGAACTGTATGATTATGAAAATGCTGTGAATGACTGGAGAGAAAATCACTGCCCTTGTATTGCCGATACGTCCAGGATCTAAGGTAGTACAAGAGAGGAATGTGTATGGATAAATTTACATCAGCTTTCCATGAACTGTTGTTTAAGGAATTCACTATTATTAACAACACTGATCATTCATATATGAAAACCTACTGTTATTTTCTATTAAAATCTGGTTATTCTGAGTTGCAGGTATAGGAAAGAATGCAAGTCTGTGAGGAAGATCTTTCAGCCTTTCATGGAAGTCAAACCTCAATGAGTCCTCTATATGACAAACTTCTCTTGATAGTCGTTTTTATTTAGGGCTAGCTGGAGCTTACAAATGTGCTACAGTATATCCAGCGGGGTCCAATGATGTACTTCAAATTTCAGTTTAGTTAGCTTGTTCATTTTGCATACATGATCCACTTGGCCACGACCCGGTCCGTCAAAAAATAAACTTTTTAGTAATTATCTTATTAATCTTAAAAGTACAGGAACCGGTTCATCAAAATGCCTCGAAATAAACATTCAACCAAATAGAATATCAAACTTGCAGACATTACAAGATCTAAAATGGATAAATTTATAGAAAACAGCCAAATATTCTGTCACCTTGTCAGTTTAGTTTGGTTGTCACGGTATAGTCGCTATTTGTTGTTATAAAACGATGTGTTTTATTCATATTGATGAGATTGATAACCATAAACTAGTAGATCTAGTCTTGTGAATACCATATAAAAGAACGTAAGAACGTCATGAACGTGCCCACGTCACAGAGTTTCCGACGAATTGGGTCATTACGCCGGTCGTTGCTAAGTGGATCACATGTACAGTAAATGTCCTAAAGAGTGGAATCTCATATGCTTTTAGTACATAAAGCTTTCTATATGAGGGTGTCTGAAGATTTGTGTTCAGTCAGAAAAAAGGCAAAATCATAATCTGCTGGCCACCCACTAAGATATATGTTGCTGATGGATAGTGATAGGCTCATTAGCCTGTGGTACCAGCAGACTGTTTGAGTGCTGTTAAAAGCAGCATCTGCTATTGAGTCAAGTAGTTATTTGACTTGGTTCCAATCTAGGATGATATATATTTTATTTTGCCTTCATCGAGAAGATATATATGATATACATTACACAAACATAAAATACAAATGATAATAATACAAATTGAAATACATAATTACAACATTAAATTGAGAGTCTTGGATGGATGATAACAGTGGTTGTTTTTGCTGTACTGTATGGTGAAGGTAGACTGGTGTCTAAACTTGAACTTGAGACTATTGGCTGCCATAATGAGGGAGTTGCTGAGTATACAGTTAATATTTTGTATTCCAATGCTGATGGATACAGGCACTATATTCCAAACCAGAGCAATTGAAAAGCACATACGTATCAGTGTCTGCTTAATTTTCTGTAGACAGCTGCTTAGGTTCCTCCTTAGGAAGCCTAGATTATGCATTCTTCGTTGGCTCTCTGCCCTTTCTTGCCTCATTCATCTTCATTACTTTTATCCTTTCTTCAGTTGTTAAATACGTATGGATTCCAAATCAGTCAGGATTTTGTGTATTAACTTGTTTCTACTTACTTATTACCTCCACCTCTCAGTACAATAAAAAACAAACCATGCCAACCTTAGATAGTTGAAATTTCATCTGGTCCTGAGAATACTAGATATAGTATGACACTGGACTAACACTTTTGCAATTACAACATAAGCCACCACTATTGCCTTTAAGTCCTAAAAGTGACACTAAGAGATGTAACATTCTATTAATTATTTCAAATTTTACCGGTATATTATATATAGTCTAAGAAAAGTGAATGCACAGCATATTTTTTTTCCGCTGAACAGTTTTTCAGGACATTTACTGTACTTGTGTAGCACAGAAAGGTGAAACAAATTAAGATATTAACTGTAGTATAGTGTAAACAATCGTTTGATGTCATTTGAAAAACAAGAAAATGTAAGTATATATTGTAGATATGACTATAATGAAAGTGTCAAAAGTGCCAATATTTAATTACAATATGAGGCAAAAATGAAAATACAGGACTGAGTGCATCAGAAGGACACAGAAACAAAACAAAATTAGAAGAATCTGCGTATATAAAACGTAATAAATCATAACATTTCCAAATAAAGTTACGGGCATGATGCATATATGTTTCGTTGGAACGGCCCATTGCTGAAACTGACACTTAACGTGTAATGAAATAAACAGAAAAAGGAATATTTAGGAAATAGGAATATTTTCTCCTACTTCCGCCATCATGGATATGTTTTTGCTTATCAATATTCGGATTTGTTTGGGCGTTCTTGTAATATTTCCAACACATTGACATCGTTGATTAGTTAAAAGGTGGTTGTAAAGTCTGTCAAATTTCATGAACTTTCAAAAATATCTTTTTGTACGGGAAACCTTTATAAAATGCATATTATAAGCATTAAAAACAGAAAAAGCGTAACTTCAGGCAAGTTATGCTGAAAACCGTAACATGCGGAAGAAACGGGACCTTTTTTCATTCGTAACCATCATCACCATAAAAAGAAATCGAAAATACTTAAACAATTGTAACATAAGCTTTATATTCTTCTGTTTCCTTCTGATGCAGTCGGTACTGTACTGATGTGGTGGATAATATGGGTCAATAGAGTATCAAATGGAATTCAACTATCATTCATTTAATTGATGATGGATGTTTTTGTGTGTTATGTATGTAAAATCAGATTGGAGTTTAATTATGAATTGTGGGGTGGGTATTCATTGTGGAGTTTAGACAAATTACCGAAGTTGTTATGCTACTGCCAGCAACACATTCGCAACTAACTTTATTCACCGTCCAAGAATTAGATTGCATTTTTATATATGTTGCATGGGTAATGCATGTGATTGATAAAAGATTGCTCTGGATATACTGGTATTTATTACGATCCAGTGGGTAGATACGAAAAAGGAAAGCAGTCTATACTGTATTAGGCCGGTTCAAATGGCACATTTCTAGTTTTTCCGCAGTTACACCAATAAGCTGCGGACGAGGGTAATGATGAAAATAAAATCATCCGTTGATATGTCCACCTATGGCACGGACATAAATCATTATTGAATTAGAAAAAGTCTAAACTAATCATCCAACAGTATGTCCTCAACTGTACTATGAATATAACGCATATTAGAATATTTTGTTGATAACATTGGTGTAAATATAGTGATTTAAATATTCATATCTACAACATACAACACTTTATGATATTAGATAACACCCTATTTTTTATATGAATCGGTAGGGTTTATATGGTTATGAGATAGTGATAGTATGAAAGAGGTACGAAATGTAAATTCATTACATTGTTTTTCATGTCTTCAAAGATCTTTGCATCATATTAGTGGAATCTATTCAACTGTAGTGACCTCTAAATGATAGGATGGCAGTGAGATGGATGGTACTTTTAGTGGATACTTCGCAAAATATCTTTAATCGAAGTGTCAAGAGTTCATAGGTAATTTTTGGCCAAGCTCTCCTTTGCAGGTGTCGGGGGGCCATTACAAAAGATATCCATTGCCGCTTTCACCTGCCATGGTGAGAAAATCTATTTTGCATTCTAGAATGGCAAGCACTATTTAAGAGAAATGTTTTCTGAATCTAGAACAGCTAGAATGCAGTCTGTAATTGGTATAATGCCCCACTATATTCCTTTCTCACAATTGCTCATTCAAACATGATAAACCCGACTGACTCCTCTGTCTTACTAACTCTCTTTTTCTCTGTCATCTTAGCATCTGCATGTATGCCTAGGCTCTTTGCTATATGTATTAACCCATGCTGTCTGAGGCAGTGGGATATCATGTCTATGGGCAGGTTATTTGATAATTTGTATCAGAATTTTCGGAAAATGAATGGTGCATAATACTCTAGGATACCCAATAGTAAGTGCTCCTACAGCAGTAGAAAGAAACAAAGTAACAAGAAATATGCACAAATCTGTGTAGTAGGACAAACCACCTGGAAAGAAGATCTTTGATGAGAGGTACCATAGGGTGGCGCACCTAAGGAAAGGGGTGGGGGGCGTACTTAAGGATTTCATGAAAACCCTATGAAAAGGAAGTATTTTGGTGGGAAAAGGTGGGGAGGGGCGACCCCTGCGCCCCCCCAGGATCCTCCTATGGGTACCAATGATCTTATCAATTGGACTGCCACGATAATTTGTAAAGTTTGACTGTAAGCCTGGACTGTAAACACTACATATCTTCCTGCCTTCCAGTTATTGAAAAGTTCAATTACAGTTGAGCGGTTTACGTTGAACCTCTTGATCTTTGAAGACATGAAAAGCGGTGTAATAGATTGACCATTTCATACCTTGTACTTTACCATCACCTGCTAATAATCTTTGAATTACTGTAAAACTAGAATATTTCCTAGCTATTACTCTTTGCGATTGTCATCTGTAAATCATTCTGTGACTATTTAATTTTGCTATTTTGGTTCATCTTGCACCTACTTTACATAGGCTATTCAAGTTTGCTTATTTGTACCTAGTCACCTACGCATGAAATTCACAAATTAAATCGTGCACAAACATTTCTAGTTTTACAGTACTGGTGATTAATTTATAATCGTAAGGGCTTTGTATTATGATTTACAATTTTAAAGTGGTGAGTATGGTGGAAATCAATATTTACATTGTTATATGTACACCCATGTTCGGAAAAACATGCTTATGGTATATTGAATACATATTAGTGAACGCATAATTTCTTATAAATAGGTTCTCTTGGCTTTTTTGCATGTATACTTAAGCATGTGTGTTTATTTTTTTCCAGTCACTGGTAACCACGTAATAATTACGATCTGCAAACGCCTCGTGTTTTCAATCATGTACGTTCCCACTTTTTCATCAATGTTACAGTCGCAATCAATAATTTTAAGAGGACTCCGTATAAGCATTTTGCCAGCAGTATTACGTATTACATAAAACTTAAATCATACTTTAGCAAACAAAGTCCATTTGTAATTAAAAATCTTCAATCTGATTTATACTGTGTAAAGTTTGCATTAAATCTTATGGATGTGGCCATGTTATACACTTCCACCAATTTCATTCCACTGTGTTTTAGTACCACAAAAATTACATGTGTAATGATTCAATGTGAATTGCCTCATGTATGAACGTTTGAGATTTACCAAAATGCAATGATTTTATTAGAAAATGTAAGATTTGAAAATTATTTTTTGAAGTGTACATTTCTCTTTGCTTGCTTAGAAATGCATAGCTTTTGTGGAGATGGGGCAATGTACATTAACTTATTTCGAATTATTGTCAGAATAAGTGTGTGAATTAATTGTTACGGGTAAAAGCGTAGTGGACTAAAATTGGTGTCAGAGCAGTACTAGAATGTTGAGTAACAGCCATGGTCATGAATATGGATGTGTATAATTGTTAAATTTGAAAGTATGCATTGCTTCTTGAATTATAGTATATGTATTTGTATGTAATTGTAATTTTTGTGATGTTTTTATGTACAGTAAAACCTCTTATTAAGACCACTTGGACTGACCTCACGTTTTTCAGTAGAGGTGGTGTTTATAAGGAGATTCTTTTTGGTTGCTTTAGGAATATTCAGGCGCGTGAAAAATTGTCCTATTACAGAGGTTGTCTCATACATAGGCGCAGAGATGTGAACTTACGTTTTTTCCCTGTAAAATTGCGTTTTTTAAGGTCTATAAAATCATTACGTCCGGGCTGTAGGTTTATTACGGGATTCTGATAGTTTCATGAAAAAAGATGTACTTTTCCATAAAATATCGTGTCTGCGGTTTGACAGGCATTGACCCAGTTTTGCCGTTCATAATGCAACTTCAATTTCATAAAACGAAAGTGCTTTTGGCTGGATCACGCCGGTAGTTACATATAGCGCATTGAAAATGCGTTCTCACGCTATCTTTTGTGCGTTGCAATATAAATATAAGTGAAGTCGGGTGCCAACCACTGCATTTGCAAAGATGGCGTCTGGTTCAACAGTTAAACATGCTTTTACTTAAATTATTTCATTTTACAAGATAAACACCGATTATGAGCGGTCATGAAATGCATTTGTACCACGGACGTATGATTTATAATACACGATGACAGTTACGACCCAACTGTGTCAGTGTCAAGATTTTTCGTGGTGACAGGTTCACATCTCTGTAGGCGGTCTTAATTGGAGGTTCTACAGTATCTGTTTTACGAGAAAAAATATTCTCTGAAAATGTAAACAAAGAAGATGGTAATTTATTTGAGTACTACTATCATTTCTGTCTAAATTTATACCTCTCAGTATTTATTCAAATAAGGGCATTTACTCATTTTACTGAACACGAAATATTTGTATTATGTGATGGGTTGTTTTCATTAACATATTTTAGATTGATATATTATGTGATGGCTTGATATTTTATATGATCCACTTCACATGCTTAGCTTTCAACCGCTTTGCCTTATTCATAGACAAAAAGCCCATACATAAACCTGATTTACATCTTGAATCTTCAACTCTTTAATTTTTGCCTGGTTGGTTAACAAATTAAAATGACCGTAGAGTTATGAATGATGAAAATCCTAGATATGAGCAAAAACATGAGTATTTAAAAATCAGGATTATGTGTTTTCGAATTGACAGCTTTTTTTGCATGGAGATCCTGTTTAATGGGTTGTGGATCATGTGTATAATATTGATATATGTATATTTTCTAAGAGTTTATCTGGCTTTTTATTTTTAATGATATCTGCATGAAAGAATATTTACTCGTTTGTGACTTTGAGAACGTATGTAAATTAGAATAACGCAAGAGTTCTATCCTTCACAAGCAAGCTAAGGGCTTGTGTCTGTGTATTTTCTGTGGGAATTTGAATAAACAGCGGGGTCTGGTTGCCCCGGCACATAAATTTGTAAAAGTATTGGTTAGGAGGAAATCCTGAAATTAAATAATTAATGAAAGAAATATTCTGCCAAATATTGCCTGGTTCACTGCTATGTGAACACACATGAAGGGTTGCAAGGTAGAAAGAAAAATTGTTTGCTTGTGCATATTGTATTTGTACATAATTCGTTTATTTCCTGTTTTGTTAGTTTAAAAATGCTTTTGTTTTCTTTTCTGAACCGCAATGCTACACTGAAACTGGTAATGTTTTAATTTAGAAAATAATTATTTCACTTTATTTAAAAAAAAATACAGGTTGTGAATATCAGAGTTGGCTCTTTTCACGATGAAGGACCTTACGCTCTTAAAACTGATTTAATTACATTTTTAAAAGTTAAAGTTTACAAAGTTTTTTGAAATGTCTGTTGCGTACATTTGTACATGTACTAACGCCTGAGAGATGTGTTTACTAAAGAGGGTTGGACGTTTTTTTTTAAAGTATAAATATCAAACCGTTAGATAAGTTTCAAGAGGTACTTCACTCCAGACATGTGTTCAATTCCAATGGAAGTGCGGAATTCAATTCCAATTCCAATTCCGGAATTGGAATTGGAACTGAATGTATGAAATAAAAAGGAATTGGAATTGAGCCTAATTCTGTCAATTCCGCTTCAATTCCATTCCAATTCCAATTCAATTCCATTTGAATTATTCTTTAATCCATTGTCATTTTTTTTATTAAATATAAGGTTTAGTAGTCATTTTTTACATTTTGAAAATGAAAGCACATGGCTGCTAAAACCTGTCTTGAGCTACATCTTTCATAGTAAGAAATGTAGTTGCTATAAAGATGAGTCAATATTGTACAGCATGGCCTAGTTTCATACATACATTGTATATGTAACTGTAAAACCCTTTGTAAAATTCTAATATTTAAAAGCTTTCACAAAATGCAAAACATACATGTAGTAAATGAAAATTTGTGATTGCAAGTTTCCCTGTACCACATACTACCAGTTCCCTGACTTCTCTAAAAGTCATGTTTGCTTTCTACTTAAGCTTTAACTGAGAACAATGGGACAGTTAACAACCATTGTCTGCTACCAACTATCACTAGAAGTGTCAGTGTTTGTTTTCTTGGTGAGATAATTCATTCCTTTAAGTAGTATCAAAGAGAACAGTTAGTTGGCATGGTTGTTGGCTATTAAAGTTTCTCCATTCAAAATTATCATGGGATGGTGTGACATATTCTTACACAAAGAGTTATATTTTCTCAACAAAGGGGTCATTGTTGTTCACCATTTAATGGTATTGGTTCAGATATAAACTTCACAGAGAAGTATTTGTAGGAAAAGTTTAATGGGGATGGTTTTCAGAATTAATGTTTATCTATCAAAGTGGTGGAAAGAGTTTCAAAAATATGCATGAGATGAACAAAGGCTCAGTGATGTATATAAGGTAAGCAGAGCTGATTTGAAAGTCATTCAAATTTGTGAATACCACTCAGAACACTGGATTAGAATTGGAATTGGAATTGGAATTAAAGTCAGGGGAATTGGAATTGGACTTTGCGGGAAAAACGGAATTGGAATTTGAATTGCAAGAATGGAATTGACCCCATGTCTGCTTCACTCCAATACATAATTTGATACAATGCTAATTCTTACAAGGACCTAAAGTCTAAAATTAAATTAAATCTAGTTTTACGCAAATGAAATGTGAGTGGAGAACAGATCTTAGCAAAATTTATTCAACTAAATTGCCATTTCAGACGTGAGACAGAGGGGCATGGGCCAGGCTAATTGTCTGGACCATATGTATTTATAAATATTAAGATTATTAATACAATTTTTAAATATATTAAGGCTATTTATATTAAAACGGCGGGATGATTTAGCAAGGAAAATATGATATACGAGGTGTATTTTAAGAGGGACACCTAATACATTTTCATCAATTAGGGAAAAGATTCTCCGTCATGATTTTTACATCACTCCTTTACAAAAACTAGCCCCACCACATAAACAATTTTCAAAAAAAAAAATTTTAAAATATTTTTTAAACCCAAAATGTTCAGAAATATAGGCATATCTTTTGGTACATAAATAGAAACAATCAGCCACATGTCACTTCTGTAAATTCTGTGGTTCTATCTTAGATTATTTATCAACGTCACCCCAGCCGCCTTTTTTCATTTTGTGACCTTTTATTCAAGCAATTGATGAAAATTTTCGAACATCCATATTTGAGATTGTGTTTTCTTCTGTAATGGACGATATTCCAATAGGTGCAATATTTTACCAAGTTTATGCCATAATCCAATGTTGTCGATCCATTTTTAAAGTGTTGACACAACAAATATGTTTATTCCATTGATTGGATGATAACTGTATCTACCACCTCTCTTTATAAAATGTTAATTCAACAGAAAACTATGTATGCAATTTCTTAAAATCTTCAAATATGAAATTAATTTGCAGTAATACTTGCTGAAATGCTGAAATAAGGTCGAGGTACAGTGAAACCTGTCTATGTAGGCACCTTTATATTTAGGAGACCCGTATTGTATGGACACATTTCTCTTCTCCAATTACTTCAATGCCATATTAAAAACCTCCGTTCAGGACATCTGCCTTACATGGACAATTTTCATCTTTTATAAAGGTATCCACATGGAATAGGTTCTACTGTATTTCATTGTACTACTTAATGGCTTTAATAATCCCCCCAGACTATTTCACTTGAATAATACAGAAAAACCACAAGAGTGCAGTGAGGCATTAATAAAGTCTAATGGGAGGCTACCAACATTTCAATGAATCTCGTATTGGTTTGTCTGATGATCTGTTGGGTTTGATACTTATCATCCACCAATTTTTTATTGCTCTTTACATACTATTAAACACTGTTAAAGATATGTGCTTGTTCCTTGAATCAACTTATCATGATACATATAATTTTATAATTTTTTATCAGTGTGATGTGATGTTTTCTGGAGCCTACCAAAAGTAGTCTGAATCTCCTTTATGAATATTCACACACATAATGAACTACTAATGAGCTGTGGAAAGGCCATTTTGTAATATCTGTCATAAAAGCTAGAATCATATTTGAAATTACTATTTTTGCATTAAAAGGATATTTTTAAAACTTCTAAGGCTGGGGCGATTTAAAGAAATATCCTCTATACAAGAGATGTGTTTCTATCTAATGACACAGTATCAGTGGTTCAGTGTATGTACCTAAACATGTGGCCATTATTTCACAAAAAATGCCCTTTAAAAACATTTTTAAAAACTTTTCACTTCTGAAAAAAAAACTGAGAAAAATTCTTAAATCATGTTATACCAATAATTATGAAAATCATCTATATTAACTAAAAATTAGAAATGTAAAAAAATGTTCTGTGCTTCCCCCTTAATAATCGGGTTCCTATTCTTAAAATCAGATCCGTATTATGGGTATGCATATATAATCCTTCAGAATTCGCACTGTGCAGTAGATATTCACTATGAATCCAGTCAATCCGTATACAGCGTTGGAAAAAAATGGTAACCATATGCCATCGATGATAGAGCCATCAGTATCCCTTATTTTCTTCAAAAGTAAAAGATCAATTAATGTATTAATTTTCGAAAGCTCCGCTCCAAACGTACCTTCTCCAGGATGCTGAGCACAGTGGCACCGCACAGCCACTCACGAGCGTGGATAAGCGAGTCGAAGTACATGACCGGACGCGTCGCGCCGGGCCGCTCCAGCTGCAGGGGATGACCACTATTAGCGTGACCGTGTGTTGATTACACATCAACGTTTCTATGCATGCTCGGTTCATACCCTTGAACCCCTTATTAGTTATATATATAGATTTCTAATTGTGACCGTGAATATAATAACATAGTTGACTAATAACTGCCAAAAGACCTTCGCATATTACCGTCGAGCATGGTCTTGCGGTATTAATTGATGGTCCCTATGAATGCAACAAAATAATGAAAATTTTTCACATTTTCATTTATATTGGTCACCTACTGACATATTGCTCATTTTCAAAGTGTTCAGTTAACCAGCAATGGTAGATTACAGCAAACGCCTATGTTAAACAATTCGCCATGCACATGTGCACCATCGGTGCTTCTAATAACGCAGAGCGTAAATGCAAATCGGACACTAGCTATTTCGCACAGAAAACAACCGTACATTTCGCACCACATCCTGCATATGTCTCGACGGCCGAGCCTATTCAGAAATGGGGAAAACATGTTTCAAAAGTGCTCGTTACCCTGAACACGTTGAGCGGTCTGCCCTCAACTGACTGGCCGATGGTGTCCACGGAGCAGCTGAAGCCTTCAGGACAGTCAGCCGCCCACACGTCCAGCTGGGACATGATCTGAGAAATGAACAATTGGCGGCTTGTTTAAAATATGTTTCGTGCGACTGTTGACCATTTAATATGTTGGCTGTGTTTGGAGCTGATGCGTATCGGTTAGTTTATTCCCGTTAAGGGGTTTGGGTGTAGGCAATAAGAGGTTTAGATATCCCGCACCCGTACTTTATGTCGTTCTACAGCCCTCACAGTCCCAGTCTTTAACGTCTTTAACAACACACAAAAAGAAAGTTGATTAATTGTGAAAGAGGAGTAGGCCTACGTGTATTGGCGGACTTCTTTTTAACTGTGGTGCATGTATTGGCAGATTTTGCGTGTGTTGCGTGAAGAGGCTGCCTTTTCCTGTTCAATGTCTTTCCATTTGCCATAATTAATCTGACCAAATATACAGGCGCACACGAGGACCGGCAGTGGTTTTACTCCTCTTAGTGTATCAGCTGAAAACCTTGTCATTCTCACTGAATGCATATTGTAATTGAATTTGCACGCCTGATGCGGATGCTAACCAACAAGGAAATTCGCCTATACGTACGTCTTCAAACCTATTGAAGTCGTTACTGTCGTAGGCAAATTTCTCCGTTAGTCGAGCCCTCTCTTCTGCTATGTTCCTAAAACAAATATATATGATTTTATAATGGGATTGTACAGATGGCTATTATGACTGATTCAGGAACTTTAGAAGTGGCTGGCCATCTCCATGCCACTGCACATTATTAATCAAGATTTTAGCTATATATTAGGCTACTATGGCGAGTAAACGGTTCCCTTTTGATTAAGTTAGAGCTTAATACAATTTGGAAAGCGTGGTTGCTAGTTTTGACATCCCAATACCTGGCAACATTGTCATTGGTGACGGAAAATCCAAGATGGCGGCTGGTGAGGTAGGCAGATACAGATGACAGGTGCTGTGGTGGCACGAGCACACGGAAGTCGCTTCTGTCTGGAACCAGTTCGTCCCAGAAATCCAGCTGGAAAGCGAGAAGGGAGGTTAAAGCTTCTGTGATACGTACATATGCGTATAGTGTTTACAAATAGTTTCATTTTGAATGCTATTGTCATACAACCACTGGGCTCTTACACTAATGTGTAAGCCCATCACAGCTTAGTGCTCATCCATGTAAAGGTTCAGCTACTATACTAATATTATAAAAAATGTTCAACCTATCAGCCCACGGACATTTGTATAATTCCTTTCGACGCTATCTGCATATTCACGTCTACGTATACAATAAGGGCTCTAAGTAAATAATTTTTAAATTCAAAATTCGAACTTAATCATTATTATCAGTAAAATTCATTACTGTATTCAATAATTACGTCAGGGTTGAACTTCATCATTATTATCAGTAAAATTCACTACTGTATTCAATATTTACGTCAGGATTGTGTTGTAATACGCCCACCAGAGCGTGTTCTTCAGGGCTGGGAGCACGAATGCTCAGCACTTTGTAGCTAAAAACAAACGTATGCACATGCATTGTTTACACATAATTACCTTACATTAGATTTACAGTATACGCAATAATAATATTGTTACATTTTAGAATTTCGTCAGTGTTGCTCATGGCGGAAGTTATTATCAAGAAAAACATTTGCACGTAAAAGTCCGCATCAATAAAACAACTTTGCCAAAAATCGGCATCGACAAAAAAATTGATACAAACCCCTCATAAGTTTTCCAAACTTCGGCAGACACAAAATTGATACAAACTAAATAGAAAACCAGTGGTAACGCCATGGTGAACGTGGTAGGTCTGGCAAGACTGGCACATTATCGGTAGTGTGGTTCTTATCTATTATCAGAATATTTCATAACGAGGCAAGACGATCTTTAC
>CM032662.1:26636062-26638392 GCA_019095985.1 Streblospio benedicti | reverse complement strand
GTCCGCTACTGGTTGAGGCGAGCAAGCTGACTACGAGCACAGCAACCACCACAAGGCGGCTCATACCCATGGTGAGCCAGGACTAGTGTCACTAATTCTATACCATCTGATCTTTGAATTGTTAATGTATGCACACGAACGTTCTTGAAATAACGGAAATAAGCGATGAAAATAATAATTCTGTGTGTTGTGCACGTTGTTTATTTAATCGTAATGATTAGCATTTTGCAGCTGATCACGTCCTACGTGTGACGTTCGGCTGCTGACGTGCACCGTGCTGGAAACCTAGTCTCAATCAACAAGACCCTGTTGTAAGTACATGACCTGGTTGAACGAGGCTGCTGGAAACCCTCAACTTTCACAGAACGAGTTTGCTTTTATTCAGAAGAGATTTGGTCCATCTCGCTGTAAGAAGACGCTGTGACTCCTGATTGGAGACTGACTCACGAGCAGACCCTAAACCTCAACCTCCAAATCGAGGCTCCTAGGAAAGTCCGTCTCGCTGAAAGAGGACGGTATGATTCCCTGTTGGAGGTTGCCTAAACTTCGACCATCTCTCTGGTTGACCATGCGTTAGCTGAGCGGCAGAACAAATAAAACGGTGTGGGTGTGATAGTGTGGTGGATAGAGGCTTCATTATCACTCGACTTCGTGTTTTTCTGTATAGGCCTACTAAGTCATTATTGCTTGTATGCATCTTGTGGAATTTTCTTCACCCCACTGGCATTGTCTAGGATTGTAGAAGTGTATCAGGCATGCTTCTTCACAGCAGGCGAAACTAAAGAATTGTTGTTAACAACAGCATGTTGTTCAATAGATCGTCCACGAGTTTAATGCATGTTATAGTAACAACTTATGCAGAAACCAATGGGTGAAATGCATTGCGTTCATATATGATATTGATTTTCTCCATGTACACACCGATTTAATTGCGCTTCCTCTTACATAATTTTAACCCACGTAATTAAAAGAAACTTACACTGATTTAATATACATCGGCTTAATTGGGCTTCCTCTTATATAATTTTAACCTACGGTATTGAGAAAAACTAATACCGATTTAATTGCTAATCATTCATATGTCCATATTACATCTTTCTATATTATAATTACACGAACCAGTTTAGAGCGCCATGACCCATACAAAAACATACAAAAACGGTGCAGCTGTGTCTTTTTTTTCAAAGAAAACGATATAAAGATGCCATGTTTACAGAAAAGACGAAGGTCTTCAAATCTCAATGGAGACTATGCAAATCTGGCTAATTGATAACCCCTATACATACGATCTATTGCAAACATCTAATTTCAACGAGCTTCATATATATTCTTTTCAGTTCAAGCGATTTAATAACCAATTACATATCTTTGCATGCTTTTTGTAAAGCAGCGATATCAGCAGAATATTTGGGCAACATGTGTCAAAGGCGGCAGGTCATATATAAGGATGCAAAATACGAACATCAGGAGTCTGTGAAACCAAGATGAAAAGTAATAAGTGTCTGCGGATAATCGCAGTTCTGTGCTTTTGCTTTGTGTCGTGCAGCAATGCAGGTTAGTCACCAATCTTATGTTTCTTCTTTTATGTATTTTTTGGTATGTCACCACCACTTGAGTTTCTATTTCATTACCCATTGTGCCATGGATTTAGATGTGGGATATCAACAGAGCGTACTCGTAATACAGTGCAGTAATCGTATTGACACTGATTGCCACAGCTGTCGTTTATATTTATATAAGATTAGTTTGCCCACAAGCAGATTATTGGTAACGTTAGTGGAATAGAGTGAGGAAACACACTCATTCAAATTATCTGTCGAAAAATGACGTAATTTTATTTAGTGGTGGAAAAATAGTGGTGAAAAAAAGAATAAGCATTCCACATTGACATGTTCAATGTTACCGGATGAATGGACATAGGTTTGCATCTGAATAAAAATTCGGCCAGCGGATGCCTTTGGATACGCTAATTCTATACAACTTGCCAAATGCTGCTCTGATGTTTTCAAGGAATTTGCAAGTATCGCTGACTTCTGATGCCATTGATTCCTATTCTCAGGGTGGTGGTAAAGGCTCTTCCATATAATAGCGCTCTCCAATATGCGTTAAAAATAAAATAAAAAATACGTTGCTCAGTTTTCAGAACGTCAATAATTTGGGTCGCTATTCAAAATGTGTCGACACAAAATGGGATCATTTCTCGATGTGGGACTATTTCGTGGCTCAACAGTGGTTCCTCAAAACGTGCTTCATTTTTGTATTTTATTTTGTTACATGTTTTGTGGGTATTGTCGCTGAAGTGCAAAACTGAATAAGTTGCTGATATGTAG
>CM032662.1:26616062-26631062 GCA_019095985.1 Streblospio benedicti | reverse complement strand
TATTTTCTAACTTTAACAATCTTTTTTTTAAACTATCAATGGGTTTAATGCATATCACAATTGATCATCAGTCAGGGGATGGGGTATCATAGTTTTAATTTGAAATTTATAAGATATACTGATATTTCAATGAATTGCGGACACCATTTTGCTTCCTAAAAGCTTATTTTACAAGTTGATCTCAAATTTGACAACCAAGACGTATAAACCATTGGCATATCACACTCCGTATCTTGTTGCCAAATCTCACACACCTGTACATGATCAGTATTTCAAGCTATCGGCACCACCAGAACAGCAGAAAGCGTATTGAGTTATTTAATCCAGATGATATCACGCCAACTACGGTAGCAACCAATATAATCAAACAGTTAACACAGTAGTTATGGGTTCCGTTTTCTATAGATATTGGCTCTTCGTACATTGTATGCGGTTCCTCCTAAAAATACGAGTAGGGCCTACATATAACAGTCCATTTTGTTGGTATCACAACCAGCAACCCCATGTATCTTTAACTGCATACGGAACAAAAAAGTTAAATTGTTTCTCATAGGGTGATTAACTAGGGCGGATCTTTGCCTTGACTTGCTCAGAGAGTATGTGTGTTAGATTCCTGACTGTACAAAATTAATTATCCACATTAAAGAAAAAAAATCATGCTAAAATTATAAATTGTTGAGGGTACTTGCAATGATTGACATTTCCCATAGCACAGATGGCAAGTATTTTTAAAGATATTGAAACAAAAACTTAAGAAAAATAGGGCTGATCAAATAAAACTACTTGGAAATGCCTAAATAGTATCCATTATTTTGAAACACAAAATCAAAAACCGCTTTTCTTGGTTTCACCACATTTTGTTTTTACTGGAGCAAAACTCTTTCAAGTCAATACGAAACCACGAATCTACATGTTCACCTATCTAGTGGCATAATCGTAAATCGAACCATAATGATTTAGGGCAACCTGAATGCTCAAATGTAGACTAGTGTTTTATTCTATGTACTAATGTGTACGGTTACGATCTCACAGAAAAAAGATGAAAAAAATGAAAAAAAAAATGAAACGAACTTCATAACCGAGTGCAGATAACATTTCAGTTAAGATGCCACCAATCAACAAAACCATGCATCAACTGCACACGGTCGTCACCAGATACTGTACATATATGAGCCAGCCCGCTGAAGCACCAGCCCTCCAGTGGTCCTGCTCTGTTGACACAACATTATGACGTAATTCGCGTGACTTACAACAGACGACCCGTGGCGTGTTGCGGCTTGGGCTTCACTCTGCGACATTCTTGCGACAAGACGACACCTCCGTGGTTGTGAGCAGTTCCACCCCGACTGTCAGGATGAGAGAAATCGTGCACATCCAGGCCGGCCAGTGCGGCAACCAGATCGGCGCCAAGGTGCGTGCAGGCACTTGTATTATAGCTTAATTATTCCTGAATTGTATTTGGAAACTTATTTCTTTTCTTCATGTTTTTGAGTATCGACTTAGTAGTTTTGAGACCAGCAGGGTAAGTGGTTTCTGTTATATGGCACATCTGTTCGTCACATTTGATCACGTTATAGCCCGTAGATTCTACCACGGTCACGTGCATCGTAGAGGGCAAAAGCCATGCAACTGAGACTAATGATTGGCCGTTCTTTCTTTTCCAAGAATGGCCACTCATTAGTCTCAGTTGGATTCTACCCTCTACGATGCACGTGCCCGTGGATTCTACCGCTAAATGCATTATATGGAGATTGGGATGTTAATCACTTCAAAATAATGTGCTGAGGTAAAGTACAAGAAGTACAAAAAGGAGCTACAACAGAAATATTTAGATGAGACTATTATGATCTGCTGCATGCGCAACTATCAATCCAGACTGATTGGTTGATTACGGTGGTTGCGTTCAGTGTTCATTATTTTTTCTCCGCCGTCACAATTCACAAAACTCATGGGAGTGGGGCGGGGAGCCCTCACATTGTCAAAAGTGGATTTTCAGGACATTTCCCACAGATCAAGATTCATTTAATTGTAGCCAGCCATGCATGACAGTGACAATGATAAAGTCGATGTACATATTTTGTCAATCCTATAACACTTAAATCTTCAAGTAGTTCCATGGTTGTCCAGCAACAAACCTTTATAGCAAAATATGTTTACAAAATTGAACAATATCTAATCATGTCCCGACAATATCTATATTTTTTGACAGTACAATGACTTTTTTTTGAAATCAATGTTAACTCTTGTTAAAATCAAGATTTTTTAGCAAATCTTTATTGAGAAAATGCTTAATTTAAAAAGATACATTGAGAATTAGGCTTAAAACAGGGCTTAGCATTTTTATTAGCCAATGGTTGATTTTTTGAATGCATATTTATTACCTTCAATAGTTGCCTATGGTTGAATTTCGTTTGCTGAGATCATTTTCCCAGTCATTAATTACGTAAAGCAAACACTATCATAAATAGATATTCTGACAATAGGTTTTACCTAATTTAAATAAGACAACAATTATAGATTCAGAACAAGCATTCAAAAGTTGCCAAACTTTCTGCTCAGCAAATGAAAAAAGAACAGTTGATTGCTGGTTTTGATATTGTAAAATTAACTGTCACTGCAGGGTGCCTTACACAATTACCTCTATACCTAGTCAGCAAATGCTAAGTAACCATAACACTTGACCAGTGAACTTAAATAGCAGCAGTCAGTTAGCAGGTTAGACCTATATCATAGTAAGTCATGGTCAGTTTTATAATTGCATTGAAAGTAAACAATGGGTTTGCTTAACTGGTGCAAGTGGTGTCAGTCAAGTGGTCAGTTAGTCATATATATGAATTACTTTTTTATAAAGAGAAATAAACTGGAGATGTGACCATTAATGTACAGTGGAAATTGTCCATGTGGCATTCCTTGGTGCTTATGATATGTAATTATGCATTCACAAGATCAATTGAGCTATACTGTCACTGTTTGTCTTATCTTTTTGGATTATGTTAATATGTATGTTTTCTTTCGAGAAATAATGCATAGTTGTTAAAAATGCTTCAGTTTTGTTTCATTTAGTTCAAATAAAGTCAATGAATGATAAGCCTAGTTGTATTCCGATACCTGTCACCCGGTCAATTGTTGAAAGTTTCAATCACAGTTTGAAAAGTAATTGATAAAATAAATGAGGTTAGGGGTAATTAATCAAATCTATCTACAACTATTTCAAACTGTTGCTTTAATATTAAATATGGATGCGTCCATTGCACTGCCGACTGTCATTAGAGATGAAAATTTACAGGATCCCGTACTAGAGTCACTTTTAAACACACCATGCGGTCCGGATGCCCAGTGTTTGTTTTACGCACACTCTCTGATTCTGCCTGCCTCCCTGTCGTAGTTCTGGGAGGTGATCTCTGACTGTGTGACTCTCTGTTTCAGTTCTGGGAGGTGATCTCTGACGAGCACGGCATCGACCCGACCGGCACGTACCACGGAGATTCGGACCTCCAACTGGAGAGGATCAACGTCTACTACAATGAGGCCACCGGTGAGATACTACGTCTTCAATATTCTTTCTTTTTACTTCTAGTTCAGAGTAAAAGTAAACATCGAATCATCGATTTTGATTCCCTGGGTTGTACAATTAATCAACAACATGTACGGTACATGTACATGTAACAAAAAACAAAAAACAAATCAGAACAAGTAGCAAATGCATACTCGTGCTAAAGCTTCACTATTTTCATATAAAACCTAGCATTTCTGTAATGAACAGCATCTCTATGTTCAAGCCAACAGATAATCACAGTGTAACCTAACAGAGTCTTCCGCATTCCCACACACCAACATGACCGCTGATATAATTTGGCATACGACATCTGGACACTGCCTCACATGTTGCAGGCGGCAAGTACGTGCCTCGCGCTGTCCTCGTGGACCTGGAGCCCGGCACCATGGACTCCGTGCGCTCCGGCCCGTTCGGCCAGATCTTCCGGCCGGACAACTTCGTGTTTGGCCAGTCAGGCGCCGGCAACAACTGGGCCAAGGGTACATGGGGGCGTAGTTACTACATGGGTATACTCGTATTGATATTAATAGCCGACAGCTAAATAGAGGTAGCAATGTTTGGGTATACATGCATTTTTTTCGAGGAATTTTAGTGTTCAAGTTTTGAATAAAATATATGAGCAATATTTTGCATATTTAGAAAATTGATTCCTTTTAGACCTCCTATATCATGTATTTTTATTTTCAAAAGAACATAAAAATGGTCAAACAAAGCACTACAAGTGACACACGCATGCATGACAGTGGGAATTCCATAAACCTCATGCTTCGAACCGTCTACACATTTTCCAAGTGAACATTCGAAGGGTCAATACTATTGAAATTAACCAATTACGCTACATCACGAGAACTCACCAACAACTAGATACCCAAATGACGTCACTCCCTCTGCTGTCCGTGCAGGCCACTACACGGAGGGCGCCGAGCTGGTGGACTCGGTGTTGGACGTGGTGAGGAAGGAGTCCGAGTCGTGCGACTGTCTGCAGGGCTTCCAGCTCACTCACTCGCTAGGCGGTGGCACCGGCGCAGGCATGGGCACGCTGCTTATCTCCAAGATCCGCGAGGAGTACCCCGACAGGATCATGAACACCTTCTCCGTCGTGCCTTCACCCAAGGTGGGTGGGCATAACATACGCACACACTCACACAGTTATGCGCACGCATACACCACACCCGGGCAAACATGTACTCACTTAGAAAATGCGGACAGACGATTCATTCGCGAGCATGCATGTAATCACTGTCGATGATCAGGACATACTCATAGTATTGTATGATTGCTGGACTTTAATGCAACTGTCACACATACCACTTGACGCATTATCACACCTGTGTTGCAGGTGTCCGACACGGTTGTGGAGCCGTACAACGCCACGCTGTCCGTGCACCAGCTGGTGGAGAACACAGACGAGACGTACTGCATCGACAACGAGGCTCTGTACGATATCTGCTTCAGGACCCTCAAACTCACCACGCCAACCTACGGTAGGCTACCACGTCGTATTGTCTAGCTATTATATAGACTGTTCTTGCCCATTATGTAATTATTGTTGTCTTTGATTGTAAGGAAATCAACAGAACGATTTGCTTGGTCCTAATATAAGCTGTAAATTTACAGAGGTAGGTGTAATTAGATATTTGTTTCCAACTGTAAGTTCATCCATGCTAACGTTTGAACCCATTTCCCGTCTCAGGTGACCTGAACCATCTCGTGTCCGCCACCATGTCCGGTGTCACCACCTGCCTGCGTTTCCCCGGCCAGCTCAATGCTGATCTGAGGAAGCTGGCTGTCAACATGGTGCCATTCCCCCGTCTCCACTTCTTCATACCTGGCTTTGCTCCCCTCACCTCCCGTGGCAGCCAGCAGTATCGTGGCCTCACCGTGCCCGAGCTCACCCAGCAGATGTTCGATGCCAAGAACATGATGGCGGCCTGTGACCCGCGCCACGGACGTTACCTCACCGTCGCCGCTATGTTCCGTGGCCGTATGTCCATGAAGGAGGTAAGAGGCTGAGGCCAGTTAATTTGAATTCACTACGTACATATGGATCTGCTCTTCTGTTACCGCTAATACTTGTACTACTGTTAATTTTGTAGAATTGTATATTTGACCACGTGTTCAGCAGTGTCTTGATCTGTAGTATTTTGTTTCGGCTGCATATTTGTTTTTGATTGTTATGATGAAAATATAAAAAAAGCATGAATATTGACTTTGAGTGGTTGAAAACGTTAAAAATGTTAATAGGCTCATTTTCAAATCAACACACCAAAAGAAATGAAATACACGTAAAATATTCACTGCAAGATTATCAGCAGTTTAATGTGGATTCAAAACGTCTATACTACAGTCACGTAAATCATATACTTTCCCCAGGTGGACGAGCAGATGCTGAACGTGCAGAACAAGAACAGCAGCTACTTCGTGGAATGGATCCCCAACAACGTGAAGACCGCCGTGTGTGACATCCCACCCAGGGGCCTCAAGATGTCTTCAACATTCATCGGCAACAGCACCGCCATCCAGGAGCTGTTCAAGCGGGTCTCCGAGCAGTTCACAGCCATGTTCAGGAGGAAGGCTTTCTTGCATTGGTACGTCTGCTTGAATGTGGGTGTGTAAGTTTTGTCAATGTGTTTAGTGTGTTGAGGTGGTTAGGTGACGTGGTAGAGGCGTAATCTAACTGGCAAGTGTTACGTATATGTGATAGGGCATAAAGGTCAGGGATTATGATTATTATTTCAGGGGAGCAAGCGCATAGAAATGCTCATAATGCAAGATGACGTGATCCTGTGTCATAGTATTATCAACTCTTTAACCATGTACTCAAACCGTTGATTATGATTCCAGGTACACCGGTGAGGGTATGGATGAGATGGAATTCACCGAAGCTGAGTCCAACATGAACGACTTGGTGTCTGAGTACCAGCAGTACCAGGACGCCACGGCCGAGGAGGAGGGAGAGTATGATGAGGTTGAGGAGGATGGAGAGATGGCTTAAACATATACCACGCAGGAAGAAGGAAAAGAAGAAGAATCGGTGCTGCAAAGACATATCTGTGCAGTTACATCAGTATGGTACAAATATCCAAGAATGTTTAATGGTCCTCATTTTGTAACTTCTGAAATGAAGTAATAAATGTGGAGAAAATATTAATCAGTATGTGTCAAATACATTTAATATATTAAATTAAAAAATATTATCAAGTTGAATATATACGTATTAAAATTGATAACATATATTCACATCCACAAGTGGATAGATAGAAGTATGTTTATAAACATGTGCTATCTATTATAGTTATATGTCGATGAAGCATACAATAAAGCAAAACGACAAAAAGTATAAATAATAGTAAAGTAAATAAAATATTTGTATATACATGTATAGATAAAACATCAATGGTTTAGGGACTAAGAAAATTACTTTTGTTAGATACAATCCATCACTTCACATATTATCATATATGGCAATTGTTGGTAATAAAAGTAGGTCTCTATCAGACTTGAAGTAAAGTTTAAAAGTCAAAGTCCATCAACAATCATTGAGAAAGTTCAAAGTTTAAAGTTTGCGTCATCCAAAAGCAAATGGCAAATTGACATGCCGCGAATAATGGAATAATGATTCAAACAGACCAAAATATAGGGACAGTCAAATAAACTGGCAAAATATAATAGCTCTTTAAATGTGCTAGCAGTAAAGGTGAACTAAATATATTTCCATGTATAAATAAGTTTTCCCTGCCACTCAAATAACACACAGCAATTTCACATATAATCCAACCTACCAGCACACAAATTAATAGGTTCGGTGAATTTGTAGTTTATAAATATCAAATACACGACTTCAAACCCTTTCAAAGTGTCAACTCAGCTGGTATTTTGTGTATTATAGCAGTGATACTGATTCATATATACAGATCATAGTTCATGAGTTTGTTATTTTAATATCCGGTCCTTTTTCATGGGTTGGCTTCATATTCTTGTATCTCGATTGCTCTGAAATAAAATTAACAGACTATTAATAGACTATGAGACCCAGCCAAATATATTTCAAAATTGTGATTTCAGTATTAAGTACTTTCACCCCATTTAGCATTGACGTGATGCACCACATCACATAGATCATTACTCAGATTATTTCATATAGAGATAGCATACAAAGCACTGACCATGTACGAGTCCCGGTTATAGCTCCTCCTGTTGTCCCCTCCTGTGTACATCTCCCTCTGGCCGGCAAACTGGTCCACTCCAGCATAGCTAGTCGGTCTAGAACGACCAGCCGAGTAGGTAGATTCACGGAGTTTCACAACGGGCTTGTTAGCAAAATACTAAAATGAAATATGAATTATAAATGTTATTTTGTAAAAACAAGTAGTATATAGTAGGCTTACAAGACTTTGTGTAAAATTGTGACTTGCCAAACTGGTAGGTACTAAAAAAAAGAAGGTTATTTACCCCGTACAATAGGCCTGGCAATAGGACATGAATACAACATTTGGTCAAAAACGTTTGTTTTATTTGCTTGGAAAGATGGCAAGGGAATAAATGTTATTTCAAACACCAAAACGTCAACCACAGCAGCCGCATTTACACTCATTTTCAAAGTGTATTTTCCCCCATCTAACAAACCGTATTCATACATAACATAATTTTGTTACCGTTGCCAATACTAGTGAATGTTTTGTAAAATCCAGTCTCATTACGTTACAATTTTAGTATTTAAAATGATGAAAAATTATGCAGTTGAAAATATGCTTTCCATAACTGCACTCACGTTTTTAGAAGTGTCCACATTTTGCAACTGGGGCGTGAAGTCCTCAAACATGGCGGCAATTTGTTTGATGTCCGCGCTGTCTATGGGGTCGTTATGACTCATATCATAACGTTCCCGGCTAGGCGAGTAGTCAGGGGCCAAGTCAGCTTCATACGTCTGTGAACGGAGCTGTGAGTGAATTCGTGGGGCAATATATACAGAAATATTATACCCCAAATAATATATATTTCTGTATGAATTGCGCGGGTCGTGAATATGCATTGACAGCTAGTGTGCTGGTATTTTGGTCACATTGCACAGAACACATACTTCGTTCAAAATAGTATTAGCATTATGTCATTATATAGGAGGGTAGTAAACTTCAATTTAGATAAAATAAAAACAAAAACAAAATTTGCATCTTCTGGGCAATTTAAATGTTAGACCTGGTGATTCTAAACATTAACAATTGTAATGTAACCAAGGGGTGTCGCATATTGTGCACTAGAATGACTTCAGGGCCACAAAATTTGAATGCAACAAATTGTTAGCCAAAACAAAAGAAAAAAATAGAAAAATAAAAAGAAAAAAATGCACATGAAGCGCAACAGTGCAATCGCGAAGAGCAACAATGGATACCATCCAGGGTCCATTCTGAATGACGCTCAGTACATTCCATCCATTGAGGGATCTGAGTATATGAGCCTAAAAATATACTATAATTGACAAGTTGCATGTTTGTCCGTGTGTCACTGCAGGGCTGCCACATAGTTGCTTAATCATTGGCTTCCGCACAGGAAGGTGTCCTGTGTAGAATGCTATCTCTCGACACACGTCAACTGATAACCTATGACCAGATGAGATTCAGTGATAGTGACAATTCTTAGTAGTAAATTCATTACGACAAGAGAGATTAATGTAGTGAATTGACATCGGGCGGATTTACACGTGATTGCGACTTAATCAATTTCTTGCTGAACTTAGTGGCGATCGCGTTTTATGTTTTGACAGTACCACCACCAACAACGCAATGTGAAGACCTAAAAACTTGCTACTCTGTCGACGTCTATTAGCTAGACAGTGTCGTACAAATCAATCCTCAAGTTTTAAAACTTAGATCCAGACCAAATTATTGAATTTAACCCAACGACCTATGTTATCATTTGACCTAAGCAAATGTCCCCAGTCTAATCTAAACATACATATTATTACAAATGATTTATCTTGCCTTAAGTGATATAGGCTACATATGCCTGTCAGATACAGAGATATAATAACTTTAAAAGTATGGGTTTGAACCTTTCCTTTAGATTGTGTATATTGTCTCAGCCATAACATGAGTGATGAGCAAGGTGTAGGTCAATGCAATAGATTCCACTGCGCTACATGGACTTAGCAGCAGACAGGAAATGCACATCATAAAATATTCAGTTTTATCCTCCATCATTAATGCCACTTGGGCTTGATGTACTATTACCACAGGGCTAAAGTGCAATGTCCCCAAATTGTGCAAATGTTACACTAGCAATGGGTTATTAACCGGTGAAACAATACAACCACTCCATGGTGGTATGGTTCATAACAATTTCACCACCTTTATGATGAGAGTATATTGCCTTTTGCCGTCTTACACTCTCAGCCCAAAACTGTGACACAGAGTCAACAAAACTAAGTCATGGAGGTTTGGTGGATGAACCCTCTATCATGAGAGCAACTATTAAAAATATAATGACATGAGATGTTGAGATCAACTACTATTGAAAAGACTTGAAGAAAAGTTAAAACGCGTAATCTACCTTGTTATCAAAGTCGTAGCGCCCTGAGCGCGCGCCTGGTGACACACTGCTGTCACTGGATGAGGACGTGAGGGAGCCACCCGCTGCCGCAGACCGCTGGTCACTGTCTCGCGGGGCGGCCGCGACCGAGTCAGCACCAGACTTCCTGTGAGGCACGGCGTACAGGGGGTCGGGGGCGTCGGCAGTCTGCTGCACGCATAAGTGAGATAGTGATATGGACGGGCATATCATAGGCAGATCCAGGTTGACGCCCCCTCATTTTCACCCTCAAAAATTCATTACCGTGGTGGTTTTGGCATCTCCGCAAGCCTTCGAAAGTGCTTACAAAACTTTTAAAATCCTATGGGTGTGCCACCGGCTGCCCCTTTACAAAACCCTGGATCTCTCAGTGCATATGGCGTATAACATTGCACATGTTAATTTGGTATACATCTTCTGAGGTCCCTCAGTTATAACTATCGGGTATGTTGTTTTGAAACAGTCATGTTATAATGGTGCACGTGGCCATGTGATGATATCCGAGACATTGTGACTGACCCCTACCCCTCCCCCTGCCATGAATCAAAATTCACAAATTTGCGCCTCTTAAAAGTATTGTGGTGATTTAAAAAAAAAAGAGGTGTTCGGTTTGGACGGAGCCACTCTTGTTGATGGGCAATTGCTGGAGCATCACCCATCTTGAAACTGGAAACCATGCATACTTACGTCTTTGTGAGTCACTTCTAAACTTTCACTTATGACTACTTCAAACTGGTTAGTGTGATAAAGACAACATTATTCAGTAAAAATATATCAATGATATTGTCGTTAGCTATTTGTGTTCGAGTGTTTGAATGGTAAAAACCGACTGATAACGCATACCAGATAGTAATAATTCAGAAGCTTATCATATGGCATAGACCTGTAATAAAGACTTAATATATAGGCGTAATAAAGGCCTGTCTGTCAGATGAAAGCTGTAACACTTGTAATATTTGATTTGTAAATTGCTAACCATAAATGATAATTAAAATAATCCCCCACATATATTTACTATTCGGTAAACAGTTTCGTGCCTCATGTTAATTTTCTACCCCTTGCCTCTACCCCTTGGAATAAATGCAGCTGTACAAAGGAGGAGGTAGAAAATTAGCATAGATTTTTTTCAGAATCCCAATACAAGCTTCTGTTAGAGTTCTTTACGCATGGCTAGAGTTACAACTGGTGTTCCAAAAAGGAACATTACCTGTCCATCTGCACTAGACTGGGGTTTTATCGAGTCGTCCTCTGGCTTGGTTTGCGGTGGTTTAGGCTCATCAGTGGGGTCTGTCTGCGCCTCACCGTCCTGGGTAACTGGGGCTTCTGGTCTAGAAGGTACGTGCAGGCCATGAAGGTCAAGCTTACAATGTCAATGAAGTTAGAATCAGTATAATTATAATGATAAACTTCACTATCACTATCAGTTGCACTAGTTTGGGTAATGCAAGTAGCAATGCTAATGAGGCGTCCCTATTTGTGAAAGGTTTTAAGTAACACATTCTAGCATATGAAAACGTGTACTTAATTACAAAATGTTCTCATTATTGAGCCGTTCGCATTTCAATGATTCCACTCTATAGCATATATGGTGAGGCAGAAAGCGGGAAGGCATCTGGCCATCAGATCACACAGATAATACAGGTTGCCGCCCAATCAACAAGGCAGACCGGATATACATCTAGAAGGGAAAACAAGAGACTAGCCCTAAAAAGACAAACACACAACCGACTCTTGTTATAAAGGTTTTTAATGGACTCACACAAGCCACTCCTGCTCCTCCTCACGGCTGCTGGCGGCCGCTGACTGTCCGGGGCGCGGCCTCCGCACGGCCAGCACCACGACGGCCGCCACGAGCGCCACGAGCACGGCGCCGCCCACGCCCGCCGACACCCCGATCACAATGTCCTCGTGCACGCAGCCAGACGGGAAGTACACATGCGATGCTTTGCACCTGGATACATGAAACGTGTATGAGTATGTGCTTGCGCACACTTCATTAGCTACTTCACTCACTGAAATCTGAACGCAAACCAGCAAACCATTTCTTTCCTGCAATCCTTTACCAATTATATTTACTGTATTCCACAGGTTCATGTTCTGTTTTTGACACCCACCTGCAGTCGGCCTCTGTGCCGTAGATAACGCACTCGGAATTGTCAAGTTTCTCATCACAGTCGAGCTTGTCACACAGGTAGCGGCAGGTGACGGTGGACGTGTCGTCGGTAGTAGGCAAGAGCGCACACGTGTAGCCGTATTCGCAACCCACGGCAGCCGCACCGCAGGGGTCAGACTTGATGTCAGCCGCTGTCAAGGGTGAAGGCGGAGGGATAAGGGCATTTTAAGTGGTGTAGTCTACTGGTTATAGTTTCATGACGATTGATTTGAGTGACCTATCTGAATATAGAATGGTATAGCTGTAGCAGTGTGATATTTGAATGGTACGATGTTAGATGATAATTAGAATAGATTTAATTTCAAATCGCGATACAAGCTAATAATTGGGTATAAACACACTCGCCCACAAACTTACTGCCGTTTTTGACTTGCGATATGGTTCGATCTGTGTACTCATCATCAACTGTGAGGTTGCCTACAGGTCCAGACTGGGTCGCATTGCCCCATATCTCAGACAGCACACCCTCTAGGTCTATATGAAATAGTACAAATAAACAAACACAAGCAAAGTGTCACCAATCAGTCGACTATCGGGGTTAGGGTGGGGGTGTAAAATGAATAAATGATGTTTGACGGAGTTGGCCTGCGCCCAACCACAGGGCCTAGCCTCACCGTCTATGTTCTTGTCCACGTCGTCTCCTGCCAGCACGTAGTCTGCGCGGTACACGACGGCGTGCACCACGAGCACGTCATCGCCGTCCGTTGCCGCCTGCGCCCCGCCGCGCCAGAGAGACACATGTCTTCTGAGAAACACATCAGAGCAGACGGCATTGGCTACATTTACCAACAATTAGCTTGAAAATATATATTAGATGATCGGGGCGAAAGTTCGTACCACGCACGTTCATATTTAATTCACATACTTGAGTACACCTAGGCCTATACAGAATATTATCATAACCGTTTTGATGTAACAACTTACCTTCTAGCTCTTTCAGCCTCTGGTTTGAACTCATCTATCCGAACATCACGATAGCCTAGTTGTTCGTTCGCAGGTGACTTATAGAGGGCAATCAGCTGCAAGAGACCAACGTCTTATGTTTTTTGTTTTGTTTCTAACTATACATAGAAATAAGAAATATATGTAGTATTGGTACTTGATCTTAAAACTGATGAAATGGAGAAATAGACGATACGCACCGATTTGGTACAGTCCGTACAGTCCGTATGCATTTTGAGTCTAATTAGAAAAAAAGACCTAGTCCAGCAGCAGAACGGTTTAGCGCATATACTTACCCAGTCCAAGGAAACTTCATGTAAATACTTGTAGTAGTCACTTGTGTTATCATTCAGATCGTCTTTCCAACCGCCATTTAACTTCATATCCAGAGACACAGAGACATTCTTATCATCTAAAATATAGCGAGAGCAATTCTACCATTATCATATCTATACATTTTAACAAACAACACAGCACAACCCAACTCAACTTTTGAGGAAATAATGTTTAGCCATACCCAGGTCTGGTGGCAATGTAGCTGGTGGTGTCGGGGTCGGTGTTGGGGTCGATGGACCACTGGATGTAGTCGCTGTGCTTGTGGAAGAAGTGGACTCAAGAGTCGACTCAAAGTCACCAGTTGTGTTAGGTCCTGTCTTTTGTGTAGTGCTTGTACCGATCTGAACCGTTGTTTCATCATCAATTGTTGTGGTCAATTCAGAAGTTTCTGATGTCGATATTGCTGGCGTTTCTGATGTCTGTGTTCCTACCGTCTGTGTTTCTGATGTTTGTGTTCCTGATGTCTGTGTTTCTGATGTCGGGGGTTCTGATGGCTGTGGTCCTGATGTTTGTGTTTCTGATGTCTTTGTTTCTGCTGTCTGTGTTTCTGATGTCTGTGTTTCTGATGTCTGTGTTTCTGATGTCTGTGTTTCTGATGTCTGTGTTTCTGATGTTTGTGTTTCTGATGTCTGTGTTTCTGATGTCTGTGGTTCTGATGTCTGTGTTTCTGATGTTTGTGTTTCTGCTGTCTGTGTTTCTGATGTTTGTGTTTCTGATGTCTTTGTTTCTGCTGTCTGTGGTTCTGATGTTTGTGTTTCTGATGTCTGTGTTTCTGTTGTCTGTGGTTCTGGTGTCTGTGTTTCTGATGTCGGTGTTTCTGATGTCTGTGTTTCAGTCTTTTCTGACGTCATTGTTTCAGACATTGGTGTTTCGTATGTTTGTGCCGTTGTTGGTTCAGCTGTTTCTTCTGTCGATGTTTCAGATGTTTCTGTCGTAGACGTTTCAGGTGCTTCTGATGTTTGTACTTCTGTTTGCTGAGTCGACCCACCACCACTTCCCAGCTCAGTGGTTTGAGAGGTAGCTTGAGTGGATTCTGTGACAATCGTAGTTTGGAGTGTTTCATTGTCTGCGTTTTGATAATCTTGTGCTATTGTTAAGCTGAATGATGCAACGCTAATCAGACCTGAAACACAAACATATTAGTATATGATACAAAGTAGTAATACTATAATACTATAGATGCTATCCACATTAATATACATATTAAACAAGCCTCTTTCTAAAGCCTATGTCTCACTGTTTCGAATCAACGATACGCACACAGAACCAATATGAAAAAATACATTCAAACTGTTAGCGAATGATTCAAACACATTTGTTAGCACACGTATGATTTTGTTGGAACAGTTTAGCATGAATAAATAATTATGCTTTCAGAATAGTGTGTAACAGGGCGTCGGGAATACGCTCCTTTTAGCAAATGCCCCAG
>CM032662.1:26587233-26615962 GCA_019095985.1 Streblospio benedicti | reverse complement strand
GGAGATGTGATCCTCGCCGACAGGGGTTTCCCTATTCAAAATGATCTGCTGATGAGGGGAGCAAGACTCATAATTCCACCTCCTGCATCAGGCCTTGATCAAATGTCGACGAACAATGTGAAAAAGACCGGAGAAGTGGCAAATGCTAGGTGTGATATATTTTATTATTTTTCAAAATCAATTTTAATTCTTCATACGTAGGTTATGTATATATTTATCTGTTTTTTAATGACATTATTTTATTACGTCTCTTGCAGGATCCATGTCGAGAGAGCCATTGGGCGAATGAAGCGCTATGAAATCTTGAATGGCACACTGCCAATCAACTTGGTACCTCTGGTAGATGACATTGCAACTGTCTGTGCAGCATTGAGTAATTTATGGTCAGATCTAGTGGTTTAGAAATATTTCTACAATATTTTCTGAGATTTCGTTTCACATTATGAAATGTCTTTCTGTAAAAAAATGATATGCCAAATTGTATCAGATTTTTTATTTCTGAATGTTTCCCATGAGCGGTACTGAAAAACTTTTACTTAAAAAAATGTGAGATGAAAACGTGTTGGGGACAGTAAATATTAATTAATTACTTTCTCATTACTGAAACTGGTGATTAATTTATTCTAATCATAGGTGGAATAAGTCATTCATTTTTTATAACTTGGAACATATTTGTTATTTCCCTTAGTTTTCTGTTCTATGTTGAATTGTGCCTGGTATATTGAACAAATTCATGTATGTAGTTTCAAATAATATGGTATATTGAACCATTATTTACAAATCTATGTAAGACTATGGTTGTAGTTTCAAATAATCTTAATCATAATTAATATGAAATAATTTAATAATTAGAAATGTAAAATAAGTGCTTTACTTGTACACTAGAGTGTATGTATAAAATTCAGAATCATTATTTTGGCATTTATTGAATGTACATGTATTTTAATTCCTATCGGTACGAATATGTAACAAACAATAAACAAGTTGTTGGTTCATTATGAATTTCTTACAAAATAAAGTTCATACTTGTTTACCTATGACAGCTTAGAAATACACAACACCAATATTCCACTGTTGAAAGTGCAACATGTACAATGTATATATGTTATTTAATGTCTGGGCTAGCGCTAGACCCATTTCAAATTTAGCCAAATGGCTAAACAGCTTAAATTTTTTTTAGCCAACTGAATTTTTTTTAGCCAATTGGCTAAACAACTAAAATTTTTTTTAGCCAATTGATTTTTTTTTAGCCAAGTTTGAATTTAGTATAATACTGTTTTAAATGAAGTATATGTGCTTGACTTTGTAATATATTACATATCAATACTATTTTGTAGATATTTTTGACAAAGTGCCAGACAGGCTATACATTTTTTCATAGAAGCTCATCAAGTTATTTCGTCAGCGGAATTACTACTTTTGTTTATTACTTATGATGATTTTTCTGTTATTGATTTATAATTGTCATTCTAAATTGCACAAGTAATTGATAAATTGTATCAGACAGATAGCATTCAATAAAAAATTGCTAATGGTATTTTCAGGTTTTGTGAAAGATCAAATAGAACAAGTTTAAAATTTTCATTCATTTATTGAACCTTTTTTTATTTACATTTATACATCACAGAATAATTTTTCATTCATTTATTGAACCTTTTTTATTTACATTTATACATCACAGAATAATTTTTCATTCATTTTTTGAACCTTTTTTATTCATAAATCACTGCTGGGCATACATCTAGATATATGTGGCATTCAATAGATTCTGTCATGTTGATCGTTCATCTTCATCGACATGGGTATACATCACAGAAAAAATTTTCATCCATTTATTGAACCTTTATTTCTATTTATACATCACAGAATATTTCTTTCATTTATTTATTGAACCTTTTTTATTTAAAAATCATCAAATAATTGTTCATTAATTTATTGAACCTTTTTTATTTATACATCACAAAATCTGTTCATATTTGAATTTTCATCTATATAGATGTATTTTTGTAAGATGTTATTATTAATTTTTTGAATAACCTGTTTTTCAGAAGGTCATTAAATTATTTCATGTAATTTATGATTTATCATATTAGAATCTTGTTTGCTGTTGCCTAAATATTTAATCAGTGCTGTTTGTTCATCAAAGTTTATTTTCCAGAAAGTCAAAAATGTGTTATTAAACCACTTGAGAACCAAAATTCCTGGCGAGAAAACCAGTTATGTAGGGGCTGTGACAATACCATGTAATAAACTTATCATATACATTGAGATACATATTGTGGTTACAAAGGAGGAGGTGGAAAGGAGAGGAGGGAGAGCGAAAGGATAGACAGAAGGAAAGAAAGGAGTGAAAGGTAAAGGCCAAGGTGATAGGGGAGGAACAAGAAGAAATAAGGCCAGCAAAAGAAAGATAGGAAAGATAATGAAATGAAGAGAAGAGTGAAAGCCAAGGTGAGACAGGAAGAGAGGAAAGAAATAAGACCAGCAAAAGAAAGATCTGATAGGAAATAGCCAGGTGAGACAGGAGAGGAAAGAAAAGAAACTTAGAAAAGTAAAAGAAAGATAGGAAAGATAAATAAGGAAATGAAGAAAAGAAAAGAAAAGAAAGGAGTGAAAGTCAGCTGTGAAGGGAAGAAAGAAAAGAAACTTAGAAAAGTAAAAGAAAGATCATAGGAAAGAAAAGGAAATGAAAGACCTTCATTGTAACCACCATATGGATCTAAATGTACATGATAATTAAATTACATGCCTATTGCCATGAGCCCTCTTCTACATAACTGTTGTTTTCTCAACCGGAAAATTGGTTCTCAAAAGTGGTTGAACAACAAATCTTTTGCACTCTCTGGAAAATAAACTTTAATGAACAGCAGCACCAATTAAATATTCAAGCAACCGCAAACAATATTCTAATTAAATCAGAAATTACATGAAATAATTTACAATGAACTTCTAAAAAATAGGTTATTCAAAAAATTAATAATAAACACATTCAAACATTTTACAGAAATGCAGATGCAAACAAAATAGAAACTCTATTTGGTTTTACAAACATGACAAAACCACTGAGTACTTTCATGTTCCTTAGTATACTGTACACATCCCCAGTGGAACCATTCATCACATATGTCACAACAAATGCTATTTTCGTTATCACAAGCAATTGACTCTGTTTCTTTGCAAATATCTTGACATACAGGGCATACATACACAGGTCCAAAAGTGCAGTGTTTTCTCTTGCAAGGTTGACGTTTCTTTGATGTTGTTTGATGCTTTACAGCAAAGTCTGCAGTCACTGTGGTTTTAAGTGTTGTTGAATTTCCAGCAACAGCTGTTGTCATCATGTTGTTAGCCATTGAAGACTTCACTGCAACATCAGTCATTTCTATGTGTGGATTCTTACCAATCCTGCCCTGTAGAGAATCTTCTCCGAAAATGAGAAAAGGAGCAATTTTTTTGTAAAAAAAAGTACATGCAGCAGAAGATAATTCCTGGAAGAAGTCCACATCAAACTGGAGACGCAAAACAAGATTGTCCTCAATTTGAGGACTTTTTACGAATAAATCACAATAGTTCTTATTGCATATCCCCATTTGCCATGTTATTTGGCTGTAATAAGAATGTGATTGTTTAAGCACAATGTTTCCATTGTTATCACTTTGCAGGTAGGGAAGATCAACTGCCTTTTTACTTTGTTTAACCAAGGAGAAAGGGCACTTGATCTCAACCAAACCCTCACCACAGCAGTTGCAGTTAACAAGCCCATCTGGACTGGCTCCCATAAACCCACATTTGTCCAAGATAAGTCCACATGTTGTCACAGTAAAACCACCATGTTTTTTCACCATAGACTGAACATATTCCTTCCTGGCAGTTTCTTCCATTGTACGTCCATATTTGATGGCTGGGAGGTGATCCAATTTTTTGCCCAATCCACAAATGGTTCTGATAGTTTGATGTGTTGCTTCACTGTCATTTGTCTTTACATGGGTCTTGACAGAATGAATTGTGCTACTGGTAACAACACCAATTCGGTATTGCTTCCAGGACCCATTGTTGCTCTGCCCCTCAGTAATTTTTTGTACATTATGGATTTGATCGACAGTCAATGATGGAATACTTTTTATAAATTCACTCGCCTGTTGGTATCTGGCTGCAAGATTAGGCAAAGGTTCAGGTATTGGATCTGAAGTGTGGACAATTTCTTCTTTTTCTGCTAAATTAAAATCTTCTGCTGGGCAGAAGGGAGGTGCCTCCAAGTCCATGTAACGGAATGCTGCACCGTCTTTATTGCTCGCATACAAAGAGTTAGCAAGGTTGTTAAGGCTAGGCTCACATGGAGTTTTCTTTCCACACGTTGGGTTGAATAACTGTCGAACAGGAGGATTGATGGTTTTAGTTTCTGCAAAAAAGGATGAAAATTTATGGCAGATAAGCAATGTTGGAAAGAAGTTTCAGAGCTTATAAATTCTCAATGTCATTCACGTGAAGGTAAATTATATAGAACAATAGATATATAGTAATACGTAGTTATTTTTTTTATAATACAATGTCACTATAATAAAATAAATCAATCAAAGTATACAGTGCAACAAATAATTGACTTGTGGGGAAAATATTAACAAACCGTTTTATATGTATAGAATTTAGCTCACTTTTTTTCCCATATAATGGCTTCACGAACTCCATATTCTTTACTAGCTTTGGCTCTACTTTGGATCTTTTGGATTTTCCTGCAACACCCCATGCCCTTTCCCGATTTGTAGGACCATAGGCGGTGAATCCATTGCGCCAGGCATCCTCTACCTCGAAAAGAACTGCAGCAACATGGTTGCAAGCTGCCCCCAACCTTGAAATAAACCAATGTATAATAAATAGTAAATAGTACAGATGTAACGCTCACAAGCGAAACCTACTACAACTATCACTATGTAGAACCACACCAATCATTAGCAAAGTAATGAAAAAAATTAAAGAATCAAACGCAGAAAAAAAATTTATATTAAGATTCAATAGACATTGATGAATTAGAAATCAAGAGCAGTATACACTAAGCTTTATTTAACTCAAAGAAAAGTAAAGATTAGCAAAGAAAAGCAAAGATTATTCGATTGATTAAAGCTACAAACTACATTGATTTTTTACTAAGATAATGTGAAGCTAGCTAAAACTAAATATTAGCTACCCTGCCATACAGCTACAGTATGCCGACACCACCTTGCCACCGTCACCTTTTTCGGCAAGCACCCAAACCTTGTGGTCATCTCCACCAAGACGCTGTGATGGGGTGCAGGAGGCTTTCAGGAAGCAGTACTTGGAAGCAGATGTTACTGGGTGGTACCGAAGCTCACCCACAAACTTACTTTCAAAGTATGAGTAAGCCTTTTGCTGCTTATAATCTTTGAGCAATCTGTCTGTGATGTTACTAGGGGTCTTCTTGTCCTTGGTGAGGTAAACGGCGATTTCTGATATAGAAATTGAAGGCCATCTGTGAATTCCTTCTTGTGGAGGTTGCCAACCTTCCCTCCTCTCTAGTGGATCAAACAGTATTCCTTCATCAGGTGTAGTATACAGTGCCCTATAATCTGCTGCCTTCTTTAATTGCTCCTCTTTGGCTGAAGGCAGCACTGGCATCTCCCACAACTGTGCACCATATACAAGCGCTATAAGCTCCTCCTTCTTCAAACCTGATGTTTTAACTCCTCTGGCATTCAAGAAAGAAATAAGGACTGGCTTTTTCCACAATTTCAGACTTTCGTAATCAGGTCTTTTATTTTTGCCTTCTTTATCCATAATTTACTACAGAAAGTATATAGATCTATATGTAAATAAGTACTATGAATATGATTTTACTATGTTCTCTAGCTGTTAATTATATGAGTCTATAGCTGTACATACAACTCTCTTGTTCTAGGGCTATGATCTTTTTTTTCTAAAAAATGTCGTCTAGAAGATATTCAAATTAGAATACTGGTGTACTGTTGTTATGACGTATGACAGCTAGTCATACGTATACTATATTTAGTACTGGGAGCTGTCAATATAAACTTACCTGTAATTATATCCCATTTAATGATTGTCACTAGTTTTGACAGTCAGCACGTAATAATATATGGTATTATACTTCCAATTATACTTCCAATTAGAACTAAGCATAAATTTAATTCAAATTACAACAAGATATTTGTCTCCGTTTTAGCTGCTGCGTATACTAAACTGACGACCACTTGCATTTGTTTGTAACGATGCGCAAATGAGGTCACGCATGCGCAAAAAAACAGGAGCCTGAAATGACCTAACTAGAATTAGGTGTAATGACCTTTGAAATCAAACATATAGTGCATCATGGTATTGTACTAGAAATATAACCACTGCTTACTTAATATTTCACTATGCATGTTTAGCAAACATTTAGAAAAATGTAATTATAGTTTGACCTATATCCCATGATCCGATCTGGCCTGATTTCTATACCAATTGTCTGAGTTTTTTCCCTTGCACATGTATGGAGTTTCATTGGGTTTATGCTTGTAACTATGCTTGTCCCATTATTTTTTATACAATCAGGTTTATGGTAAACCGTAATGTTCATGTATGGAGTGACCCTACATTTTTTCTAATCCTGGGACAGCCCCCCTCCAAATTTCAGGTATTCAGTAACCCATTTGACTACATGTTCACAGAAAAATCTTGTTCTCTGTTTTGCTGTCAGAGAGATCATTGTAGAGTACAACAAATTTGATCCATTGGGACCAAACACTTCTGAGAATTTTTTTAGACACATCTTCATCTTCAATGATAGAAATTAACTTATCAGGAAGGTGTTGGAAGAGTTTCTTTTTGTCAGTGCCATTTAGATTTGTTTAATCTAATATTTTCTACTATATATACCCGATCTGCTGCTTTCAGCATTTGTTTTTTTCAAATATTCTAAATGTACGACCAATTTCCTTCACACATTTCTTGAGCATACGCAAATAAAATGAAGTTTCATTTTTGTAGAAAGCTTGCTGTTTATCTTGTAACAATTACATAAGGTTAATCATGTATTCAAGGAAGCTGTGATTCGAAGGAAGTGTAGTTCATCTACCATAAATGACCATCCAAGTGCCCAGGGCTGTTAAATTGAAATTTTTCTCAAAATGGGGGTTGGCTGTTACACAGGGTTGGGCACTTGGATGGTCGTATATGTTCTCCATTTTTATGTGCAAAAGTGGCTGCTCCTTCACAGACATTGATTGCTTTGAAGCACATTGCTGGATCATTTTTAGCAATCTTTTTACGATATACATCCTCATAGTACTCATATAAGGTTTTGTTACATCATAAATTTTATCACCTAATCAGCAGCTACTGATCTCTTAATACCTAATCGTTATGTTGTTATGCTTTGATTCATGTTCTGTATTATATTATATCTATATAATATTGAAAACAGTACTGTTTGGTAATTTAACTTCGTCAATTTTGCATTATACATTCTGGAAGATGACTGCAAGGTCGAAAATATTTAATTAAAATGTGAGGAAAAAAGATGTTGGTTCTATCATTTATAATAATGTTATCTTTGTGTACATGGCATCATAGACATTGCATGATGTGAGGTGGCACCTGCTATGTCATTGTCATAGATCAAGATTTTACTAACTTGAATAATGTCAAATTGATCTCTTTGATTAATAATGCATTTTCATTTGTCATTTATACAATGTTGCTTCACCTCTTTTTCGAATTGTTTGTTTTTTTAACATGCAATTGCTCAAGTTCAACAGCATTATCACAAAATTCAATGCTTCAACAGCATTATCACAAAATCAATGTTCAAACAATATCTCTCTTACCAGCAATTGTTTATTTGGTTGTCGTGAGTGTGAATCCCTTTTGAGTCCAAAAGGTGAGAAACATTGAGTCTTCACCAGAAAAATTCATGAAGGCTCAACATTTCTCTTTGAAGGCCAATTTCTTGTAATCCCATTTAATTTAATCCTTTTTAATCTGACCCCATAAACGTTCAATTCTATTAGTGCTTACTCCATCTTCTTTATAAATTTCTAAACTATGATAAACCATTTCATTATTGTAACCATAGTTATAAGTTTGAGTAAGTTTGAGAACCTGCGGTTTTGAATAATTGGCATAAAGTCACTCCATATTGCAGTGTAGAACCTTTGCCAAAATTCTGTTTGAATAAGGGCCTTGGCATCAAATGTTAGCAAGAAAGTGGTTGCTTTTATAGACAGTGTCTATTTTAGTATTTGGACCATATACTAGTGCATGATAAAGTATGGGATTCACTATAACTCACCAAAAAATTTCATCTGCAGTGTACAGTAGATTTGCAGTAAAGAAAATTAATCATTTCACCTCTGACATTGTTGTAACGTAGTAGATTTCTCTGGCTTAGAAAAACTGACCTTTTTACTTAGTGAAAAAACTGACCTTTTAAATTAGTTAAAATGGAAAGTTCTATCTTACTTTATTAAAATTGCTTGGAATGTCAGAAACGATAAATTTTAGCATAATTTATCCAATTTTAAATGTATTTTTTGCTATAAATACATGTAATGTTTTACATTACGTATAATGAAATAGGTCATTGTAAATAGTTCTAAAGCAATTTGGTTACTGATAAACCTTGAAGGGTTGGGTATTTTGGTGTCTGTTTTATTTGATTAATACCATATATGTATAATACCATGTCACTGTAGTAAATAAAAACATACTACGAATAACAAGTACAATCAACACCCACAAAACCCCATATATCACTTGATCCAGCCCCTCTACCTCTATTGTACTTGTTTACCAATCTGCGCATGTTTTAGACCACTCTGTTTTTGGAGCTGATAATTTTTTTTCTACAGGTTGACCAGAAAATGCCTAAATTGTCTCATTATTTTTGATGAAATTAGGAATATGGTAAACCGTAATGTTCATGTATGGAGAGACCCTGCATTTTTCTAACCCAGGCACATCCCCTCCAAATTTCAGGTACTCAGTAACCCATTTGACTGCATGTTCAAAGAAAATCTTGATGTCTGTTTTGTGTCAGAGAGATCATTGTAGAGGTCAAAGAGTTTGTCTGGAACACTTGACACTTTTTTAGACATCTTCATCTTCAAATAGAAATGAACTTATCAGGAAGGTGTTGGAAGAGTTTCTTTTGTGTTAGTGCCATTTAAATTTGTTTAATCTAATATACTGATCCGCTGCCTTCAGCATTTGTTTTTTTCAAACATTCTAAATGTACGGCCAATTTCCTTCAGACATTTCTCAAGCTTAATATGCAATTTAACGCAAATAAAATGAAGGTTCATTTTTGTTGAAAGCGTGCTGTTTATCTTATAGCAATTATATAAGGTTAATCATATATTCAAGGAAGCTGTGATTCGGTCGTGTAGTTCATCTACAGTTATCTTTTCCAATTTTATGTGCAAAGTGGCTGCTCCTTCACAGACATTGATTGCTTTGAAGCACATTGCTGGATCATTTTTAGCAATCTTTTACCAGTTACAAAAATAGGGAAGTAGCCCAAATTGGCCAGAAGGGCCAGTATTTTAAAATCTTCACTGGCCCTAGGCCTTCTGACACATTACTGGCCCTGCACGTGCCGAAGGTGCAAAAGCATTTCTTGGGAACAATATCTCTTACCAGCAATTGTTCATCTGGTTGTTGTGAGTTCGAATCCCTTTGAGTTCAAAAAAGTGAGAAACATTGAGTCTTCATCAGAAAATTCATGAAGGCTCAACATTTCTCTAGATGAAGGCTCAACATTTCTCTTGTAATCCCATTTCTATATATAATCCCTCTTTTTAATCTGACCCCATAAACTTTCAATTCGTTTAGTGCTGACTCCATCTTCTGTTATAAATTCTAAACTACCATTTCATTTAGATTAATTTACTATAACTAAAGTCTAAAGATACCATTTCATTATTGTAACCATAGTCAGTAAGTTTGAAATGGGGTCTGAAAGTATCACTCCATATTGTAGAACCTGCCAAAATTCTGTGTTGGCATCAAAATTGTTCTCAAGTTCTGTCAGGGACAATTTGCAAAAAAAAAATCATTTGTAGTGCTGATTTGCAGTAAAGAGAATTAATAATTTCATCTAATTTTGTAGTGAGTAAGTTTCTCTGACTTCAAAAACAAGCCCTTTAAATTAGTGGAAAACTGACCTTTTAATTAGTGAAAAATGGAAAGTTCTATCTTGCTTTATTCAAATTGCTTGAATGTCAGTTCTAAACGATGAATTGTTTGCATAATTTATTATATCCAACTTTAAATGTATTTTTTGCTATAAATGTAAAGTTTTATATTACGTATTATAAAATAGGTCATTGTAAATAGTTCTAAAGCAATTTGGTTACTGATAAACCTTGAAGGGTTGGGTATTTTGTTGTCTGTTTTATATGATTAATATCATATATGTACAATACCATGTCACTATAATAAATAAAAAACAAACAAACAACAAGTACAATCAACACCCACAAAACCCCATATAATATAATATTTCACTGGATCCAATCCTTCTACCTCTATTGTACTTTTTTACCATTAAAATGAGATTCATCTGTTTTATGTTATGTGGTCTGCCCCTCCCAATGAGACAAAGAAAAATGTTTTTATAAATCTATATCTCTTCGATTGTTGATATCTTATTAATTAGAATCAGTTGAACTAAATACATGTATTATACATTTAGATAATATAAAGTATTGACGGAACCACATATCGAGATCTTTTTATTTAAATCTTAATTTGAAAATTTAAGTACTAACAATTGCATTTTGAAGTTAAAAAGTTTTATTTAATAAAACTAATTTCTTATTGAGAGAAAAGGTTTCTTCATATGTTTTCAATGCCTAAAACTATTTTTTTTAGGTTCACTAAAATATGCTTGATCCCACATCAATATTTAAAGCATCCATGATAAAGAAAATTGCATGAAAAATCATCAGGGATAGTTTTGGGAGAAAACCTGGAAAAACATTAATTTTCATCAGGCAGAAAGAGTGGGAACCCTTTATCTTTAGACTATCTTCAAGGATGACGATACATGATGGCCTCTTGAAGCAAGGACTGACCACGGGGTCGGGTAGAAACATCCCGTGACGTCACATCGCCAATAACACCTCTGTGTGCCTATTATCATAAAATTATTCTATACATACTATCAGAAGAAATCCAATGAAATTGTATGATAAATCTTTAGTCAAAGTGTCTAACTCATCATAACCTTTTTCCTGAAATAGACATTTATAGATATCGTCTTTTTTATGACTCCTTCCAGGACAAAAACTTTTCTCCACCATTAAAGGAGTTGCATCTACAACTGACTTCTAAGGATGACGCTAAATGTTCCCAAATTGAATTCAATGAATATGTGTGCTGTTTGTCACTTTATATCAATCGGAATAGCTGTCCGGTGATAAGTTTATCAACAATTCCTATTGACTATACTGATGAACATTGGTTACGTCATATCTTGTAATGCTTGTAAAATAGAATTCCAAGCCATATAATTCTTCTTGCTTTTGCGGGTGAAACAATCATAATTCTTGCAATACTGCAAGGCAACATATACATTTTATAATGAACAAAATAATAAAATGATAGTGAAACAGGCTTGGAAATACTCAATATTATTTGATAACTAGTATGCTTACCTACAACCTGGATGCAAGCTGCATGGAGGCTAGTGGCATTATAAACAGCTCAAAGATGATCATTTGTTCTATGCTGACGATGCTGTTTATTAGCTCTACTAGCTGCATTGCAACACTTGTTGAATGTTTGTAACATGCATGCCCAAAAAGCCACGGTAACTTGATTCTATGGATGACGAAAAAATTTGCCATAAAATTTTCAACGAGGTGGGTAAGAATAATAAAAATAAAGCACATGGTCAATAGCGGACAGGAAGGGGAAAAATAAAAATAAATAAATATCTGAAGGAATGATTGGGATGGGGGGATAAAAAAATATTCAGTAATCACTGTAATCAGGCGGTGTGTATTTTAAATTACCAATGGTCATTTTGTTCTTTATTTATTAGGCATGGGTCAATTTTTTTATTTCCATGAAAGGTGAAGACACATGTCAATTCCGTTGTGCACACCTCAGCCCGTTAAGGCCTATGAGGTAGATCACCAGGTCATAGCCAAGCATCAAGTATTACAATCAGACCACTGTATAATCCATCTATGGTCCTCCCATCTGCCTGTTGCTGACCCATCTTAGGGTGACCTTGAGGCTTGACTGGCACATTTGGACTCTCGAAGCCTTTAAAGGACCACTCATGCCACTAGGGGAGTTCTACATGTGGCTGGCACACAGCATCATTAGTAGCCCTACATATAAAGCTGATTTAATATAGAGAGACGCCTAGGAACGAATGTACACTGTATATATGACTACCTTAACCCCCATGGATAGTGCAGTAATTCTTTGTTTGATAGGTGTACAAGTCCTGGGGTAAGGGCTGAAATAGCCTTACCCCAACCAGTCAAAGGATGATGATGAGTCTTAACATATCGTATTATTGTCAATATTTACATCTAGGGACATCTGAAAAGCTCACCTGTCACAGAACATAGGAAACTCATTCATGTGTGAAACATTGGCATTTATTATCGCTCAGCCATCTACATTTTGCCTTGGTTTTACTATGATTCCGGCTGTCAAATCAATTGAACATTACATTTGACAACTGCCGTTCTCAACTAAACAAACATGTAAGCCATCAGTAATGTTTTTCATCAAATCCATTACAAATGCGTGCAGAATATAGAAAATAAAACTTACTAATTTTAAGTGTAAACATGCACACTTCCGTGTAAATGCGCATGCGCAATAGTTCACATGTTCTGCGCACCTGCTGTTGGGAAACTGAAACCGAATGCATAGGGGTCCTTGGTAGCATGGCGTCACTAGCAAATATGGTGCCAGCGACAGTATAATAAAAACATGGATCTTTTAGCTGAATTGTAGGCGAGGAACAAAAATATAAACGCACATTTGAAATATTATTTATTTGGGGTTGGTTTAATGCATCGGCGCTCTCGTCATCCATAGAATCCAGTTAATGTGGCCTAGTTATGAATTAATGAATAATCAGAAGAAAACTGTTACTGTACTATGTATTTTAAACCCAAGTTTTTTTTTAACATTCAAGTTAAATGTAATTTCTTGTTTCACCACTGATTTACTCTCTTTTTCTACATTATCAAACCCATCACCAGTTTCTGCGTGATTTTAGATTATTTCCTCTCTCTTGCTTCCTTTCTTTCCTCCTCACTGATTTGTAGATCTATAAAGCTTGAGATCTTCAATGGGAGTGGTGAACTCAAAGGCCTGCTTATTTTTTATTAAAATATAGCACACCCATAAGTCACAGAAATGAGAGATACTCATCATGAATAGCTTATGTGCAATCACTTACAAAATGAACTTGCATTCACCATGCAACCACAAACTTTCTCTGGTAGAGACATACGATTTCCGGTAACTGTATGTCACTTGAAAGTTTTCCACTAATACAATGAATTCAATGTATTTGAAAGTAATGTCATAGAAAGTTGTCTTGACCAACCCATGAAAATGAGATGTAATCACAGCCAGAAAGGATAAAGAGTAACATGAGAAACTTACCTAAAAAAGAAGATGACAGTCTTGCCAAAGCTATATCATTATGTAATGCTGAAATCAGAGTATTGATGTCTAAATAGCTTTCTGGATCCTTCAAAAAGGTTTCTTTTGTATGGATTTTTTCGGACTGAGCTTTACAGAACATTCCTAAACCTATATGGTACACACATTGTCAGTACTCTATATGACAACGTTGTTATAACTGGTTTATGCGCATGAAATCACACTCTACTGCCTGCTTCTTCATGGCTAGAATTGAATGTTTCAATACATCTACAACCATAATTGTTAACAAGCACTGTTTCATTGTTAGACAGGTTGACATTGCTGGAAAATGGACCAGAAAGAATTAATGCATTATTATCCGTACAATAAGAAGGTACCAGTATTTTTAAACTGTAACATATAATCTGCATGAATTGTTTTTTGTTTGCCCTGTTACTAATGAAATCTATCCAATAGTTTTGTTTTTCTTTTTTTGGGAAGAAGGGTGTCGAAAGAAATGTGTTGTATAGTGGAGATCGATTCTTATGAGTTGGAATCTCTTCTCTCTCTTTCAATGGATTTCAAGCCTAAGTTCTGTCACTGTATATCAACGATGAGATGCACTTCTTCGTAACCTAATAACCAAATGTGATTCAAACCTTTCAAAGAATGTGGATATATAATCACCAAATGTTTTGTTCGGAGCTCAGGATAGCTGTTAATCAAAATCATTCCTTCAAGAATTATACATTTGTAATTACTATCACCTAACTTGTAAGTAAACAAAGAAGTAGAGTTTCTATACTTTTTCCTGAAAAATGAAGGGGCTGCCGATTTAATAATTTTGAACGGAAGTCCATCACTGTGCAATAGAACTGGGTAGAAGCAGAATCTGACCTACGTTTTGGATTACCGGTAGCTTCTTCGTTCTTATGGGATCCTTTATTTGTTATTTGAAATAAGTAAGCTCTAAGTCTTTTTCTTTAGCAGTTACTACTCTTTTGTGGTGCGAATGTTAAGACCTGATTTTGACAATTTAATTGGATTATGTGGATTTTTATGAAAATGATATTCAACGTAGTCTACTATTAGGTCAAAGCCTGATTGTAAATTCTTTGATAAGCTTTTCAGAGACAGTCGCATGACCTGCAGCAATACTTTGTAGATGACAATTTACACAGTTTCAAACCTATGAAATTAAACCTATAAATATCTTACATTGTCTTAGGTGGTCACAGTAAGCTAGTATGTTGTTATCATGCTTATCTATGGCACTTTTCTTCAGTTCTTATATTCCGAAGGCTTAGTTTCACTGTTGATTTGATGGCGAAAGGAATCTAATAATTTTGCACGGGACGGGATAAAAAAAACTATTTTTTCTCTTCAATTTTCCTTATTTTTGGTCAAAGCTTGTTTAGCGTGCTAATTCATAGTAGATTCATGTGCTTAATCCAGTGCAAGAGATGCATATATGATATGCCTTACAGCTTACATCAAAACCACCAGCAAACATGTTATCTAATATATCTTGACTCTGAGGAAGTGTAGTCAGTTCTGCAAGATGTTGTGGTTTACATTTAGAGTTGTTCATGTGGTAAGTGACTCTAAATAATGATATATATACTGAACCAAAGATTCCAATTGCCTTTTCTGACTGAGAGCCACAAAGAAATATAAGACAATCATGGTGTTCAAAGTCATCCCAAAGTTTGAAAGTAGAGTTGATCTATAATTGACTTTTCTGAAGTTTGCAAAATATGACCCTAGTCTTCCTAACATATTTTGCTTTGTCATGTAGTCGTCAAAGTTAATGTTTGAGTATGATGAAGATTTTTTTCAAGGAGACCTTCAAAAGGACTGCAAAACTCGCCGTTCAATAATTTGAATTTTTTTTTTGAATAGTCATGTCCAGTTGTTGTGACAGATTTTCAGTTCTCATTTCTAAAAAATTTCAATTTGCAAAAGAAGAACTGCTTCCCAAACCTGTAATTAAAATTCATGGACCATCCGAAAAGAGCCACAATCAGCTAGATGTCTAAGAGTAGAGCCATGATGCGGTTTGGAAGCAACATATTTCAGACCTGCCTCCCAAAATAAAGACATTAAAACACTAAAAATTTGGTAATACATAAAAATCGCCAATACAGTGGACCATCCAACTGTAATCGAAACTGTACTGATACTTAAACGAGGTTAAGTGGTCATAACTTATGAAATCCCCGGCTACAATCATTGTTTTAAATTTAAATTTTTTATAAAATCTTCATATCTTTGGTCTAGCTCATTCTCTACCGTTTCATGTTTATCTGCTGGTTGATTACTAACGTTTAAGTAATGCCCTTTCGATTTTTCCCGAGGTGATGATGATACTGTGTTATCGCGAAAAAATTTACACCTTATTCCGGGGACAGACATCTTGTTCATACTTACTTGATGTATTCCTCAGCAAAGTGTACCAAAAAGCATCACAGAATTTATAAAGTGAAGTGCTTTTTGAAAGTGCTTATTTTGCTTTGTTTTTATCAGTTTTACAAACATGTTTCTTGTATTCTTGTTTGAATGTTTGTACATAAGAAGATGTTGCGTTTTAACTGGCGCTGTCATGGTTTTCTCATACTAAAACCGAACTGAACTTGCTAAATTTACACATAATGTCTGATTGTTGTAATGTTGAATATGTACCAGCTCGTGTGGACTTCGGAAATCTGTTACGTAGACTAGACTTCCATACAAACTAGTTGATTTTAGCATGTTGCAGTAATATGATGGAGTTAGTAAAGTGTCATGGTTGATTGCTGTTAATTTTTTTATTGATCCCACTTACGAAACGTTTAGGAGTTTTGTAGGTAGTAGCCATCAGTTTATTAAACTCACATTCAATTATATGAATAATTCAGACATATACATGTACTTTAGCTACTAAGTACAATTTCATTCAAAAAATATGAAGTATTTATAGGGATACATACTCAAAAATAGGCCAATTTAACTATGTCTTACCAGGAAAATCATTTTTGTGCAAAATATATGATATATATATATATAACCAATATGATGTAACTAAGTCATTGAAAATAATATAACATAATAATATAATCATCATACATTTATTATTTAAGTGGTAAGTTAATAACCAGATTTTAGTTTGCTAGTATTAGTAAAAACCTTGTTTGGTAAACGCTTACTGCCAGTAGCAGTAGATTCCATTGGTGGAAATAGGTCGTCTCTGTCTAGTATGAGCTGTTCCTGAAATAGGCCATCTTTGGGACTTGGACTGATGCTAGTAGTTCGACCCTTTCGAGTATGAATGGGAGTAGCTGATGGTCTTGTTGGTGTTTTGATGTCCTTGACTTTTTGTTCCAACTCATTAAGCTCAACCGCATTAATGAAATCTCCAATCTCATCCATTGCCACGGAAGATGATAAACTACTACTCTCTGGACGAATGACATCTGTTGTGACCTTCTTTGGTCTGACACGTTTTTGGTGTACTTCGTAACGGCATGCGTAAGAGGTGCACGTACAGTAAGTAGTAATCTGCCTATACCATCAAGTGCATTTTGTAAAATGATTAAAGAATATTATGTGACAATTTTATACCAAAATTGTATGCAGCATAGAGCATGAATTTAATGATTTGAAGACTTCTGACATATGCATATGTATGAAGTATAATTTCATTGAATTAAATTCATTAGGCATATTCAATTTAGACTCTCAATATAACCTTCTTTAATGTTTTATGCAAATATCAAATATGCAGATATTTAATATTAGATAATTTAGATTTAGATTCAATATTTACATTATTACAAGTGATATTTAAAGAAAGATACCTTTTTAGTTTTCTTTTCGATCCAAGTAATATACTTTCAGTTTTACCCAGATGAAATGTAGTGACAGCTTATTGGTATCTAACCATTTCTCAATTTTATTCATTTCTTCGTACAATTTTGATTCTATTGTTTTGACATCTTTATCTGTTAACATGGAGTCTTCTGCACAAACATAAATCACAATCAAATGGCTCTTTCTATATCATTTACATAAATAGAGAATAGCAAAGGACCAAGAATGGATCCTTGGGGTGTGCCAAACTTAATTACTTCAGAATTAGAACAAATACCTTTAATATTGACATATTGATGACAGTTTGACAGATAAGACGAAAACCAGTTAACTGATTCACCACAGCCAATTGCTTTTAACTTTATTAGTCATATTTCATGATTCAGTTTAATCTCAAGATTTAGTAGACTAAATGGCTGCTCCACTTCCCCATTGTTTGCAATGAATAAGATTTGGGGTAGTATTGAAATCACTGTCAAAGGTTGAGGTTCGTCATGGAACAAAAGCAAGGCTGTGTTAAGGCTTCTTTGCAGTTCACAATTGTCTTTTCTGCCATGCACCAGGCTTCATTGACTTCGACAAAAGCAGTGATGATCGCTCAAAAATATTGGCTGATCATCATAAAGCCGTTTTAAATTGCCTCAAACCATTATTATGAAATTGTGCTGAAATGATATCGCAAATATGTGCATGGGTGTACTCATGGTGAGGATATGTCGTCCCAACAGCAGGCACATATCATTATCTTAAATACCTGTGAATGCAGTCCGATGCTTCATGGGTCTACTGAAATAAATTTTGGATTTGATTGATGATTAGATTGTTATATCTGAAATTTCTGGATAACATTTCATTGCTGATAGCTTTTTGGTGGTCAGTTTTTCTATTTGAATTTGTTAGGGGAAAAACAAACACAAAAGCAAATATGGGAATAAACTGATTCCATTTATAATTTTACGATATCAGTTATTTGATAAAAATGATAAAAACGCTTTTACATTTATTTATAAAGAATAACTATGACTAGAGTCTAGATGATTTTTCGTTTTAAATGGATCTGTATTTCTTTAATATAATTCAAAGTTGACAAAACCAAAAATAATTAAAACATCATATTGATTGATTTTGATAAATAAAAAGCAATAAATACACTGATTGATTAAATCTTGATGGTATAATATTTAGGCTTACAGTCCAACTATATTCTTAAGTATAAAGTTTGAAAGAATGAAGCCGCACCAGGCTCTCAATTACACCCCGACAAAAGCAAACATTTCACCTACCAACATTTTTTTTTGTCAACCACCGACTTTTTCAGCTAGCAATCAGTTTTTTTTTTTCACTTTGCCAGTCGCCGGTCTGATTTTCTATCTACCATTTTTTTTATGACCGACAACGGGCTTAGTCACATGATCAGAGGGCCGGGTAAATCTGACCTAAGTGAAGCAGTGGTCAATGCTTATAATATACTGGTTTCCAAAACACGGGCGTATACTTGACATTAAATGAGCTTTACTGCTGCGTGAATATTTCAACATATAACAGGAAGTTAGAATAAAAGTAGTAGACTTGATTTGTAAACTTTATTTTTGTAATAAATATTTCCATAGAATACAATGTTTAACAATTAATTTAACATAACTGCATGATGATACTTTTTTTTTTTTATCTTCCTACCGATAATATGATTTCAACTTTTTTTTCATGTTTTACCGACTTGCATTTTCCAAGCATTTTTTTTCTTCTTTTAAATGGACCGACCTGCACTAAATGAATCCTTTTTTCTTTCTTTCAATCCCTACCTATCCCAAAAATGTTGCTGAATTTTTTCTCGTCAAACTACAGATATAGTTGGACTGGCCTTAGATAGTCTTACACCTTTCAATGATTAAAACAATGCAAAACAAGTTAAAACACATTAAGTTTATAAGATTATAGAAAGAATGTTTTTCTACATCAAACTTAGTCATGACAAATAAAATAATAATAATATGATGCAACGTTACTCAACTTAACACAACGTTACTCAACTGTTGTTAAAACATGGGTTTTGCTCAATAATATAAAATTTTTCATGTCCAAAGTACTTTGTCTGCTGACTCTAAATTTAGGTTATTGTCACATCAGTATTCCTTATACTGTGGTCCTATTATTATTAGCTTCTTCAATATTTCATGTATGTCCCCATAGGTCCATTTTCGCGGCAATCTATTTTCACGACTTGTCTTAGGGCTTATTTTTTTGTTTTCCTACAAGGCTTTGTGACGGAAAGAGATAAACGGCAGTTGTGTAATCTCCCTACATCTGACTTTTTTTTGCTAAGTGGTGAGCAGTGGTCAATGACCTTAAATAACCATGTCTTTGTTGGTTGACTTTATCAGGGTCTAGTGAGAACAAGTAGCCTAGTGACTAGGCTATGTTGATACAAGATTGGAGACAGGTGTTAGTAACTGCTAAGGTAACCGACGCCATAATACAAAACCATTTTGTGTGATTGAGTTCAAATATGTGCTTGTTTAGGCTTAACACTTATAAAAAAATGCAATGATACGTTTGAAATTACGATGGACTTTATTTTGACAAGAAAGGTAATATTTTCCACTTACCAAACCCGAATGACACAAAAACGCACGATAACCCCATTATTGCCCATGTCGGCGTAGTTATAGATAAGTACTGTCACTCTTTCAATTTTCACAGCTTTTTAATCTCGCGAATCCTCCCAACTGTGCTAATTTAGCGAAATTAAATCGTACGCGACTTTTTTATGGTTACAGCATGTTTATATATTCTATATATAGATATGTAAATCCAGCAAAATATGACTATATTACAGTAATAATTATAAAATGAAAACAGAATTTAATTTAAAAACAAAAAAATATATCAACAACATGTAGAAAATAATACAACTTCCTGTTTATCCTGTCAATGGAGCCTCGGCAGAATCTCTACTTATCTCCGAGTCACTGAGCTGCTTATACTTTCCCCTTCTTCTATTATGCATTTTAAGACCCAAACACAGCAGTCCAAGCATGCCCAGCACAGTGACTGCAATGACCAGGAGCGTCATGGCCGGTGTACTGACGCCAATGGGGTAAGTGTCATCTCCGTTAGGTGCATACCCTGCCTCTTGAGGTGTTGTTGTGGATGGGAGTTCACTTTGCTGCTCTTCTTCCTCTTCTTGCTCTAAAAGTTCGTCCCACGCCTCGGCCAGAGCTTCGGCCTCCTCTTCTAACTGCTCATATTCCTCATCTACAAGTTCTTTTTCATCCATTGTCGAGCGATGCAATGAGGCTGTTATTGATGATGAAGTAGTAGTTTTAGATGTAGATGATGAAGTAGTTGGAAAATCTGGTTTTGGTGCAGGTGTAGATGTTGTGAGTGTTGAATTTGTTTCTGCTGCTGGAGTAGGTGATGGGGTAGGCGTCGTTGAAGACTTCGATTCGGGTGTTGATTCGGAGTCTGGCATGTTGGTAGTTATAGTTGATAGAGTTGAACTAGAGTCCTCTACATTGGACTTGTCTTTGTCTTTGTCTTTATCATGGTTCTTTGACATGGCTCCTTGGAATAGGAGAACCAGCAGTGTGATTTGTGTTAGAGAGAGCCAATTCATCGTGGTCTATCTGGAATGATAAAACGGCTAATAAGAGTTCTAATTTTCTTAATTCTATTTTGATATGTATTTTATGTTCTGATGACTAGTTACCTTCAAGTTAATGGTTGAAAGATAACTGTGTCATAGGGCATTGGGTATATGTATATGATATATTGTATTGTATGTGAAATTTTGAAGCTCTTGAAGAATGTCTGACAAATTCAAAATTATTTAGCAGCAAGCTTATTATTGATTTAAGTGCATTAAAAAACTGGTTATTTGTGATTATGATGTTTTTTATGTTAATATGGTTAGTATAATTTTTATTATTTCCATCTGAACTGTTAAGGTGTTCGTAATGTTAATTTTTTTAAGTTAATCCTAAACTCTATAAGGTTTGCATATACTATTATTATTTAACGAACTTTGTTTGTGCTAAATGATTGTATTAGTGAGTTGGGGGGGGTGGGGGGGGTAGAGAGGTTGCTTCAAAGTAAATTTATATATGTTTCTATTAGAAGGGATTTTCGAGATTTTTTGTTTTTGGGTGGAAATCGTATTGCATTACATGACATCTCCGAAAATTTGGCAGTTCCTTAATTTTACAACATTTAATCTTTATCATCACTAAGAAATAAATATAGTAATATCGTTGTTGTGATATATGTATTTTTATTCTGCATTTGTTCGTGGCCAATTCTAACTTTGTGGGAGAAAATGAGCCCATGTTGCGATACTATAAACATCGATTTTTTACTCGTAATAAAAACAACGTGCGGCGTTTTACCCGGAAATTAGAGGAACCAGCAGGATATGAGGACAATTGTTCTGTCTGTCTGCACGCTTTCTAAAAGTGATATCTTGTGTAATATAGTGCACAATTGATAGTTTTTTGGGGGGTGGGGGTGGGGGGCTAAGGACAATTGTTCTGTCTGTCTGCACGCTTTCTAAAAGTGATATCATGTGTAATAAAGTGCACAATTGATAGTTTAGGCAGCTTGTAAACATTGATTATTGTCATATTCATATTTTGGATTTTGATGCCAATGCAATCAATATCTTTAGGTTTTTTTTCTAGCATTTCATAGTTTATATCTTGATGGATAAACATACATACTCCTCCCTTGGCCTTGGTATTATTTTTCTATTTCTTGTGGTAGTCTGGATTTTGGGCTATAGGATTCTGTTCTACTTTGTATACAGTGAAAATCCTTAACAAAGGAACCCCATTTGCAGTCACAAATCCTTCCTTTGTAAGGGGTTTCCTTTCATTACTACATCATTTACTTACGTTATTATAAGCTAATGCATGGGAAAAGTTTCCTTTATTCAGAGTTTCCTTTGTTTTAAACTTCCTTTGTTGAGGATATTCACCGTAGTTATATTGTATTTTCTAATGGTGAACGTAGACCAGTAGGATTATGAATTTATTTGTCTACAAATTTGGTTGTGGCTGATGAAGTTTCTTTCACCTCATTTAAAAAATGTCCTCTACATATAATTCTAGAAATTGAGTCTTAATCAAAGGGAACTGATGGTGGGAATAAATGTTCGTTGCTAAATTTCGAGGGGGGGGGGGGGGGTTAGTTTTTAGTTTTTTTTTTGTTCCTCATAAAGTGGCCATTAAGATACAGTAATGCTCTCCAGTGTGGTCTAAATTAGTACTTGAGTTCTTAGTATGCTTCTTACACATCTCTATAATTACATTGTAAATAACACTATAAGCACATAACATTCCGCTTTTAATTGATTAAATTACTTTAATATTAACAAAATACTAATCTATTAATATAAAAACAATAATAAGGTTGCAATTTGTTGCTGCTAGATTTTCTCTGGCAGAACTTGTTTACGCTTTTGAAAAAAAAAAAATAAAGTTTTTATACATTTAAAATGCCTCAGAACTTGTTTAACTTATGCTGTTTGAAAAAAACCACTAACTGTAGATCAAACTTAAAGTCTATGGATACCAGAAAAGTCCTCCGTTCATTATTTGAGTCAGGGGGCCGGAATATAATGGGGGGGGGGACCCCAAAAGTTTGACTGTATAATGAGGGGGGGTCAAAAAAGTTTCAAGATATCAATAGGGGGGGGTCAAAAAAGTTTGAGGTTGATTTCATCTAAATATTACGCGCTATTTGACGCGAATTTGACGTCAGCTATAATTAACAGTTCTTTATATATTTTTTTTTTATTAAATAGATAAACACCGTGAAAAAATATCAAATTTGACATATCAATCAACTTTATGAAAATGAATACTTATTTTGCATTCAGAGGTTTAATATTCAGAAAATCTAACAACTGCTAAATTACAGCTATATTACATAATTATGTCAGTTCTTTAATCAAAATACCACATCATCTAATTCTATGCCAAGTTCTGTTTTAGCAAAATTCAAAACAATGTCAACAAATCCAAATGATACCCTATTGTGCTTAACTAAATAATGCATGGCAATTTCAGTATTGAGTATGGTGCAGTTTTTCATTCCATCTACATTTGTTATCATATCATCAGTAAGTATGTCAATATTTTCAATGCCTGTACTTGTATCTATGCCAATAGCAAGCAGGAATTTCTCTGCAGCACTTTTATATCGCCCTTCTTTTCTTTTTTTTTTAGCTTTATGTACATTTTCTTTCCTTTTTCTTGAAGAATTTGGCTGTTTCTGATGGACATTACTAAATACTCTTCTGATTTTCTCCTTCATTTCAATCAAAGAAGATTTCAACCCCTCTATCTTCCTAAGAAGTTCATCAATGAGGCCCAGCTGATTTTCAATGTACAACTTTTTCTTCAGAAGCCCAATTTCTGAGACGTTCATTGTCAAAGAGTGCTTCTAGTCTCTTCTTTAATTTTCTATCTTCTAGAATGCATTTACTCTCAAACTGTCCAAATCGCAATGGATTATCACTGGTAATAAAGTTCAATTGATCTGTAATCTTTTGAAGAATTTGTTTTTCTGTCCCACCTTATCTTTTACTTGATTTCGGAAATACTCTTCAAATTTTGGAACTTTCATATAAGCCGATGCATAAATTTGAGGAAGTATGCTATTGCTGTATGATAACCTTTTTGTATGATGTATTTTTGTTCCAAACACTCAACAATTTGTAGCCTTGGGTAACTGGTTTGAAATCTGAAAGAGAGAAAATAGTTTTTTTATGATAGATAAGATTCCATGCGTGCATTTATATCTGAGGTGAGGATCTTTAAGAAACAATAATATCCAGCTCTTCTAAAAGTATTGCACATCTATTATTGCTCTCATGTTTAACATGACAAATCCATTCCAAAATAGTCTTTACAAATGCACAGATGCAAAACCCACATTAAACTATCAATTAAAATTATCATTAAACTATCCGTATTAAAACTATCAATTAGACTTCATATCTGTTCATTTACCTGTTTGTTTTGTAAAATTGGATGACGTTGATGGTAGGATGTTTGCAGATGTAGATTCAGAGGTAGATTTGGATGTAGATCCAGATTTCAAAATTTCTATTTGATTCCATATTAGCCTCTGGTGGCCAACCTTGCTTGTTATTCTTGTAACATCTTCTAAATTCATTAGTAGTAAAGATTGCATAGAGTCCCATCCTTCATTTTTCAAACTTCTCCGAATAGTCTTTGTCCATATTAAAACTCTTTAGCCACTTTTTTCACATTATCCATGATTATCTATTCAGAAAACTTCTCGAAAGACTTATAATATTACAAAACTTAGTGATGAATGAGTTATTACAAAACACTGTATGTCACAACATAGACTGCTCAAAAATGTGTTAACCTGGGCATTGACTTCTTTTGAGAGAGACAAATCTAGGCAGCAATAAACATGCAAAAATGCTAGCTTCATATATAGGGCACGCAATCTACTCCTTATGGGACCTAATCTGGAACAAATTGTAACAGAATCGAAAACACTTGCATATGTTTCCCACCCTCATGCACATTCAAATTTTGCAGTTATTACTCTACATCGTGTCAATGTTTTAAGTTTACTATAAATGTGTTTATTTGTGCAAAGCAGTACGCTACTAGTACTGATCGAGGATAAGCGATTGCGTATGAAATAGACAATATGGTACAGTGTTTTCTTTTGTACATCGACTTATCATATATGTATTTCAAGCTGACCCTCAGATACTTCCACATCTCGGTCAGACCTATACTACACCAGACCTATATGATAAAATTTTTTGTGGGAGAACGTTTTACTCACCATGGTATTTGCCAATCTTTTAAAATATATACCTGGATATGAGTATACCTCTGTCCTTGGTAGATGGCGGACATTCTGAGGCAAACTGTCCCCAATGAGCATTGTCTTAGGATGAAGTGTCTGCCATTTGATGAGGCTGTGTTGACTAGAGAATGCACTCCTCCACCAGTTCTTTTTATTATATGATTAATTGATACAGTATGAAGTCAAAAGTTTGTGCAAAGTCCTTTCACACAGTGCTTTTTGCTTTACTTTATTTTGTCTTTTTAAGGCCAAATTCTACCGCCAAATATTGTGACACTTTCCCCCTCAATCTTACATGCGTACATATCAGTTTAGTGTCTTTTGTCTTTCCTACACTTTCAATCACAAAGTGGTCGTATATAGATGCAACATCTATAACCCCATTCTTGCTATACACTGTCATCTAGCAGTGGTTTCTTTGGACAAGACGATTTGCATATGTTCAAAACTAGACAAAATAACTTTAAATATGTTCCTATGTTCCTTGTTTGAAGGACCTTAATCAAATTACAAAACTAGCTCCTAAAAGTACTCAAAAATACTACGTTATTAAGATCACTCTCATAATTGGACACATTTGTTCCCACCCATATGATAAAATTTTTTGTGGGAGAACGTTTTTACTCACCATGGTATTTGCCAATCTTTTAAAATATATACCTGGATATGAGTATACCTCTGTCCTTGGTAGATGGCGGACATTCTGAACCAAACTGTCCCCAATGAGCATTGTCTTAGGATGAAGTGTCTGCCATTTGATGAGGTTGTGTTGAGTAGAGCATGCACACCTTCACCAGTAGTTATAATTTATTAACCTATATGATTAATTGATACAGTATGAAATCAAAAGTTGTTGCAAAGTCCTTTCACACAGTGTTTTTTGCTAACTTTATTTTGTCTTTTTAAGGCCAAATTCTTGCCAAATACTGCGACTTTCCCTCTCAACTTTCACTGCATACATATATTTTTCAGTGTCCTTTGCTTCACTACACTTTCAATCACAAAGGGGTCGGATATAGATGCAACATCTATAACCCCATTCTTAATGTACACTCTCATCTAGCAGTGGTTTCTTTGGACGTGACGATTTGCATATGTTCAAAACTAGACAAAATAACTTTGGATATGTTCCTATGTTCCTTGTTTGAAGGACCTTTATCAAATTACAAAAGTAGCTCCTAAATATACTCAAAATGCTAGTAGGGTTATAGTTGAGGTTTAACATGCATGGTACTTTTAGTACATTCAAAACCAAGTAGATTTATACAGTCTTTGACTTGGCCTGGGCGGGGGATCGAAAATACTACGATGTTATGATCACTGTCATAATTGGACACATCATTTGATCCCACCCATATGATTAATTTTTTTTTTGAGAACGTTTACTCCCAGGGTATTTTGCAGTCTCAAAAAATTATGCCTGGATATGAGTATACCTCTGTCCTTGGGGCAAATGGCTGAGATTCTGAGACAAACTGTCCCCAATGAGCATTGTCTTGGGATGATGTGTCTGCAATTTGATGAGGCTGTGTTGACTAGAGCATGCATACCTTCACTTGTAGTTTTTATTTATTAATCTATATGATTAAGTAGTGATGGATCGTCGATAGTAATATCGACTATATGCATCGTCTACCAGCCCCAATATAACTACTCGATAGTTAAAAATCTCATATCGATAGTTTTTTTTCAAACAACACGTGCATCTCACCAATACTTGTTTACATAACGACGACGGCAACGCAGCGCGCGCCCCGCTGTGATACAAAAACAATTAAAAAGTAATAAAAACATTAAAAATGTGTTCATATTTTTATGAAATTTTATTCGATGTATTTGTGTTTGACCACGATCAAGTCGCGCCTTTTTTCTTGTTGACATACCGACGTCAGCAGCGCCACACCACGGTATCTTTACAAACTAACATGCAGGCGATAATACCCGTATCTAGAATGACCGCGATTGAAATATTTAGAAATAAATATCATACCACGCATTTATACGACAAATACATTACTATATGACAGTACAGCATGAAAATGGTGCAAATAATTGAAGATATGCCAAATCTTAAAGAATGCACTGTGTGGTACTATCGCATACGGTCCGATTGACTAGTCCGTGTGCTTGACACCCGTGACACTTTCCGGGATGTCTATGATAAAAACAACAAAGTGAATATAATTTACAGCTTTATTTGATTTTCCCGCAACTACTGATAGTACTATCGATAGCTTGGGTCGGTGCGTGTTAGCTAGTGTACTGACACTGCTGTCACATGACTGCCGCCACCATGGTGGTCATGTGACTCTGAGATTTTAAGGTCAAATTCTTGCCAAATATTGCTTTTTACTACGTTCAATCACAAAGGGTCGGATACAGATGCAACATCTATAACCCCTGCGGCTCTCATCTAGCAGTGGTTTCTTTGGAAGTGACGATTTGCATATGTTCAAAACTAGACAAAATAACTTTGGATATCAAAGAATTTGATATATACCAATAGAAACCATTATTAATAGAAATACCATTTTGGCGAGACTTTTGTTGTTTTGCAACAACTTCTTCGGGCCGAATGAAAATCTCAGAGAGTCACATGACCACCATGGTGGCGGCAGTGATGTGACAGCAGTGTTGAGTACACGGGGGCAAGTCGTGGTCGGGTGTCACGGTTCAGCTTTGGTCGGTGGTATGTTGGCTAGTGTACTTTCGACACTGCTGTCACATGACTGCCGCCACCATGGTGGTCATGTGACTCTCTGAGATTTTCATTTCGCCCGATAAGAGTTGTTGCAAAACAACGAAAGTCTCACCAAATGCAGGGCTGCCAAGTAGTACAGATATGTCAGGTATTAATACAGATTTTGACCCAAAATACCCAAATACTAATTCTACCTTCAAAATACAGATTTCCCCACTTTGTGCATTTTTCATTAATAATCACTTTTATGAAGTAAAAAGCACAGGAACTATCAGTTCATGCGCTTTGTGGATTTCTTTTTACACCCAGTATTTTTGTAGAACGTTTGCTGTTCCACCATGGAATACCCCTAAAATACTAATTTTGGGCATCCTGAGTACAAAAATGGCTATTGAGGGGTTGGCAGCCCTGAAAATGGTATTAATAATGATTTATTGGTGTCCATCAAATTCTTTGAATCATGAATAAAGAAACCCCAGGATGAATCAAACATAAGACAGTTAACTTTGGATATGTTCCTATGTTCCTTGTTTGAATGACCTTTTTATCAAATTACAAAAACTAGCTTCTAAATATAGTTCAAAAATACTACGATAAAGTTATGATCACTGTCATAATTGGACACATCATTTGATACCACCCATATGATTAGTTTTTTTGTGAGAGAACGCTTACTCGCCAGGGTATTTG
>CM032662.1:26509041-26587133 GCA_019095985.1 Streblospio benedicti | reverse complement strand
ATTCGGCACTATTTTACATTGCAAACGGAATGGTTCAATCAATACTAAAACCCGTATTTAGATCACCTAAGTAAACATCGAGATTGTAGTGGACTGCAATTCACACTAATTTCGATAGTTGTCTAATGATTTACAGTTTTGAACTTGAGACATCAAGTATCGAATGCATGTTTGACCTGAATTCAGTCAGAGGTTCTAGGAGTGTTGAAGGCATATAGCTGATATAGAACATCGAAAGCATTACGATTAAGAATTGTGATTAAATAACATCTATGAAATACTACATTTGTACCAATATATAGGGTTTCCCGTTTACTTTCATTTTCAAAATCCATGTAATCCACTTATTTAAAAACTGTGATATTGGTATGCGGTTTATTTTTACTTACAAAGTAGTGTGAGTGGCTTCATTTTTCATTGATTTTCATTCACGCCCAACCTTTAAAGCTGAAAATAAAAAGTATGGATATAAAACAAATTATCAACATTCAGACATCATTATACATAGGGTGCAGCATTATCAAAATTATCAATATATATGTATGCCGATGGGTGTGATTCTTGAAGTGGTCAAACAAGCACACTTTTAGGGTGTCAACCGGAAATAGCTTAAGAGGTCTACCACTGTATTACCTGCTATTTACTAAACGCAAAGGTGATTATATTTCAAAGCGAAACTACAACCTTGCACCATCCGTATACACCACATTCACACCAGTAAACTTATTATCACAAAACAAGTCTTTAAGCAGCTTCTACATGCTTGTTTACAGCCATTGAACAGGCACTAGCTAGAACGCAGCGAGGATTCTAGTTACAGGTTTCAACATCAATTACAAGTGAAGCAATGGTATATGTCAAACGGATGAAAGTTCAGCGAGATAATACGGTCAATCTAATAAGAATTGCTGGACCACTTGAGCAAAGAATCTAAGGATGGCTGGTTTGTTGAGGTGGAGTTAGGGCGTGTGGGTTGGTGGCGGAGGTGAATATTCCATCCTCTGGCATGATGTTTTAACATCGAACTGTAAAATCCACCAAAGGTCTTCAAAATACAGTGAACCCTACACCCTATCAAATGCACACAAGTACACATTTAGACGATCTTCACAGAACAACACCATAAGCCCCACCCGAATACAAAACAACAATGCCATATACATTGTTTATGCAATTTCCATAACACAAGGCTCATATTTGGGGTCTTACTCCAATTGTCATTCTCACCTGTATTGGAATATGTGGAATAACACACTGCAATGATTTTAATTGCTATGCCAAGCGTTTACATTTTCAATCCTAAATCACTTAAAATAAATAACACTCCTTAAAAACCCAACCGTATACTCACATCGAACCACAATAGATATTCAATCTACATGAACAGCCCTTTCCTCGGCATCACCATCCAGCGCCCCAAAGTGTATCCAGCAAGTAATGCAGTCTGCAGTAGCATCCACCCACCGTGGTTCAGGAGCACGGGCTACCACGGGAGACCGACACTGTGATGTCAACACAGTGATAAGGTGCTAAAAAATGACCGTTTTTAACAGTTATGATAAGACGATAGCGTTGCCCGGGCAGGTCGCTGGTCCTCACCAAGTCGGGATGATATATGTGTTATTGAAATTACAGTTCAATTGAAGTGCAGCACAGTTGATTTCGGTACTATTTGGCCATCGTTTGGGGATGACATGTAGTACTAAGTTGCGTCTGTTTGTGCTTAGTGAGATTTGACGACCTACGGTTATGACACATGTCACAATTATAAAGGTCGATCATTGGTTGTCATGGTATTCTATCATTCAACTAGAAATTAGACGACAGTAGTAGTTTCAACTTAGATATTAGATGTCGCCACCAGCAAAGCTAAAGGTACTGGTTGATTTGCGGGAGAATAAACAAGAATAGACAAAGGCAGTAAGAGCAGGCATGCAAGAGGAGTTAAATCAAAACTTACGTGGCCACACGTCACAGTCGCTAATGAAATGTCGGCTGTTAAAGTTTGGTCAACTTAGTATTAGAAACCAAGCCAATATGGCAATTGGTGTATTGCTATTTAATAAAGTATCGCTACCAATTAATACCCGCACTATGAACGGAAGGTACCACCGTTTAATGAGACAAAATTTGCCGTCCCAAACCTAGCAAACTACATAAAGTAACCGTCGCAAACCTCGATAAGGAGACCACCTGTATTGATATTGTGTGCGGCCAGTCCATGCTTTGGCCTTTACTTGTGTGCATCTTTAAAGTAGGTAGGTGAGTTAATAAGTAGGTAAGTAAGTAAGTAAGTAACTAAGTAAGTAAGTAAGTAAGTAAGTAAGTGTGTTATTGATCAATGCAGATGAAACTTAGTTCGATTCAGAATCATATCCATAATCAAAGAAAAATATGTGTATTATTTTTTCGTTAGTGGGTTCAGATTATTAAATGAAATAAAAATAAAAATGCTGATTATGTTTGAGAACAGGATGTTACTTTGAAAGGATTATGACTGTCATGACACAGTGTATATGCATATAGGCAATGAAAACTGTATTTTCCCACCATTTTGATTTGGAAAGCATGTTGTGAATATAGAACGTGATTTAATGACAGGGCCTTTTTTACTTAACACACAAGAATTCACTCAGTGGAGAAACATTAATGCGTAGGGTGTGAGAAATCATTAAGTACGAAAGGCAATCTGACAAATCACCGAAGATTTCACACTGATCAGAAACCATATGCATGAGTGCAGTGAATGTGGAAAATGTTTTTGTGGCAGTTTTCACTTTGCCTCACAATGAATTCTATACCGTAGAGAAAACCTATTAGTTCATTTTTGTGGCAAATTATTTAACAAAATATAAATCTTAGATAACACACTAACACACACTACACACTGAAGAGAAGCCCTATATCTGTCGACGTTTTGGATAAAATATGGGTATGCATCACATATATGAAATCATGTGCGCACTCACATATAATAAGCGTGTGATCAGTATGTGAAATGTTTCACTCAAAGGGGCAGTCTAAAGATCCACAAGCACTATAAATCGTGGGGAAAAGCTGCATCATTGTCATATTTTTCACTTAGAAACACACCATTTGAATTTGTATGCTAAAACTGTGAAGATTAAAATTCGACTGTATTCTTTTGAATGATACTGTATATCTGGATTCTTTTACCCATCCATGTAAGGTAAATTCATAGATAACTAAATCATGGCATTGGCGAGCCTTTCCAACGAAGCAATTAAATTGCATTCATTTTAAAACTGCCTCGTGATTCCAAATATATTTGCTAATATACAATATACATACAGTGATAAGAATTTTGAATATTTGCGTGCTATATGAATAATCGAATGCATTGTCCTATTTTATGAATCTTACTGTACTGCACCGCAATTAGAACGCACCACCGTATTTGCACTGTAACCAAATGTAAACGATGTCCCTTGTATATACTTCAGGACACAAGACATTTAAAAGTGACAGGCTGTGAAAAAACCCGTCTGGTTGCCTCTGTCCCCTTTGGCCTGGCCTTATTCTACATTTGAACAATGGAAATAGCTACCCGTTATTCAATATGTTTGTAGAGTAAGAAACGTTAAGTGTTGTGTAAACCGGAGTTTGATTGGGATTCCTCTGGAAGGAAAATGTGAAATACTGTAGCAGAAACTCTTAAAGTGGCATTTTGAAGCTCTTCGACGTATGAATTGCATGGAATATTCAGAAATAACATTGTTTTCAAGGAGTGCATTGTGAGATATACACTAATACCACACGGTGAGATAGTACAAAATACCGTACCCATTATAGAGGTACCCAAGTGAGCACAAGGTGTAGAGACACACGTGTATTACACTATTACACGTGTATTTTAGGGATATTGGGGTTCCACGGGTGTATCGCAACAAACAACAGTCCTTTGTATAACAGTGTGTAGGAATTCTTCAAAGTCCACCGTAATTCCATTAATCCAATCCATAAAGATACACTTTTATTTCAAATACATTTAGAATGAAGTTTAGAATATTAGATAATCGAATTTGTTATCTATTGAAAAATAAAAATTATGCTATACCACAAAAACCCTGGATGTTTCAACATATTAAATTTCTTTTTTATTGAGTCACAATGTAGCACCACTGTGCATATTGTGATCTTCCTATATGGCCGTTATTACAATAAGGTAAGTAAGCGATACTGATATTAAATCTACAATTATGATTTTTGTACCGAAGTGATTTTGGTTACGAACTATATGTTTTCGGTTTGAAACATGCATTTGTGATGTTTATTTCACACAAAAATATTTTTTTAAAGATGTAGTCATTAATTCCTAATTAATATATGGATCAGGATTCACCTTAACCTGCTAGTGATGTCACAACTTATCTATGGTTGTTCTGATATCTTATCACTGGTTTCGGTGTATAATGTTAAGTACATGTTGAGTACATTAGAATCCCGACTATAAACCATCCCATTTACAAGACACAGCATATCATGACTGTATACGGATATTGAGGAAATGGCTACCACCCCAGATCCGGAAAGATTATCGTTAATCTTTGCCACCTATGCAGCACACCTGAGACCACATAATTAATCAGTCTGGGGAAAAGATGGTGTAAGACTTTGTATTTGCTGCACTGGTACGTTTTCGCTAACATAATATGTTCGTATTTACCTTTTTGTGTGGCAATATAATTGTTGTCAACTGATGTGTTTTTAATCATAGAAGTGTAGTTGCACATTATACATGTATATACGGACCAGTAACCGTTTTCACATTTTATTAAGTTCACAGTTACATGGCCCATGTGGCGTAAAATTCCCCACATAGCTGTTGTGTATCGGAATAATCTGATGTGACGTATCAGCCTAGACGAGCATCAGAGCATATTTTAACAGAATAGTGCTGAAAGAGGGCATTGTTATTTCTCCAAAAGCTGTATAAGGCATAGACAGTGATATACAGGTTTCTGTGTTGGATTCCCGTATAACATAATTGACCAATCTAATAACCCGTAGAATATATAGTCATCGCGTGATAAACCACGTTTCCACACGCACTTCATATGATGAACATTGCCCCTCACGTATCTGTAACATCAGTGACTAGGCTGGCATTCCAGTGTGAAGTTCGCGGGTAATCAGGGAGGTTGAGCCGTCCCTCACTTGAAGGACGCGATATGACATTATACCAGTGACGTCGAAATTGCACCTTCAGGCCCGTAGCGAGGCTGTGACCGCTTCCTCGATTTTGGCTTTGCCTCACTTGCCTCCTCGCTCTTCAGATTTTGCCTCGTTGCCCTTTTTTCAAAATAGCTACATGTATTGCGGTTCTTGATATTCATATTCCTATAAGTGACTATTTCTAGTGTAGTTGAGTGCAATTGTAGTGTAAAATCAAACGATTGTTATTGTATCGTCCATGCTTAGTGATATTGCAATACTGTATTCTAATTATCCCAAACATACTCACTGCGAATGGATCATTGTATTTGATGCCGACATCATGTTTTAGTTTTTTTGTTTTTAATTTTCCATGTATTAGCACATTTATTTTTTATGTTAAAATGGTATTTATTTTGTACAGAAAGCACAATTTTACTTCACATTTCACGATGACACAGAGCGCCAACAGTGATGCTGACCTGAAATGAGATAATTTCACCTCCTAGCTGTTTAAGCTCTGGCGACGGCTGGCACTACAAGCACATGCGTACGTTATTGAAAAGTTATTCCATGATCAGAGCATAATAATAGTATTCATTCGCGGATCTATTAGAGGAGAATTTGGAGTAAGAGTTTTAACTATCCACACTCACCCATAAAATCATCTGGGCTGATGCCACAGCCAAAGCGTGAGCATCCAGCATAGCCCACCACCTCCCACCACCCTCCGCACACACAGTGTATACCACCTAGACCCGCCTCTAATGCACATTTAAAGTAGTAGTTGATGCTTGCCAAATACCGGATAAGTTCTCTCAACATTCGTGGTGACAAATGTTAATAGGATGGCGTCAAACACATGTCACTCACACTCTCCACTTTTCGAACGAACACTTGCGTTTTCTTACACTCCATTCTAACTGTTTATGTATGTGCCATCCAAGACAGGGCTCAAGTTGTTAAGCTTTAGATCCTAAAAAATGACCCCAACTGTACTGGTCACCTTAGACTATCTCTACTGTACTGTCTCAGAAGTCCCTGGATGGCCGCTTGGAGCAGCCGACACCTGACGGAAGCGGACGGCGACGGTGACTGCAGGCGGACTGAGTCTCAGAGAATGAGAGAGCAGAGAAGGTTAATGGTCACACTTTGTTCTTTTGTCATATTGTGTTTCATTTGTTTTCTTTGATGTTAAAGACTTTGTAATTAGAGCACTAATGTAATCTGTAGGTAGTTTACTCCAGTTTTTATCTTTGCATACATGTAGCTGAGGATATTTTCCTGTATTCTTTTAGCTAGAGGTCTAGAGATTACCTTCTTATCTACGCCTGCAGTTATTTGCCACGATCCAAGAAGGGGTGCAAATAAGGATACACGCAAACTAACTTCCACACGGAACCACGATAAGGTGGTTTTAAAATCGAAACCAACAGGGTGATACACGGATAGCATATTTCTAGCCCAGATCTATCAGTAAACGCAGAATATAGTGACACCGGATTAGCGAAAATCATTACATAACTTAACACCACGTTGTAGTTTACGTTTGGCGTACGAAAAACGTACGTCGGACGTACCACCTTGACACGTCTGCCAATTAACGACGACGCCAAACGTCCTATCAAGATGACGACGCCGTCCGAGTCTACGGAGCGACTCAAGTTCTCAGACCTGAACGGGCCGTACGAGCCTTCCATCACCACGTCACGGCCGCGAGGCTGCTGGCTCGGCGTGATCCCCGGCGTGGCCCTGGGGCTGCTCGCCATCATTCTGGCCGTCAGCGTGGGCGTCATAGGTGAGGATGGGCCCATGGGTCTGATTGGGTCATTGATACATTATTTCAATGTATACATATAGCAAGGTACACAGTGAGCCCGTGAATACCCGCATCCCGTGAATCCCATTTTTTAAACGAAAATAAACAATATCTAGTAAACAATCTCCTTCTCTAAACGTATTTTTCAACACCCATTGTCATCATTGATAATGTTTGGTTTGAATATTTCATATTCAGCCGTTTTCTTATCAATAAAATAGAATTGAATACGCCATTCACGGGCTCAGTGTGCACTAAAAAACTCACGGGATGTGTGTGCGTCACTCTATATATACAGTGTAGAGGTTGTCATTGTCACGTCCTGGTCTCAAGGTTGAATGCTCAAAATCTAACAAAATCGCGTGCAACAGGCACTTTTCTTTTCGTTTAGTGAGTGGGAAAACTTGTCTTTTGCGATTGCGCTCCCATTTGGAATACATTTGCCAAAAATATCAGCTTAAATGTAACCGTTTCATCTCATTAACTTGAATTTTTAGAATACAGATTTTTCTTCTAAATATGGACTACAAAGTTGAATGGGGGAGGGGGCACACCATTGACTCAACTGTGGGTATCAACGCATGATTTTGATGTGTTTATGAATATGCACCCCTGCACCCCCACTTCCCGCGTGCCTTGCCATACCGAAAAGGGAAACACTCACAACAAACAAACGAAATAAAAACAAAACAAAAACAGCATATCCACATCTCTGACGTTTATTGTTGATAAACGGATTAATTCACTTAGAAACTGCATTGCAGGTCACGAGAGGTGTCCTGTAGTACGTCGTTTGGGCCTTAAAATTTCAATGATGTATATAAAAATGTATGAGTTTATATGAAACTAGCTGTAATATACCAGGATACCAACAGACACTGAGTTTAGCTGACTAGAGTAGATTGATGAAACCTAAATCAATCGTCCTTACTTTTACAGCTGTAACTACCGGAGGCTACAAAGAAATGTGGCAATCAAGTGGCAATTAAGTTTTCAAGGTTAATTGCCTGCTAGTGTAGGTTCAATTCATATCATTGTTATGTAGACTTCATGTAATTGATTTACAAAATGGTTCGTAACATTGTGTTCATCATATTGTATCATATCAAACATCTTAACATTTGTAAATCAATCAGTTAAATGTAATCAGAAACAAAGAATTGTGTAACATGCTTTTTCGGCATCAGCAGAATTCAGTTCAGTTGGCTTGCAAACAGCCGAAATGATGGGAAGCATGTAATGGTGGAGATGTGTGTTGCCTGCAAATGTAATGCTCGGGCCAAACTGGTAAAAATACACTCATCGAAGGGTGAAAAAGTAAATGCACAAATTACGTTGGCCAAAATGCGATGTTTGACTATTATGACAGTTTGAAATACGGAAAGAGATACATTTTGGGAGTAGTTGTGGTGTGAAATAGACAGATCAAGGGGATAGTGTTTCGGTTGGGGGTTCCGCAGGTGGTGTAAAGGAAAAAAAAACAACAACACAAAAACACACAAACTCATGTATGCTATGAACTGATGTTTAATGCTACTAAAGCAGCTACTAAAATTGCTTTTATGAAATGATTTACACTCCGGTATTGTTTGAATTGTGAGGAGCGTGACTCACGTTACCCTCACTGCTTGTGCACAGTGCATACATTGCGCATTGTTGCACAGTAGATCTATCTCTGTAGTCGACAGTTTGTCGCAAGTTGCACACGTATATAATGTACATGAACATGTATCAACCGCCTGTCAGGTTCATCCGTGTGAGAAACCACCACGTGTTCTTCGTACACAGCTTACATGCTGTAGTGAGCGGTGTAATTGTTTACGGGAACACAGACCACTGAACTAATTGGGAAAAAGAGAGCTTCGTTTCGTGTGCACATTTTCATATCAGGCCATTAATTAGGTCAACTTTATTGTGTGTGAAAGTGTGTGTTTTTGGTTCGCAGGCGCGCTACGCACAACTTCTCTGTTACTTGTAATTATGTCACATGTATGCAGCACCATATAGGCCTAGGGCTAGATAGAATAAATGCACCGCAGGATCCGAAACGCTAACATTTTTCATCTCAGTCCAGTGTGCCATTTACCAAAATACAACAAAGTGGTGTGACGACCATACCTTTGGTTTGGTGCATGTTAGTGATCAATGGTAGCATTGATGGGGTAGAATGTCAAGGACTACTTACAAAAAGAGGAAGTCGTTCTCTCATCATGTTCTAAAAGACAATCAATCGATCAATCAACCAACCAATCAATCAATCAATCTATCTATCAATCTATCAATCAATCAATCTATCAATCAAGCAAGCAAGCAATCAAGAAATCAAGCAAGCAACCAAGCACTCCCGGCAGAATTACTTCTGGCGAGTAATATAAGGAATTCATCTGAGCGGTCGTGATTATCATTCATTCATTCATTCATTCATTCATTCATTCATTCAGTCAGTCAGTCAGTCAGTCAGTCAGTCAGTCAGTCAGTCAGTCAGTCAGTCAGTCAGTCAGTCAGTCAGTCAGTCAGTCAGTCAGTCAGTCAGTCAGTCAGTCAGTCAGTCAGTCAGTCAGTCAGTCGGTCAATCGGTCAATCGGTCAGTCAGTCAGTCAAACAAGCAAGCAAGCAAGAAAGAAAGAAAGCAAGCAAGCAACGAAACAAACAAGCAAGAAATTGCATAACGGCTGTAAAAGTACAGCGAACCCGGGATGCACACGACCTTCACGACCTTCAGACTGGGTCCAAAATAGTAGAAAAAACCTCTGGCAAGATCGACTCAGTCGATCCGACCGAAGAACGAAGCTAATTATTGCGCACCATTGTGCTTTCCAGCTAGATGTTAGTCTCCGCCGGGTCTATCATTTCACTCTTACAACCCCATCTATTGCATAACAGAGTATAGGCATGGATGCTCTGAACACAACAGTCAATTGCGAAATCGTCGCACATCATTGACACTATTTCTGATGACAACAACCGACAGAATATAACATTGTTTCTCTGACTGACACGACTCGGCTCATGTACACAAGGGTGTATACCAATATAATCTGTATCATGAATTTCAGAGCAATTAATCAGAAGTATATTTTATGTCAGTTCGTGACAATGAACTGACATTCTAATCCAGATGCACTAACCCCTGACAACCAGACCCATTGTTGATTCGCCTTGCTTCTTCGCTTTCACAGCACTTTCTCCATTAATTGGAGGGTGAAATCAACTTTGTTTGATGAATTGCACGATATCTAGTTTTTGTTCTGCCCTGGCAGCGTTTTTATCTCAGTGGTTTTATATGGCTCACATAAACATATATTTTAGAGTGAAAAGCAAAAACAGTAGTGGCATCACTGACCACACTTTGGTGATGAGCTGTTGTTCTTCAGGAATAACAGACGAACAGAGCCATTGCAAATAAACTAGTGCACAAGCGAAAACATACATGAAAATGATTCCATGTGAATTCATTCGAAAAAGAGAGAGAGAGAGAGAGAGAGAGAGAGTAGGCCTATGCAGTGCCAGAATTCTGTGTTCCTGTCTGGCGTTTTACCTTGTATTGAGACTACAGTTCGCCCCGCTGTGTATTGAAGTAGAATAATGTCCATTTTGAAAAGGGACAGTAAACTAAAATGAATGTAACGTCCATTTCTAGAAGCACATTGTTATTCACCCTAGCTGGCCAACTGTTAGGATGGGTGGTCATGGGACATTTTGATCATAGATTAGTTCATTACATTAGCACACTCTCTTACATATCCAGAAAACGAGTAAAAACACACACACTTTGACATTATATGGTGTACAATAGAACCATCATATATCTGTATAAAACTGTCAGATTTTACCATTTTCGGGGAATCTGCGCAAAAGCTACCATATCGTAGGCGTTTTATTCGATACAATAAATGCTATATTGACGATAGTTAGCCTAGCTACATGTGCATGTACTTTTAGATATACACTCAGTCAGTATAGTGCATACCCGGTATACTTCCTCAGCATAATCACTTCATGACGTGGGCAGTAGTAATGTCATGTACAGAACGTCCCGTCTATGAAAGCCCAATTGCTTCTTGGCACCACCTCAAGAAGTACAATATCAATCCATTAGTGACCCCCTAATTAAATGACCGCCTTCTTTGATTGCGTTAGACGTGATGACCCACTCCCAAGTCGGCAGTCGTTGGTCATTAGGTCGCGACACTGTGGCCACTCGTTCTCTGGAACTATTGGCACATGTCGTGTTGTGCTGGTGCTCGTGTTTACTTACTCGTATTGCTTTATAAAGTTGGCGATAACGACAAAGTGGCATGGTTGGCGAAAGAAAAATGTCTGGGAATTGAAAGGGATTTTGCTGACATAATCACAGAAGAAGGCTGCATAGTAAAGTCGATGGCTATTACTAGTAATGCAGCACACTTACTCTCCCCGCATGGGTATTTTCGTTACATCAAATGTTTAGTTACAATTCTATACAGATATAATGCTTGCGATCAAGAAAATATGTTGCTATGATTATGACAGAACAACTTCCTAATCACGAGCGTTAAAACCGTACAGAACGTACACACAATGGCATTGCACACTATTGTGAACAAAAAGACAAAACCACATAATCCACAAAGAGATCTGCAACAGCACATGATCCTCTTTTCTCCTTTGCTAGAGTAATCCTGCACGAAAGAGCCTATTAGAGAGATGTGGACGGGTTTGAAAAGCCCAACAAACGCGGAAACAGTCTTTGTTCTTGATAAAAAGAGCTATGCTATCTGGATAACCTTACAAGCACAGGCAAATGCAAAAGTGATATGAATCCAAAAACTAATGACCAAGCATGTATTTCACTGTATATGCTATATTTTTGCACTACATTTGCTGATATTGAAAAATGCGCCGAGAGTTGGACTGTAGGAACCAGAGAGCTGTACAGGAAAGTTCTGGTGTCGTATTAGTGACATTGGACACCTGCAGGCTTCTATTTACTGTATACACAGTGAAGAAAACAGGAGAGGCGCATTAGCGTGTAAGTTACACAGGCTCATGGACTGGTATGGTGTTGGTAACAAAAATTGGAGAACTGCAGTTGAAACATGAATAATTCATTATTGTTGTATGGTATCCCTCTTGCCTCCCTACATCCATAGAAAGTGCAAATGGGACGTCAACCCCCAATAAATGCACATCTATGAGACTTTCATGTACAATCAGACATTCGCTATATGTAAATAGACTCCTGCCCAACTCTACAGAGACATATACGTACAATTCCTCTCCATCTGCTTGTGCACTCATATGCGTGCTTCATGTTAGCCATGTGCAGATTCATATATCATAAATAGAACAAACGTAAGAGGGCGACGTGGGCACAGACTGAAGACAGCATATTTTGCTTACACTGCGCATGCTCCATATGGGAAATGTTGTTCACTGTGACATTGTGAGATATATGGTCTTGTCAGCCTTATGCACAGTGCACGTGCATGACAAACATAGTGCCTGTACGTACATGCGGCGGGGATATAATTACTATAATATTGTTTGTGCGTGCATTACGCATAATTGGCAGCGATAACCGCAGATTCACGTGGTTTGATTTCTATTTAGACATTCTAATAAAAACCAATGAGTTGAAAAAAAAAAGGCTTGGCATTGCGGATGCGGTTAACAGGCAAAACAACAAGTCAGTCCATGCAAAAGAGTTTGGCTTAATGTGGTCAATTAGCAGGTCTCTCAAAACAGCATGGCAATGAAACATTGCACCTGCTTGTCTAACCATCAGCTCGTCTGTTTCGTTTCCAAGTGACATGGCGATGCTGAAATGTTAATGTAACTGCGCCTGGCGTCGTAAATCTTGTGTGTACATTGTAGTGTACGGCGTGTGCGTGAGCTGATGTAATGAAAAGGAAGGCTACATTAACCACTGTTTGCTAGTGCTTCTGATCAGTAGTCCAGGGGTTCTATCCGAACCATTGGCAGAAATTGGGCGCTGTGCTTATAACGTTCTTTTGTGACGACGTGGACACTCAATATACATGCCATAGTCCTATCTATTGGCCTTATTGACACAGTGGCCTTATTGCTAACCGGTAAATGCGAGGTGTCCGATGAAAAATGTATCTATTTTATCTGACATCAGTTAGATACAGAAGCGGTCATACTGTCGTAGGCCCCATTCCTCACTCCATGGCTGTGAGTGGTGGAATTCCGATTAGACATAAATAAAAGGTCTGCTAAATGTGAAAGCAAATGAATCCCTGTCAACCGATGAATTGTTATTGTTCCCAGAGCATGTAGAAGCCAAATGACAATTGCATCCAACACCCGTAACTTATAATGCAAAATGCATGAAGACAATAGATATAAAAGGGAGCATATTTGCAAAGAGGAATTTAAGTTGGAACATAAGCGAGGCTTCACATAAGCGAGGTCACCTCAGTGAAGTCTATTTGTTAACGGAGACGAGCGCACACATTTATTCTCATCAGAACCTTCTATTTACAATGTACACAACAAAAGGTACAGTGACAGACCCAAAGTGAAAAAGCAGAGTTTGTAGTGGGGGTTGACTCGGTTGAGCAACAAAAGGCTAGATGTCGGTTGGGAATTCAATATGTTGCCATGTGAGGCTGCTAGTCCAAAAGTATAGTAAATAAAACGGGACCGGAGTTCTCAACCACCCAACTGCATCCTCCCTGCCCCCAAGAATACCCCCCCCCCCCCACACACACACACGCTCAACCCCCCCCCCACACACACACACAAAATAAAAATAAAGACAAACGCACAAAAGAAAAAGAAAACAACAACATCGATACCCAAACACGAGGTACACCTGGAAATCCTGTCCCGGAAAAGCTCGATCGTGTGGTCTTTAAACTTTGGATCGATCTCACTAACTTACATTACATTTACATTAGAATACTAAAATATGCATACAGTGATAAGTGACTGTCGACGGCACTAAAACGTACCCCTTTTCTCATATTACTACCGTAGCCTCTTCACTCCCGGTGGCAGGATTCCGCAGGTTGACCCGCCTCGTGAGAATGCTGACCCCGTCATCTGTCAGCCGCATACCACAGCGCGGACGCTGATGTGTTATTGTTGTCAGGAGGCAGTTATATTATTCTCATCTGTTTGTTTGTTTTGTAGTAATTGATGACCACTAATACACTAAAGTACATCACTACGCATACTGCGCATATTTGCTGTGGATTGGTTGGGATTCAGAAGATTCGTACTTCTTAGATAAATTGGTTGCGTAATAGGATTTGTCACCGGTATGCCCACCGTGAGCTGCATTTGATGTCAACGTGCATTGCCGTTGAAGTTATGATTTAGAGAAAGAAAACAAGGGATTTACAAATGACGTCATCTCATTTCTTGGCCTTTTTTACCCCCACCCCCTACCCCAAACCTCGTCACATTTCGTCATCTTTGCAACACCCACTCCCTGGTAAGTGACGTCATCTTTGCCCCCCCCCCCCCACGGCGCATGGTTTCGCAATGACATCTAACATTGATTTAACTGTGTCCGTATATACATTTGAACATATGTGTCCATAATTTAGACATAGTTTTACGAATGTATTTAGAACATAAAGCAAATATGGCAATGTGATTTCAACTAGTAGATATATCACAACTCAATTAACATGTCAGAAAGTAAGTTCAAATACTGTTAAATGACTAAAACCTTTCCCCCAAAAGGTGACCCCCCTGTAAGCTTTCATCATCTTTCGCTTACCCCGCCCCCTTGCCTGCAATGGTGACGTGATTTGTGAACGATCCCAAAGCCATAACGACAGCAACCACTTCACACCAATGAAGACTTGACCCTGTGATATTATATAGGAATGGGTCCAGATCTACAATTACCTGGGAAACATGAATGGCACGCTAATACTACGGGGTAGCGATTTTCTCTCGGCTCACCCCATTTGTATTGAGACAATGCATTATATAGCCAGTGCTTCACAAAATGCTAATACATATCGACTAAGTTAGGTGGCCTAATTTTTTCAATGAGAACTTGTAGAGGTTTTATCGTATGAAAATTTACGTGTACGTTTTCAAAATATTCGGAAAAAGGTTGACCAAATATGTTGATTCAATGGGAAACACCAGTAAATTTAGTTGAAAGTCAGAGCATGGGCAATCCCTCTGTGTTTAGTCCATCCTTAACAACCAGATTAACTGGCTAACGCTATGGGCACAACCGACCGTGCCATTTTCCCCTTGTGTAGTGTCTACGGCAGGTAATGACGTACTTCTTAATATTCTGGCTCCGCACTGCCTAACTACGGCCAGGCAACTGTTTAATTGTCCATAGAGAAAGTCTTGTATGTCACACTGCCTCTACTGTCGACCTACTGTTTCAAAAAGTACTTTCACCGCACCTTTGCAGCACTGGACACGTACTGACCCCCCCCAATGCAAGATCTTAAGTTTTTGGCTGTCGAAAGGCAGTACCAGTGTACTGAAGCCGTACTCCTGGTTGTGCCCTTGGCTTTGCGGGGAGTGTATATGTGGAGCAAGACCGTTTTTATGTTGATGACAGCCCTTTTTAAAAAGTAGTCAAACCAGCCAGGCCATGAACTCTTGCCTGACTAAAATTAGTTCGGCCGAGCCGGTGTGTAGTCCCTATTTTGTATCCTTATTGTATTCACAGTGAATTGGGAAAAATGTACATTCTGTTTTGTTACTGCAATAACGAAAGCCATAATTTCCTTGTTACTTTAGAACACATTCCTTGTCACATCAAAGGGGCTTATCTACTGTATGTGACACATACTAATACTTTAATCGTGTGCAATGAAAAAAATGCGTGCAGGAGAACTTTCAGCCACATTTATTGTTTATGAAATTGAAAAGGAGAAATGTGATTTTTCTACTAACTGGTTTGGTGATAAGATTTCTGATATTTATAAATAATTTGATGAAGTTTGTAAGATTGCTCAATGTGTTTGATCTCATATGTATACAGCTTATAAATAGAATTATATGAATGAAAAGATCCACATAGAGTGAATTAACTGAAACATTAATACACATCCGATTCATCAGATTTTGATTCTAACATCTACATATAAAGATCTAGCCACGTGTAAGATTGGTTCATACTACCATAAACAACACAATATTTGTATAACCATTTCTGTAATGTCAGGGACGCATGTGTTTATGCTTTCAATTTGATTGTTTATGCTCCTTTGTATATACCAGAAACAATTAATTTTGATGAGAGGAGGATTGGCCAGGTTTGAGGTTTCTTCGGAGGACAAGGTTTTCAATGTCAAAATATGTATAATTTTGGATTCTTTTTTTTGCATTGTTCCCTGCTTCAATGTACTACATATCGTGGTGGTGCAAATGCAAAAATCTAGTATATTGCTCGTAACGAGTGGAGAAAGTAACATGTATTATCGTCTGTTACTGATCATTGAATATAGAATAACTATATCAGAGGAAATCAAGTAAATATGACATGATTTAACGGCTCATTCACATGCAGACATGCGCAAATCTCCCTCCTGACCTCTGAGTTACTTTTTAAGCTAGTATCCTCTTCATATCATATTGTCCACGTAGCACAAGCTGCAATATGTGCGCATACAGTGTATACTTGTTAAAAGCCTCTAGATAATCAACTTTGTTCCCGTAATGGTAAGCGGGTCATAACTTTCCTGCCCCAAACACCAGGTTACCGAGGTCACAATACAACCAAGTCCGAGCTTATTAATTACTACATGCAGATGCAGGACTATATAATTTTATGCACGCATGAAGTATAAATTACCTGTGTGAGCTCAAAGTCGTCTATTAACTGCACATTTGAAAACTTATTGAAGTTTTCTCTGTATGCTTAAATACATAGTGATTTAGAGTCGTTGTCCACAAGAAAAATGTTATTCTAGACCTTACGACACGCAAAGCCCCCTTGTTTGCTGAGACAATGGCTGAGAATACAAACTCCACCCACGGGACCCTGTAACCACACGGCGGGTACTCTAGGGTTTAGGCCGATGAGCCTTATGCCCAGCCCGTGGAGACTCATTGATAAACATCTCAGATTGGGGTTCAACGGCTAGTGGTGAACTCAGCTGTTGCAGTCCCCAAATAGCATAGCATGCAGTAATGGCAAGTTTATTATTGTGAAAATCACTATGTTGCAATATGGCTATTGTCTGCACGCACAAATGAGCTGCTTGTGGCTGTCCATTGTTCCAAATATTTTTAGCTCTTAAACACAACAAATGAAAAGGAAAACGCTTGAAAGGTGAACTTCACTCGTAATCGCCGTGCAAAGCTGCTAGGGTGAGTTGATTGATGACCCAGATTCGTTATTTCAACGAGTACTTTTGAGTAAACAAATTAGATGAAAACAAACAAGCGCACACTTGAAATCATCGCCACACACATATTTACAAAATCACACATTTACAACATTGACAGTGTAATGTGTTTGATGCGACTAAATCATAGCCGTATAGCACTTTTTATGGATTCAAGCAAGAGAATCAGGTCCTCAAAAGAACACCGGTAACACAAAGTGCATCCACATGCTGCCCGCTGAACTTAAGTGAATACATGTGATTGTCTATGTTCATTGTGCCTTACATCAGGCACAGAGAGCTTCAGGCGCGTGCAGTATTTTGCCCTGGGGAGCTGGCACGACGGCTGCCTGTGATGGAGCCACTTTCTCCTGCTAAAACACACACCAGGTCGTAGAGGAATCGTCGCTGATACATGCCAAATTACATTTTGGGTTGGCCACTTTTCGAGACAGGCCCTCTGTACGAAGCGGATGAGATTAGAAGACACCGATGTACATGATAAAACGGATTTTTTTGCCATGTTTTTGTGTGAAAGATATTTGATTATTGTAGGGAAAGAAATGGGAAAATGGTGATGTGTTATTACAATTCTTATGCTTTTAGACAAAACAGGGGTCTTGCAGATCCTAGTGGGGTTCAAGAAGTTCGCCCCCTTGTCCCAAATAATGTCATTTTCATTTTTCATTTTTTTTGCCATCTCCGCACCCTTTGGGACAATCGATAAAATCCACTGGATGTACCTAGGGTATGTTTGGGCGATGGAAACACTGCGCTAGTTCTGCAAGTGTGTACTAGTAGTGCGTCGCACAACATAGCCTTTGTTCAACACGGGAATCTGGCAGGTAAAATCCAGTCAGACATGTTCCTCGACACGACCAGTATTCAGGCAACACTACAGCAGCAAATGGTAAACTAACAGTTTGAAAAAGCGTTTTTTCCTTCTTTTATTTCATTTTTGGTAGGGGATTTGTGTCCGTTGATTGCAAAAACATACACAAATAAAACTCAAGATTTGGTCTTTATAGGATTGAATATGCATCGGCTGAGAATTCTTAGTTAACTAGGTCAAAAGTGTTCAGAGAGCACAGCATCGCTATAACAACGTTGACTCATGGGCAATAAAGATGTTTACTTTGCAATCAAAGTATTAAAGCAGAAGAAAGTCTTATTTGATGTGTGATTCACTCTACACCATATTCTCACTCTACACCATATTCTTGACATTGCATTGCAAGTGCTTTCTAAACATGGCTAAAGTAAATGTCCATTGCCCATGAGTCGACATTGTTCTGATGACGCTGCACTCTCTGATCACTTTTAATCTAATATAATTATTACGCCATTTTGATGGTAATATTTCAAACAGTACTGAAACTATGGTGAAAAAATAGAATAGAAAAATTAAAATGTCTCTCTGAAAGGTAAACTTAAATTGCTAAAGTGCCAAAATTGGACACCCAAATTGGGGATATTAGTAAGCATGTAAGCATTGCATCAAGTTTGAATGTTTTATTATAAGCATTAGCGAAGCTATTGCAGACAATGTTGAAAATAGACCAAAAGTGGCCCTGTGGAAAGCACACCCAAATTGGCAAAGTGTCCAAAATCTAATCACTTCATTGTTGCGTCGTACCACAGCATAGTCGTGCAAAGTTTGAACAGAATCAGTACAACAGTAAGTAAATACCCAAGCTTGTCCACCAGAGACATAATACATACTTTCACAAATAGAACCAAAACACACACAAGGCTTTGCTGCAGCTTCTAAAGCGACGCAACTTGGCCCTTTTCTATCTTTTTTTAGTATTTTATACCACACATGTTACACTCTGAAAGCCCTGTATATACATAGAGAGTTCATCTTTGAAATTAGAATACCGTTAATCTATGGTAATAGCTCAGAGTGACTAGCCGCCCCCTAATACGGACACTTATCTACATCGATCACCAACGGAAGTACACGTCTATTATCATTCACCACAATTACCCCACACAATTATGCATGTAGGAATAACATCTGTCATCTCATCCCAGCCATCAGCAAATGTTTTACATGTAGGTTAAATTTCTTGGTGAAAGCAGTCCTCAGAATGGTACACAAGCCTGGTGCTCCTAATCAGCACGACGGGCGAGATAATCCGGCGTGTAAGCCATTAATCCTCACTAATCCGGACCGGTGTTTGTGTATATTGCGTTTGTGTGCATACAAACACAGTACAGTGGTTCTTGGCACAAGCAGCGAAGTCCGCTCATGGGTCTTATGGCACATTGTATGTATTGAAGTTTTGTAGATTGGGCTTGATGTACAAATGGAATGTGCATGCACTTGCAGAATATACATGTTTCAATATACCTGATTGTGTGCATGGGGTAAAATGTAATGTTTGGTAACTAATTTGCAATTTTCAGGAGGTTTTCTCCTTTAATCGACCCCTTTCGTGTATTTTAGAGTTCTCTAAAACCTTCCCTTGAACGTGAAGTACGTTTTTCATGACGATTGGGTGTGCGGTTGATGATTCTATAAACTACCATAAACATGATACATACTTAGTAGTATTACTAGAACATACATAGATGAGGGTTTATATAATCTTTCCTTGCACATACCATCTATCTGTTTTTCGGGTTGACTATCTGAGAGTTGCAAATCCATAAACAGAATGGTTCCTTAGGCCTATTAGGTTTTCAAAATCAAATACCATTTGCTGCTTTGGCGGTGGAATATAGATGTCAGCATACGACAATACTACCAAAACTCGCGATGTATGTGATACTCACTGTCTAGTCTGCAGTCTCATTCAAGTCACACTGGACAAATAGACTATAGCGTTCAAACCAGCATAGCACCAATATAGTAAAAGAATGACAGCCCGTACATTTAGTAGACCTAGTCGTAAGTAGAAAGTTTGTAAAATTAGCAGGCTATATTACATATTTGATATGGAAAGGGAAGAACAATGTTCTTTGCAGCTCAATATATAAGACAACTAATACTTCATTTTCTCCCCCACCCCCACCCCCACCCCCATTCACCACATATATGTGCTTCTGTGGCCGAATGGATAGGTCACACCAGAAGGTAAACATTCCCGGTCGGGTCTGATGGAACAGGTTGCACACTGCTCCGTGGTACCTACACGTTAAATAGGTACAGGTCGGTGATAAGCGTGCGCAAACAGCAGCAATGCAGTATGCAGCCAGTATGGTATGCTCCCCGGGGAGTTGAGAAAGCTATATATGAGAGTGTGCCGATGACCTGGTGTAAATTGTAAAGTCGTGAGATCAAAACTTGGATCAAGACTATAAACCAGACATTTACATTTACATTTATATATAATATCCCAAGCGGTCACACTTTAAACAGCTCTGGGATTCTTAAGTGTGCTCCCTGCCCTTTTCCGAAAATCCTGCATCTGCTAGTGACATTCTAATGATATGATATATTCAGATATTATGCGCAGTGCGATCAAATGACCTTTGAGAGGTGTTGTTCATGTAAAAGGCAGGTCCGGGGTGCGTCGGGATGGGGTGAGATCTATTACCTTTTATTTCGGGTACATTTGTCATCATGTTTACATTTGGAGCGCAGCAGCTTCAATATGCTTGTGAAAGGACAAAACAGTTGTCCTTATCAAGGAATAAATGTAGTATACAATATAGGATCTAGCGCAGACAAAGACAATTGAATTACAATTACCAAAACGCACGCCTGGCAAACACCCATGACCATGTTATGATAGAGAGAAACCGAGTAGTCTGTCATCTGCAGCAGCGTTTACATGGATAATCACCAAATGATCCCGATACTAATTTTCTAATGCACTACTGTTTGTCTAGTTTTATATTCCTATTAACCGTTCTCCGGTTGGAACAATGAAGCAGAGGATGCAGAAAATTACAGCCGAGTTCAAGGTTTATAGGGATTTTGATGATATGGAGATATAGGCCTTCTAGACTTGTATGGGCTTGGAATATGTTCATGTATTGTCAGTTCAAATATTCAATTTTCCAAATCACTGGTGCAAGTAACTTGTCGTGTGTGTACCTCGGTCATACCATTAACCGGTATGGAATAGTGCATGTCATAATTATGCTAAAGGAAAATATGAGTCAAAGTCTATTCCACATGATGCATATTTTAAGTAGGTTCTCACAAGCGACATGCACTGAGCCCACCAAAGAATCATACTGGTCTTACGCAACCATGGATAAGACTGACGGATCCATGCTTTGAGGTTATGAGGTCAGATTGTGATCGAAATCAGCATTTCCTTGGCGTTAACAATACGTTGTGTTTGACTTTGGCGCGTCCCACATGGTCAAAAACATAAAACTCCAACCCACACACAAACATGCACACTTGAGAGACAACTTTAAGCTACTTTACAATGTCACTATATTAGCAATATTACTACTCACTCACACTGAGTGTGCCGTCTGTTTCAGTGCACCTGTCGGGAAGGTCACCGGTCAGTCCTACGGTTGAGTGTCATTGTCACTGGCCTGTCCAGGCGGACGGTCAGGAGGGTCAGAAGGGGAGTCAGACAGATGGACCATCAGTCACCACGCAAAAGAATGAACTCACAGCCGCCGCATGTGAGAGATTGGCAGCCACAACTAATTCATGTAAGTAAATGAGTACTGATTGAAATGATGTGCATGTAGCTAGCTGTCGGGTCAGATGCTATTATGATCTTAACTGTTTACCAACACCCTAATATATGATATTGGACGCAACTGAAGAATCTGCAATGTTGAACGGAGGGTGCCTTTGTGAATCAAACTATATTGTTTTTGTTTTTTTTTTTAAAAAATCATACATGTATGGAATACATTGTCGCCCAGCAGTTTTCCTATATGCTATTTAAGGTATTAAACGCTGGATACTAATAGCTCATGTATTTCTATGCAAAAGTATTACAGTTAAGCCTACTCTAAAATCTTATTGAGTTAAATGTGTGTTTTGTATTCAATTATTTTAACTTCAGAAAAATGATAATTGCAATAACTTAACTATCCACATCAAATAACCTTTCATTTATTCATTATCGTATCCATCAACTTTAATTTGCTGAGATGGTGAGATGGTTACAATCGCATACATATCCCATATCCCATTATCTGAGTCTTAGCCAAGTAGAACCAAATCATCAAATTCCGTGTCAAATCACCACACTTCAATCTCAAGCGACCGGTATAGTATAATACAATGGCAACAACAAAGTTCCTCTCATAGCATGCACAACGTACCGATATCTGTTTTACATAGCACTCCACTGTCCAGTTATACGTAGGCCTAATATACATGTCACATTACATTGTTGCATACTTATACAATATTCATCATCGCCATTGCCTCCATCCTATGAATTGTGTATAGGCGGAGACTGGGAATTCCATAACGACTGCAAGAGCGGTGAGGGTGGACGATATAATGTTGAAAACCTGAGTTGACGAATATCATTTTGAAAAGCATTTTACTGAAAGGAATAAATCATGTATACCGGTTAATTGATAAGTTTTGCTAAGAAAAGCAATTAGTTTGAATGGTTTATGGACTTCAATCGAAATAAGAAAAAAGTGATGCTATATAATGTTGATTATTTCATTACACTAGTTAAAGATCGGCGACCCTAACAGTTTATTGAATAATTTTATAGAAGAAGGGTTGATGCTTATCTATACTAATTGTTAAAAATTTCCAAACATTAGAACATTTGCACGTGAGCCCCATTATCAAATGGTCCAAATCTCACTAGGGGATCCAGCTTTTGGTAATTGCTGGGCAAAGTGGGAGAGTGGCGGAAAGGGGGGCGGGGGGGGGGTCCATCTAGTTTTGCAGATAATTTAGGTTGATTTGGTTAGTTTTTGCGTATTTCCTCAATAGGTTATGGAAGATTAATTCATATGCTTTTATTTGCAATTACCTATATTTACTATTAGTAAATGATTCTACAGTATGCCATATTCCGATGTCGCTACATGTTATACAAATCATACATTGATAAACAAATAAAAGAAATCCAGACCAAGGTACTACACTATAAGAATTGACATTAGCCTAAGGCCTGGACCTAAGGTATGCTTCTATTGTGTCCTAATTTGACAATACTGGGGTATTCATGCAAGCACTCACACTATTCTCTCGCTTTGGAATTGCTCATTAAGTCCACCATCCACTCACAGCGTCATGTACGGTAGTTTCATTAACAGTTTCCGGTTCTGGTTCTTGTTGGAATCTTTTCACAGTTGTACGTGTCACAGCATTATCCATATTCACAGGAGCTGCATGCTTCACTATTTCTTTCTGTTCGTCTCCCTTTGGTCCTGAAGTGAGAGGGGTCACCTCCGGTTGTCTAAACTTCTTGACAATATAAAACAGAACAAAAATCCCACTACCAACGACGCCTACTATGGTCAGCATCCCGGCCACGATGCCGATATAGAAGAAAGTGTCAGATGCTTTTGGCTTTTCTGGATCATCAGGATTCTTCCGAGTTGGAGCTGTAGAAGGAACAGTTATACTAGATTTCTATGTGTATACAGATATACTAATAATAGCATTGCAAATGACTGTACATGTACATAGCTGATGTTGCATCATGCATTTCAATCTTAAACCATACCATATGATATGTGCACAAAATTATAATACATTAATTTTAGCGTTACGTACCTCTACAGCGTGGGTAAAAATCCCACTGTCCATTTGATAAGCATTTAATTTTTACATGCATATTAATGGACCATTCTGAAAAAAAAAACAGTTGAATTAGATTGTCACATTTCAAAAATTGTTTTACTATTCCATAGGGAGGTTGGCTTAGAGCCTGTGACCTGTGTGACAGTGTAAGTTCAAAACAGTGGCAGTGGTAAAAAGAAAATCCAAATTATGTAATCAAACCTTTTGTGTCTGGTATTGATTCTGGATCAAACTGATGACCATGTGAGCAGTTGACAACCACCTGCTGACCATTGGCATACTGGGCAGACACAGGCAAATATGTGAACCCAACACCAAAAGTGGAATTTGACACAATTTGACACATATCTGATAAAAAGAAAACAAACTTTTAATATACTGTCGTTTTATATAGTGTCTACGTCTCGGACTTTCAGAGCCTCAGACACAGTCAAGAGTCACACATCTCTTTGCATCATGACCTTTATACTTACAAGCTTTATGAATGATAGAAATAAAGAAAATGCGGCAAAGAGTAAACGCAAATATTTCTTCCATCTTTTTTCACTTCAAGTACTGATCTAGTACATCTCGACGTAGATCTAGATCTAAATATGAGAAAATCGATTTGTGACATTGAAACGTTTATCGTATAGGCCTAGATCTATGCATAACGTTCTAGATCTATCGGCCTCATGATTTTACTGTAGATTATAGATCTAGACGTTATAGAATTTCGACGACGACATGCGACAAGCGATCAAATTGCAGCTTGCATGGAGTACATTCAGTAGTATTTAGCTAGCTCAAGTGTGGAGTTATACCCAAACACCAAACAAAAGTCCTCAGTGGGAGCTCCCTTCTTAAGGATGCTATGACCCATGGCTCTCTTCTATGCATTAAATCACCCAATTCATCCAAGCCATTTGGACGTATCATAAACAGTTTTAAACATGTTCGGTCTTCTTTCCCATATTCCCCTTGCCCATACACCCCCGCCACCAAACGTGCGAAAGATGATAGGGCCACTCGTTATCTGTTTTGCACCAATATATAAATGCAACTGTAATGCAATGCTTCAAACATAGCTAGTGACCACGGTCTGTATCTGCTATAGTTTAAAACACACACGTTTACTTTGCCCAGCATAAGCACCCCTCCTCGTTCGGATGTGTCCTCAGCCACATGGGTAATTTACAGACTATATTAGCCTCTATGTCTCTCGGACCAAGTCTGAATATAGAATGTATTTAGAACTAGGTCCAAGAGACACAAAGGTTATTTTAGTCTATAAATTGCCCACGTGTCCTCAGCGGGGAAACAGTGATATAATCAGTTATGATAATAAAGTAACAATACGAGTCAGCATATCACAATAGTGTAAAATTTACTTACGGAATGACCATGGGAATGAACATCTGAGTATTTCAGGAGAGTTGGTGGCCCCCGCATCACGGTTCATGACCTGCTTGTACATTAGGATATGCATAGCTTTGTTTAAGGGCTGTTGTCTTTCAATCACTTTCCCTGTCGATCGCGTTTGTTTTTATGGTTTTGCTTATTAATGTGGGTAGTGACAGTGCTTTTATATTTTTGGGTTCAAGTATCTGAACAGAAAAAAAACTTCCTACAGGTAATTGGTGGTGGGTGTTGGGACCGGAGACATTGTTCATGTCTGCTGCTGTGTTATATTGGCTTAACTTTCAAATGGCCTCACCGATCTTCTACTTCTTACAGGTCTGTTAATAAGTGGAGATGTTAGCGCAGGAACTTAACTTTGCATATTAGCTCTTGGATTTGGAAACCAGTTAGTGAGAATAGAAATGACCACATGTGAACGTGAACTCCCCTCTGTTTCTTGAATTATTGCATCAGCTTTTATTCCTCCAAGGAAATCCAATCCGTGATTACGCTAACAGTAATAGTAGCAATACTAGAGAACATTTGATTCTCTATAATACTTAGCCGCATGAACATCTCAAAACAAAGGTCCATAAAAATTTCCCTCATTACGTCAATGTATGGTGTAATAACCAGCAAATATTGAAGGTGACACGGCAGCGAGACGAACGGTTGCACCTGACGTGAGTGGCTCTCACTGAAGCCTCCGTTCATGCTCATTGACCATTCACGTCACCGCCAGATGCTCAACCATTGGACCAGTGAGTAGTGACTGCAGGAGGTAATGTAGTGGCAAATGAGAGGGGCTGGGTTGGAGAGCGACACCCCGTCTTCTGCCCATTGAGTCATTTGATCATGTGCTAGATTATATAGGTGGTTTGTGAGGGCAGGGAATGGCATGCGTGTACATTATGGACGTGTTCCACGAAGTCCTCCATCTACCACCTGACCATGATGCATGTTGGGTTAGAGCGCTAATAAACACCAACAGACAACCAACTACATGTCACCAAAGCATCTAAAATGTATAGGTTAACAAACATTTAGTCAGTGGTTCAGGGTGCCATCATAACGAATCATTTTATATATATTGGATCATCTCAATGCCACTACATATCCATCTCACACACCTATTTGGCAGTACATTATACTAGCCAACGCTCACATGTTGTTAAGGAATCACTGCCGGGTTCAGACAGGTCCCATTATAGATGACCGACTGCTTGCATCCTATGTATTCAACACCATGAAGAGTGCATCAGAGACGACTGATATATGGTGGGGTCACGACTCCATGAACATTTTTTATTTCCTTATGCAACTTAAATCTTCAATGAATCAATCAGCAGACGTTTTCATGAAATATGACGTATCAGTATTTATATGATGTTTTTAGCCAGACGAAGTGCCCATAGAGCCGTTTCACTGCGCCGACAGTATCGCGACAGATTATGATTACGCTGTATATGATCTTATATTGTCTGTTTGACTGGCTGAGTGAGTGGATTTTAAGGGAACTGAGCAGAAACATCTAACACAGTGGACACATCATTTACAAGTGCTTTTACGGTCTATTCCTAAGATTAATATGGTGAAATATAATAAAATTATAAATATCAATTGTAAATGGTACACACTAAATATTAAGTCATTGTTAGGGTTTACAGCGTGCTTGGATCAGGCATTCACGACAATTGAATCGTACATACATGCATTATAGTTATTGTCATTTGCCAGATTTTCTCATCACTCACGGATTGTTAAGCGTTATATCATTCTAGTATGCATATTACAAATAATACATATTACTCCTAGCGTCTAGTTCATTTATCTGTATGCATTTATGATGGAAATAACAAACATCTCCATAAATAACAAAGCACTACAATGACGATATGGTGTTCTCTTTACCACACATTATATTGGGTGCCTCTCTTGGGGGCGGGGGGTGGGGGCGGTTATAAGAAGTAAAGAAAACACACATCCCTCATTCTTTTGGCCTTATTTCCCACATCCCATTTTTGGCCTTTGTTCTTATATCCCACAATTACATTGGCGTTTTCCCACACACTGCTTCTATAAAATCCCATATCCCTCTTTTTGGTCTTTCCCCACATTCCTAAATCTAAATTTATTTTCTGCCCCCCCCCCCCCCACACACACACATGCACTTCCTTATAAACCCGCCCCCTCTTAACACAGTCTCAAGAAAATGTTTTGTGAAAGAGAACATCAGCTTGCCTTAAATGTAAACAATCAGAGGGGCCCACACCAATAAGAAACTAAGATTACTTGGAAATTCAAATCTATTTAACACAAAATAATACAGTCCTTTAAAAGCTTTAGAAACCATACATTTGACAGTTAAATACGGATCATATCACATGAAGTTAAATCCCGCATGTCCCTTTAAAATTCGTGATTATCAGACTGAGGGTCTCAACAACGGAGATCGTGTCTCGTCTGCACCCACCACGTCAACCCCGACTTCCGGTGATCAATGGGTTAATAAACAACGGCGGAATGCCGCCACCAGACGGCGCATGCGTCGCATTAATCCCCATAACGAGGCACTTGAGTGCATAGTTGGACGCCAGATACACGTTTCTAAAGTGATGTAAATTTCTATTACTACTGTTTACATGAAAGGTTTCCTTTCATTTTTTCAGCATACGCATTCAATCTAAATATGAAACGCATTGCCTATTTGTGCGTTGGGCATTCAAATCTACAAAATTCGTAAACAAGTACACAATAGAAGATGAATTCCGATTTAAAGAAAAACTTTATGAATAAAGGTTACAAACTACATACATTATGTTTGCTAATAAATAATAAAGATTGGAAACATTGTTTTCAACAATTTGTGTTTCTTGTACATAATATATCACGTGGTAGCACATGTGCGTTTACTGCACCAGTATAATATTAAATGAATAGTACATACATTGTCAAGTTAAAAAAACATATTCAAAGCTCACAGCCCCCACTGACTGAAGTTGTTTGGGTCATAGTCTATGAAACCTCCCATGGTGAGAAAAAGCTCCACGTTCGCCGCCAACGCCCCGGATATGGACGCAGCCATGCCCGGCTGGATCTCATGCAGCTCGCGCAGCACGTTCAAGCCCTGGAAGCGGACAGTGGATGCCAGGTAGATCCAGATCCTGTCCAGGCAGGACGCGAGCTGGTGCAGGAGTCGATGCAATTCTGGAGGGGTCTGTGGCATGGTGGCCATTGTTGTATTCAGCGTGGATGCGAATGGAAACGTTAGAATGACATCTTGGGTTGGTTTGGCTGTAATTGAATACATGACTCGGTAGAGGGATTGAAGCTTGATCTGTGCGTCATCCGTTTTCTTGAAAACACTAGCCCATTTGTAGATTATGTCCCATACGATTGAGGAGTCATGCAGACTGATGGCACATGACAGTTGATGTAGCTTTATTAACATGTCCATGTTACTCGCTAAGCTTTGTTTGGGACATGATTGCACCACGTCCTTCCAACATTGAGTCAATTGCTCAATGGATTTGCAGAAGCCAGGCATGAACATATGCAAATCTTTGTACGGGGGCACTTTTGTTTGAAACTTAATGATACAAATGGCGCCCCTTACAATAACGTTTGTTCTGTGACACTGTTCTAGAGAAGAGTTCACCTGCATGTTTAGCCATTCTTCCAGCTTACATATTTTCAGAACCTTCTCAACTGGATCCTCTGGTTTAGGGGGACACACGTTAGGGTACCAGTTCTCAAGTCCGTCCTTTGCCTGTGCAAAATGATCCAGCTTTTCATTGAGCTCCGTGTAAACATCACCCACGATGCAGTATTTTCGCACCACCTTTGCCCTGTCTCGCTGGTAATGATGGACTCCACACACGATACTGCTGAATGCCTCGTTGACTGGATCACCAGGGTCACTGTACTTGTGGTTGGGATGCCACTTATTGAGTTCTGGCACAATGACAGACTGCAATAAACAATCGGCGAATAGTGCTCTCAGGGAGATCATCCTCTGTGCTACAGAATAATCTTCGGGCAGTAGCATGAACTGTGGGTTTACATATGGGCACCTGTAGTATTTGTGGAACAGAGCCCTAACGGGAAAATACACTGAGGGATAAGTACACCAAAAGGTGGCCTCGAACTCCAACTCTGTTTCCATACCCCAGCTTAAATGGTCATCTACTCTGGGGTAATAGGCCTTCACCCTTTCCTTGCAAACGTTCAGTTTATCTCTAGCGTAGCACGTCTCGTTATAGGTTGTACCAAATTCATCACTGAAGATCTGGTAACAACTGTTGTAATCTTTAGCAGCGTCATATGCCACTTCAGCGTCAGTTTGCACGTGATGTTGTCGGAAACTTCCTTTATAAGTGGCGTGTATTGAGGCTGCAGGGCCGAGAATAGCAATTAGAACTATGAAAAACAACTTCCTTGTTGCAGACGACATTGTGTATACACGGCATAGAGCAATCATGTTATGTAATTACCATGTACAGTGTCAAAACTTTTCAACATACACATATATATCCTTAATATCATAGCATGTTATAGTTGTGACGCCACAACACATATACATGATGTAGACTTTCCAGTTGGACGGTCATTGCCAATCGATTGTTACCATCCAATTGCAATCATGCAATTACAATGTACTCGTCACAAGTAGTTGATTTAATCCATTTAGATATGTGTTGACATAATAATTCCGGATGCACAAGTGCTATACAAATGTCCCTGCATACGCATAGCCCATCTTAATCACAGACAAATATAATGCTTGCACGCCTAACGTTTATATGATCAGTCGACTTGATACTGAATCGACACCCTTAAAAAGAAGCACAGGTACATGCCACATGTTTTCCCACCCCATGCATGGGCCTCGGTGAAAGGACTGATCGAGGAAGTGTTTTCCCTTCGCACCGTGTTCCGTATGAATGAATTATAGATTTAATTAGCCGAAGCGGCCACATACAATGGGGTCTTTTAAGCTTCACTTCATAGCCTACTACTTTACGTATGGTATGCCCGGGGGCCAGTGAGACACCTTTTTTTTAATGAAATGCAGAGAAGCATCAACATTTGGAATGACTTTGAACAGCACATAAAATCCAAGTACTGCTACTAAAGAATATTTTCTCGCACACTCACAAACGCAGAAGTTAGTCTCGTGTTTGTGCTTACAAATATTACATGGCTCACGTGAGTCGTTTATAAACACGGCCTAGTGGCTTGAGAGGGAGAAGGTGTCAGTTTTACTCTCGTGACATTACTATCCTGTTATACAATGTCTCAATGTGACGCCTCTATTTATAAACATGGCGCCTGGATTCCTTTAGAAACTAATACAAGCAACCAAATAATCCTGTCTGGTGAATCGGCTACTCCAACCAATGATATAGCGCCTACCAATTGGTGTGTATTTGGTCACCATACAAATAAATATGACTACATCTTCGTTTAACATTTGAGATTGTTCAGCCGGCATGTTTATACACACACAAACTGTTCATAGCATAAAGTTGACTACGTATAGACGTAACGTTAGTCCATATATTTGAATAAGGGGATATTATACAGCTTTATGAAGTAAAGAGGAGTTTAGTGGTTAAGGTTAATAAACAAATAACTAACTAAGTGTTATCGGAGATACGACTATATGGGGAGAAAATAACACTGCAAGTGAACTGGTAGAAAATGTATACCCTATATTGATGACCTACACAATAGTTTAAACATCCTGTAAAGAACAAGATCCATCTGTGCCGTTTATGGTTTGTGGATCAATTCCAAGTTTATCAAGTCTGCTATCAGACTGACTTTAATAACAGACGACCAAAGCCCGGTCCGGCTTTAGTATGAGACACAGTTTAAAGAAGCCAGGAAGTCTGCCGTGGGTATGTCTTTAATCTACACCTGTGATCATCATATTCACAAGGCCGCTCATAGCATCGTCCAAAAATGAATCCTTATGTGGTGTGAACTGTACGTGATCGAGCATATCAACGTCTGCAAATTACTATATTACATGCGTAATTTTGAACATCGGGGTACATTATGTTTAAAGTCGATTTTCAGTTATAAAGCACTCATCGGATTTTCCCTGTTTTATGACAATTTGATATTAAGAATTGTGAAAATCATAATATCTTTTGTTCACAAATGTGGTACCTAAATGTTAGCTGACAAGTGACCTACCGGCGTACTGTAAGCGTACTATATATCGTCTAATACGCCTTATATAAATTGCTCATCAAGAGTCAGGCTCGAGGGAGACATGAAGATTGTTCAATCAGTTGTACCGTTTTTTTCAAATAGGAGACCAGTTACTTTTTGTTTTAGTTTTTATGTGCGATTATTTCGTTTGATTTTTTTTTACAATAGAATGTTTTCAACTGTACTTTAATTTTTTTGGCAAATAGGAAAAAAGTTCAATTTTGTTTTTATTTTTATAGGCATTTCATCTTTTTCTAAATCTACAGCTGTCGTGTTTGATAATTATGTGATCCAGGCATTCATCAGGTAAATTCTGAAACCAAATAAAGGAACCCTGCAATGAGGAACTTATCGATATGATGGATTTTAGTCATATATGTATCCAGGCCGGATGTTTTGCAATCGATTGACAGCTGCCCTGGATCACGCCACATTTACCCGAACACGCCACTGTGGCCACCATGGACTGACCAATCACAAATCACACAGGGTTATTGTCAGCTACTACGGATGACGATAAACCACACACACGGGTGATATCATACATTATTATGTACGGCTGTCTTGCGAAAATGTCAGAAGAGAATACTAGTAAATATAGGATGAAGGCATTGGCTAATGCGATTGTAGAACATCATTTATAAGTGAAATGCTGTCAGACATTTGGCAAACAAATATCTTGATAAAAGGTTTGTGCAAAATACAAAACATGCTTTCCTGTTCACGCCAAATTAATGTAAGCTTCATTCTAAGAGATCCAGTTTTGGCAGCAGTGTCACGCATGTCAACACTGAGGAAGTAAAGACAACCCATATAACCACACATATATTTTCCTTCGAGGTTTTCCCATCCTGAATATCACTGGTCACATAGTGAGTTTTCCCAACATCGGCCTATAGGAATCTCTTAATATTTCTTGTTATTTTGCTACCAGTATTTATACTTCGTTGTTTCGCTACAATGTTGCCAAAGCAAATTCCACCAGCAAAGCCAAAGAAATAAACATTTCAGTTTTTACCATGAAACATTCGCATGGATCTCATTGAGAAATGATATATACTGCAGAGCCCTGCGCGGGACACAAATTTGCACCAACACCCGCCCCGCGTGTTTAATGTGAAACCACACCCGCAGAGTTTTGAAGCTCGCACCCACAACCGCACCCACAGATAATGAAGGACCACCCGCACAAAACCCACAAAAGCCTGCACAAAATTCAGCATATGTTCTAAGTATTTACTGTAAGGTAATGTACATGTATACTACACATTTTAGCAACAGTTACACAGCTAGCGACATTAACATGAATGAACTGCTCCTATAACAATATATATGCTCTGCAGGATGTTCTGTAAAGTGTCTATATCGATCTTGGTAATGATTGTTAGAATACATGCAGAAGAACTATGACTATTAAAAATCCATCTCATTCTTTGTTGTAACATTGATATAATGATACGCGTCTGATTACACTTTTTAACATAAAAGATACACATATGATCTGTATAAATCTTGAAAGGATACTAGAAAATTGCAACAGGTAGAACATGTGGGTTTCTCAACAGGGTTTGTTCATGATTTTAAGCACATAAAGAGGCCGCAATGCTCATTTTTTAGGATTGACACCCACATCCGCACTCACATAAGACTTTCAAACCCGCACCCACACCCGCAATTGCAGTAAAAGTGACAATTGAGTCCGCAACCCGCAAAGTCACGGGTGCATATGCGGGGCCACGCGCTGCGTTACCCCGCGCAGGGCTCTGAGTGCAATTTGAGACAGGTAGTATGAAGTCATAGCCTGTATTTTTTCGAACAGACAGCTAGGTCTACAACGTTCCCTATTTAATGCATGCAGTGCAACAACGCAGAACGTTCAAATACAGTGTTCCACAAAAGAACAGTTTCACTCTGAACCCTGAACACACAGAACAGCATTCTTTAGGCATCACCGCTAAGAACATTGACACTCACACCCACGAAATTTTCCAATTACCATCCCCATGTTGTTTGCCTCCAATCACGTTGTGTTTGTGTTTACACGCTCAATAAGTAACGTGACTCCACGTTTCAACGACTCTCGGTGCGGTAGCGTCAGGTTGCTCGGGCCCGCTGGGCTCCTGCCCACGGGAGGCGGTGCACCGACGCCCCCATGTCATTGTGTTCTAATAACAAGTGTAACATTTCAAGTCACTTGTTACGTTATCACGTGGGAATGGTTTTAGAGGCCGGCCATTTGATACCCATGGGGTAGGGCCACCGTCGTGTATTTTATTTGGGAAAAAGTTATTGTCATTGACAATCGCTGAAATTGTTAGTTTATGCACTTGGAAATAAAATGTTGATTAGTCTATTTTTACCGCATTGATTATCTGAGGCTGTATTCTTGACCGTGTTGCTAAAAGTGCTGCTAGAACACTGCTAAAACTCTGCTAATTTGAGCAGGGTGTGGAAAGTGGACGTGTGTATTTTCCATTGCATATTTTACTTTTAGCAAAGCCAATTTGCTCGGGTTTGTTCTTTCTTTCTGTCCTTCTTTCTTTTTCTCTGACAGCATTTTTACGGTAAAACCTATGAAGGTAATCGGCTCATCTTGCTTGCTATATATTAATGACTCCCTCGTTAATGACCGTACTGTGTTTATTTGTAACTGCTTCCACCCCCGCTCAGTGATGAGGACTTTCCCCTCATGCGCGTTGACGACTCATGACGTCATCATTGTGATCAAGATAGGAGACAGCATCCAACACTCAACAGTAATTTTTTTGACTAATTATCCCGTCTAAGAATGAAATGTATATAGGTGTCTATAAGATTCAGATACTGATGAGCTGCTGCATAGGTTGGTGGTCAGGGCGATATGAGGTAGCCGATTGAATTGCGACAAAAACAGTTTGTTTTGATCCCAAATGTATATTATCATAAAATTGGATTCTAGTAAATTCGTTTTATATGTAGAAACCACCGACAATGTAGACCTACTTGTAATGCTGTTTTTGGTTAACAAATACATTACTATAAGTAGTGAGCCCCTTATATTGCAAACATGCCCATCTGTATTATACACCCCACACCTAATACACTGACATACACATTAAACAATCACCAATATTTGAGAACTGAATGATAAAAGAAATGCTTTCTTTGCCCTCAGTGTAAGCATAGAAACTACCGATTGCAGTAAGTGACTTGCAATTGAACACCACTGTTATATTTGAATGGACCACTTTTTGAATCGATGCCAATTGGTACAAAAAATAATTCATTTGAAAGATATGTAACTAAAAATGACGAACTTTGGGTTACATGATTCAAAATGAGGCCAACGCCCTAAAGTACTACGGTTTCCACGCTCTCGCACTCTTAAGAGTGAAATAACAACCAGAACAACACAGCTGATCTTGCTGGTGAAAAACTAGTTCCCCTCAGATAGATATGCATTAATCGACAAAGTAAAGCTTAGATTGCATTACATTGGCACAATTGCGTGTGATCTAAATCTTTCCAACTTGCCGGTCACTTCCCGTTACATGTACACCAGCACTATTTACGAGATGTTATCATGACGCTGGCAATAGTATGAGATTAGCTACTGATAATCCATCCGATAATCCACCTAAATAACGTGTTACATGAGCTACAAATTGTTGCCGATTATCGAGGCCATTTTTTTGGACGAGGTCAAACTTGTAGTGCTCAGTGGAGGCGAATCTGAGAGTTAGACAAGCTGCCTGTCACATTTATCATTTAGCTCACATGTACTAAATCATGCACTTGATTGCTGGTGAGTTATGTCACTTGTTCTTGTGATATGACTTCGAACACTATCAGCTCAATCTATACTGCTGCACAGATAGTTATAGCGGCATCATTAACATTAATAAGCATGTTGTTTATAGAGTACTAACCATATTCGTGATTAATTGGCTAGTTAATAAGAATGTCATGCTGCCTTCAATTGCATCACAATACCCTAAATACACACAATGAAGACAGCATCTACATCATCGGCAAGACACAAGAAACCCGCAGCATGTAGCCGTTGCACACAAGTTAGATCACGTCGGTCTATTCCCAAGATTTGCAAGGACGTTGACGTTTTGACATTATGTGGGTCTGACGGGTCTAACCCTCTACTCTCGTGCTTCAGGCCTGCCTCTTCCGGCCCACTGCCTGCCCTCGGCGCCGGCCACCACTTCGCCGCCACCAACAAGCAGGGCTAAGCTGGACGTGCGGCTGCCACTCGATGTGGTGCCCATACACTATGATGTGGAGCTCATGCCAGATATATATGGGGTACGTGGCAGTTGGGGTGGGGAGTGGGGTTGGGGTTATACAGTGATGCACATGGGAAGTGGGGGAGATGTGGGAGAGCAATAAGGAAAGAAAAGGGTGGGTAATTGGTAGGAAAATAGATAAGAAAATAAAGAGTTGTTGAGTGCAAGATAGGTAGCATGTGTATATGCGTGTGAGAAAGACACCAAATGCGAGATCAAGGACGCAAGGCAGTGAATGAATTTAGAAGAATGTATCGCAAACGCAACCACGATTATCAATCATTATTCCCTTATCCGTAACAAGAGCTTTAGTACCATTATAGATATCACATACTCATACACTCATGTCATCAGGACGACCCGGCGAACTTCTCATTCTCGGGCTCAGTGCGCGTGCGCGTCAACGTGACGCGACCCACACGCGAGATCAAGATGCACATCAACCACCTCACTGTCGACGATGCCAGCGTCCGCGTGGTGGGGGTGACGTCTGGCGCCGGCACGCCTAAATATGTCAGGTATGCTGAGATTCGGGAAGCATCTAGAATCTAGAGCAGTACTTTGCAATAGTTTCCGTAGTGTTGTATAGATTAATCTACCCATGTATTATAATCACAACATTTATTGCATCCATCTATTTGAGTCTACAGTCATTATTATCTGGATAAAGCATCAGCCTAACCGAACGATGATACTTGCAGATTATATGGCGATAATTCAAACGCGTATTAAAAAGTCGATTTCTTGTGATGTTAGATGATATCGTAGATCAAATGAAATATGTAATTGTATGACGGCTAATACGAAAGTCAAATCTAGCAAACCTCTTGTGCTCTTGTCTGGAGTGTTGATACTTCATACAACTAAAATCCATGCGGGCCTGTATGTCATAGCATTTGTGTTTCAAAGACACTGCACTACATTCAACTATACAAACAGGTACCGAGAATAACTTTATCCTTTAGTGTGGATTTCTCAGCATCTAGATTCATCATAGACATATACGGCAAATAATCTACTCAGAGATGTTTTTTTCATTGTCCAAAGCTACTGCACTACTCATCCCTACATAGTGACATACTGCTTCGTGGCACCTACATGTTAATTAGGTACAGTTCATTGGGTTGAGAGTGTGTGGGAGTGTCTGTCTGATGAGTGATTAGATTAGCATTGTGTGCTGTATGTGCTGCCGATGTAAGCATATGAAAAATGATCAATTAGCGTGCCAATGACCTGGTGTAAAAATGTAAAGTCGTTAAAACACAATAGAATCACGACTATAAACACCACATGTACCTTTACATTAATTTTACACTTTCATGTCCACATATGCAGGTCGTCCGAGGACCCGGCGCGCCAGTTCTACATCGTGCACGTGGCCGCGGACTTGGTGCCGGGCGAGCAGTACCTTGTGTCGATGGCCTTCACCGGCCCACTGCGCGGGGACATGGTTGGCCTGTACTTGTCGTCCTACCAGCAAGACAACACCACCAAGTGAGTGCTGCTGGCAGAGAGGGTATCGTTCCAACTTAACAAGGATAAGAACTAAAAGTGAATGTAACTGTTTTGGGAATGCTTGGCTTGTGAATACTTTGATTTTATAGTTTTATAGGTGCAGACGTCTTATTATATCAATATATCGTCTGATATAGGTAAAACTACATATCAAACACTACTACATTGGAGGCAACAGATAAACAATCTTTTTTTGTGTTTGATTCTGTCAGCCTACGATGCAAATCCATTGAATGCATCATTCCCGTGTAAAAGGAGCTGTCTTCAATGAGCTATCATCGCACCTATATATATTTAATACTTAAGCCTATAACGACGCCGATGAGCAATATCTTACCTTAGATAGTATTTATTGATGAAACATCTGAACGTCAAAATAGTTGCAATGTTTTTCATGCTTGAGTGTCATAACGGTTACGTCGCCTCGTGCAGGTACCTGGTGGCCACCCAGATGCAGCCCACGGACGCGCGCAAGGCGTTCCCGTGCTGGGACGAGCCCGCCATCAAGGCCACGTTCGGCGTCACGCTCGTGCGGCGGCCTCACATGACGTCACTGGCCAACATGCCGCAGGTGTCCAGCCACGACAGGTGGGTAGAGTCGTCAACCGTGGTGCTGATACTCGTTCATGCATGCAAAGCTAACTGCTCTAAGTTTCAAATCAAATGATTTCAGGCTGCATGCGTATACGTACGCGTACGCATGTTTGACACCGACTCTTGCAGATCACATCATCCATATGTAACTAAATACAATGAAAAAATATATATATATTATCAAGCTTAGAGTCGAAGTGGATTTGAAAACGTCTAGAGTTAAGGGATAAACTACATGTATACGTTTTAACTCGCATTCACGCGGCTTTACACATGCACTCAACATAGTTCACATGTAAACCCTCGCGGTATGCTTGCACTCTTATTCCAATGTACTGTCACCGCCTTGCAGAGGAGACGGGTGGATCGCTGACGTGTACCAGGACACAGTCAAGATGTCCACCTACCTGCTCGCCTTTGTCGTCTGTGAGTACCAGCACAAAGAGAAGTCCACCAAGACCGGCACTTTGGTGAGTAAGCTTCCAAGACGGCCACTCTTCAATTTCAGTTGCGTGGTTGCGGGCGTGCCACCGGAGAGGGGCTCCTTGTGGCGCGGTCCATTATAACGGTACGCTTGGGTCATATTTCCTTATCCATTATATTTTTGGGTCATCATGTTTCAAAATTCTGTATATTTTTTGGTCATATGTTTGGGATTTTCATGCATATTGACAAATCATTATATTATTAGGTAATAAAAATTTCTGTGCTTTAGTTCACAGCATCCTTTAATAACATTAGATCTATGACTTCAAGCATTATGAAAAAAATATATGTCTCCTATGGCTTTATTTTTTGAGCTATTATTTCTATATATTTTGGGTCTGATATCTTCTGCTGTGGCACTACATTTCTAGGTACTGATTTCATACTCCATTGGCACACCCGTGCCTTTTTTGCCTTTTTTGTGGGGAGGGGGTGTAAGAGCGTGTGATGATGCTTTTCCACCTATCACATTTTCCTTTGACCTCAAAAATATTTCGTGTTATTGTTGTTTTTGTTTTTTGCATGGCCGCGAACCTTCACATGTAAGAAATCCGTGAAATCCAGTCATTGCATCCCCCCGTAGTTTCCCAAGAACCTGGATCTGCCAGGGTTTTATGGACATATAAACGATCATCTGCTCTGGATTACTTCAGAAGTAGACTAAGTGATTTGAGATGAAAAACCAACTAGATGAATTTGCTCACACCCGAATATTTGCATCTTGATCATATATGACATATGTATAATCAGCGTTGGCATAAATAGATTCTACCATGCATAGTGTATTGACTAAACCAGCTATTGAGCTGCCACACTAACGAAGTGACCATCATTATCCCTAATGGTCCGTGGGAAATAGAAGCATTCAGAGGATGTGTCTCTGGCTGTGGCTCATGGCACATGTCATAAACGTATGATGAGCTGCCTCCGTGTTATAATAGCGCGAGGTGTGACCTTGTGGCAATAGATGAGTGGCCATCTTGGGAGCACTTGATTATAGCCTGCCTAAGTGGATATTTCTCTAGTAGTCCATGCCGTTTATGGAAGACAATCTATCCAATTATGATGATATAATAGGCCAAATGTTTACAAAAGTACTAGTAAGTTTTAGTTTCATTTTGTCATCTATTTTATTTTACATATAAAATGACAGTGAGCGTTTCAGTTACACTTGCAAGTGAAAAGTAGTGATTGATGCATGCGGACGTCAAATGCATGTCATAGGCCATACATGGATCTACTTTACTTCTTCATATCCCTTTCTCTCAATAACCAATATTTGTATTAATAGCCACACCATCATAATGCTTCGACACTCACATTTGAGGGGGCTGACACAGGATAGTGGAACTTGGAACATTGGGCGCAAAATAGTGGCACAGAGGTGCGCTATGTAAAGGTCTTGGGTTCAATCCCCGACATCTCCGCCATTGAAGAGGGATGCTATGGTTTGTATCACTTTATTCTCTCACGGCTCTCTGTCTCCCAGAAAACCGCACCCCCGCTACCTATATCCCCGCACAGACTCTGCTCTAGCTCAAGGCGTGTGCCGTCTGGTTAGGCTAGTGTGAGTTATGGGCTCTGAGGCCATACGTCACACAGCAGAACATACCGGCAAGAATATAGTGGAACATGGATCTTAGGACCCCTGTGTCACCCCACCCCCACCCTCACTTACTGGCATTTACACACCGACACAGGATGAATAAAGACACAGACACAGATATATACCCCCCCCCCACACACACACACACATGTACACACAATCACCCTCATTATCCACGAGCCTGTCAAGTATTAATGCACCTTCAGTTCCGAGTGTGGGCGCGTCCTGACGCCATCAACCAAGTGGACTACGCGCTCGACATCGGCGTGAAGATGCTCGAGTACTTCGAGTCATACTTTGAGATCCCGTACCCTCTTCCCAAGCAAGGTCAGTTTTAATATTACATTATTTTACTACTTATTTCAATTCTATTTAGGGTGTAATGCCTTTAATCTTTCATCTTTTAATCGCTTTGTGACACTAATGGTAGCGTAACTTTTTACTGCATAAAAATATTCCAATATAGTTACCTACAATACAATTACAATACAATTTATATAGCGTAAATTCCACTGGCTAAATGTTCATGTACGCTTGTAGGCCTCCTTAAACAAATGGTGCTTTAGTTGTGATTTAAAGGATGCAAGCGTTTTGGATTGTCGAATGGACATTGGAAGTTTATTTACGATTACTTATTTACGATTAAATCATATACTTGGTTATGATGAACTTGATAAGAAATCCAGCTTTTCTTCCCCTGCCAAGGCACGAATGTTGCTATTTTTAAATATTATAGAGGGCCTAGATGGCTAGTGTTTTATCATTATTTTAATCTGCCTGAATTTTATACCATTACTGGCCTTGGTACATATGGCAAATAGATATATACCCCCCACCCCACCCCCTCCAAAAAAAGAAAAGAAAAAGAAAAAGAAAGAAAAAGAAAAGAAAAAAAGAAAATGCACAACTTTGACAAAGAGGACGCTTATTATCAGCCTAAAGGTACATCCATCCACATCCACTAACCCTCTGCCTCAGACATGATTGCGGTGCCGGACTTCGCGGCTGGCGCCATGGAGAACTGGGGGCTGATCCTGTACCGGGAGACGGCGCTCTTGTTCGAGCCTCAGGTGTCATCTGCCTCCAACAAGCAGCGTGTGGCGGTGGTCGTGTCACACGAGCTCGCCCATCAGGTGGGTGCTTCTGGTCGCATGCTTTTAGGTGTATACGTGTCTTGGTTTGTCTGTTTAGATTCATATCAATTGATCACAGAAGCACAATGGTAATGTCAACATCGCAAACAAACTAAACGCAAGTCTATTGATAGTATGAGCATGCTACTTCGTAATTAAAATCCAATTCAATGGTGATGAAGTGAACTGTTTGTGTATCTCCTTCCAGTGGTTCGGCAACCTGGTGACCATGTCCTGGTGGGATGACTTGTGGCTCAACGAAGGCTTCGCCAGTTACGCCGAGTACCTGGGCGTGGAACACGTGCACCCGGACTGGAAGATGGTACGTGTCACAGCAAGACATCCCAGATGTGCACATTGCATCCTTTGATATATTTTATGGATGGAGATACGAGTAATAATACAGTTGCTTGAAGAGAACAATAATTTTGTAAATGTTCTCAATCATCATGGTAGTAAACTATGATTCGATAAGCAGAACCAAGTTCAGCTATTTGTGTGACCCTTTTAGTGGTTGTCATAGAGTTCTTAATCAATATTATATTTTGATATTAATCTATTAAAAGATTAGAAACATTATCAATACACTCGCACTGCACGCCGCGCAAGATTTGCAATATAACGTTCAAGTGTATTCGGTAAACTCATCTGTTGTAAGCGACCAACAAAACCCTAATATTATAAAAATAAACTGCAATAAAAACATAACTCCAGTATCAATCTTCTCTTCAGTCTAACAACATTCTGACAAATACAAGCCACCACAGTAAACGAATCAGTATTTTTTTTAAACACTGTACATAACGTGATCGGCGTACAGATGGAGCAGTTCGTGACGACTGACACCCAGGACGTGTTCCGCATCGACGGGCTGGGCAGCTCTCACCCCATCTACGTGCCCGTCAACTCGCCAGATGAGATCAACGAGATCTTCGACCGCATCTCGTACGGCAAGGTGCACGCAGCAGACGATTCTTGCTCTGTTCTATTTTTTTTTCTATTCGGGTGATTTGTCGATAACAATTCTATTATATATTTTTTGCATGATTGAGTATATATTTTAGAGAAAGTTAACTGTTTACTATTGCATTAGAATTTCATCCACGCGATTTGATATTTAAGTGTTAAAATTCAAATTTGTGAACAATTTTGTGCACTCTGTAAATGCTTTAATACATTATCACGAACGTCCATCTCACACAATCAACTGACTCTCACGCACGCCGTCCTGTCAAGCTTCCGTCCTCCCTTGCAGGGCGCCTCTGTGATCCGCATGATGAACAATTTCCTGGGCGAGAGCACTTTCCGGAAGGGACTCACGGTCAGTATAGTCGCCTCTATATATCATATGTTCGTTGTTAGTGTAGGCTGTGTAGCTATATTTAACAGTACAGTAAAGATTTGCTGTCAGAAACACCGATGAGAGTAAGGATAGAAGTCTCCATAACTGAAGTGTCCCAATTTGTGAAATATATTTGGTTACATCACATGGCAAATGGGAGATCGAGAATGAAAAGGTATTCCTGTTTGCAAGGTGTCCCTAGTAGTGCTGTGGCTCCAAGTCGGTGGATGTACAAGTGGTCCTACAGTTAACGGCAGTTTATGTAACGATTATTCTATTGTAAAGTACTGTAAAGGAAATGTAGTATACATAACCACTCCCCTTCTTGTGATGCTGGGACTCATTCTGAAAACAACAATTTCTATTGATAAAGAATGGTATGCATATAGTCATTTTATACATGAACAAAAATGTAGCTTGACTTCACTCCAGTCATGTTGCCAATTATCATCATACAACCTTTTATCAGCAGAACAAAGGGAGATGACTACCTAGCCTTTGGTTGACCATCGGTGCATATATAATTTTTCAAAAGATTCACTGGTAGTTGTGTGTGGATTATTTTCCAGAGATACCTACGGCGGACAGAGTACAGCAACGCACACCACACAGACCTGTGGCAGGCGCTCACCGAGGTACCACACATAACTTCTCTTATTTACTGACCACCTCACAATAATAACCTTCTCCGTGGTGACCATATGCATTTCCATGTTAACCAGCAACATAAATACATGTGTGTAGACTTTCCCATATGCAATCAAAGAGACTCAACATCCCAGAGCTTAACATACACATACTAGCTCAATGCCTTCTATTAACCCTCATCTTCATTAGTATCATGCGTTCGTTAAGTTGATTAGTACATGGGCCCAAGCACTGAAGAGGCTGGTTGAAATAATGTATTATTTAATCTAAAACTTGATTCGTTTGTACTGGTAAGTTTGTCATAGCAATTCCAGTGTTAAACCCCGCTTTACACTATAGAGAATTCCACCTCCGTAGCTCTACGTGCACTGGCGAACTGGCAAATTCGTCAGGAAATTTTGAACATATTCAAAAATGTTGAACGAACATTCAGTTCAGTTAAAGTTTGCTTCAAATAGTTATGCTGCATCTATGGATCGCAGAACATTCGCACATATAAGTAACACTTCGTTTGCCTCAGCAACTTGTCCTACCATGCATTTTTACGGCGTTCAATGCCGCCACAATACGCCCAAGTTGACGACGTGACATATACTAATAATACGTGCAGATGCGTTGCACGGGTTCGCCCATGATCGCTCAAGTGTAAAGCGGGTTTAAGCGACTGTCATGATACCATAACGCAAACACTTTCCTAAAGTTATGTTTTTTGTTTGTTGAAAATATTCGTGCGCTCGGTAACGACGAACACAAATTACCAAAATAATCAGTCACTCAACATTGTATTTACAGCATAAACATACCCCTTCTAGTAAATACTCATATGTGCACATCCACTGCATACCAATCTCAAATCACAGTGCCCCAACTACATGTACAAGATCCACGCAAATCAGCAGTCAGCCAATCACAAACAACACAATGGTTTGATTGTAGCAAGCGTCTGAAGACGGGCAGCCGGTGGACATCCGCGCCATCATGGACACGTGGGTGCTGCAGATGGGGTACCCGGTGGTGACGTTGACGCGGACAGCGCCCAACACCATGGCCGCCACACAGAACCACTTCTTGCTCGACCCCAACCAGCCCCTAGACTTTAACTCCACATTTGAGTGAGCTTTAGTAGAGTAGGGTCCGGTTTTTATTAGAAAAGACTAGGGTTTTCAGGTCTACCGATTTTACCTCATGCCATGACATGTATATTAGAAGGCAGGTTTTGAGTACTGCCTAGTGAGGTCGTTCAAGCCCTGGGCACAAACGACAATGCGAACATTTTGACAGTAGGTTTCGTTTTTATATGCGGTGGGCCGGGACCCCATTTTTGACAAATTGGTACCAAATTAGATAGACAGATAATGTTATGAATTTCTGAAACCTTATTATATGTGCTTTACAATTGTATATGATGGCCATCCGTAAGTGGTAGTATTAGTGTCTGTAGATTCTGCTTCAGTGCCTAACGTACTGACTCCGTACTGTCTCTCTACGGAAAGGTCACTGCTAAGCCTGATGTAGCATGCTCAAAAAATGTACTTTCACCATACTTTTACCACACTGGAGTCGTACTACCCACCGGCTATGCATGCGTTTAAACAGTAGAGAGGCAGCACTGTACTGTCGGTTATACCCTATGCTAAAGTGGAAGGAAAGATGCCATATATTGTCCTAGCAGAAAGTTGCTGAATATGTTATTTGAGGTAGCACTGTATGTAAAGTATGTAGAACTTGCTTTGTACGCAGATACGACTTATTCAGTGTTGTGGGTTATTTGTGCGCACTGTGTGGCACGTGCACACAGCGTCAGTAGGTCTATATACCGTGCAACTCATGGCAACGTATGAAAACTGTTTCGAGGCAGTTTGACATGTCAAACATCTGTTACGGCCTCTGTACGACCTGGGGGAAAACGGCACTGCACATCCAATGCTACTAAAGGTTATGTGAGTTTTTGCCAGTTGAGAGGCAGTAGAGACGCCATTGGTTAGTGTGTGGTTGTGTGAAATTAAAATTTATTCTAATTGTTAAAGGTATTTATCTAAGTATGCATGTAGAACTATCCACTGGGCGATGTTGCACCCCCACATGGTCCACCCCATACGATTTCCTAGAGCTTATCGTGATGCTTATTAGCGGTGTATAACGTTTACAATGTTTCAGTCTTTGAATTGAAGTGCATAGATTGGGCATCTATAGATTTGTATTACTCAAAATGACAAATGTGCTGATGGGCATGCTTTGTGTTTCAGTTACACGTGGGAGATCCCCTTGACGCTGGCCTCATACCCGGAGCAGGATTGGAACAACACCCGCTTCCATTGGATGCACCGCAACAACAGTAAGCATTCACACCACAATTCAAAACATTTGCAGTACTACTTTCTACAAGTCACGCTGCAGCAGTTACTATCCCCGTGGTTTCTATGGAACCAGTTTGCATAGGTTGAGAAATAGAAGGAGTTTTCTAATATTAACATTACAATTGAAAAAAATCAATCTATTTGAGTCTTGTACATTCTCCATGATTCCGAACATAATGTAAATTGAAGTCGTCGCAGACAGTTCATCTGACTAATTTGCGTTTAGGAGTTCTCGTAGTTATCTCTGTCGCTGTATGTATAACCACTGAGAAGCTTGATAAAGATACGAATGACAGTAAAAACTCGAGTAACTTGTTAATTTTATGTGCCTGTCAGTCTCATTCAGCATGCCAGCGTCTGCCGAATGGTACATCGGCAACCTGGGTCAGTTCGGTTACTACCGCGTCAATTACGAGCAGGACAACTGGGACAGGATCCTTGAGCAGCTCAAGACAGACTACATGGTGAGATGGACATAGGCTATATCCGATAGAACTATAACTTAAGACATAATATCACACAATTTGATCGCGCGGATGAGCACTGAAGTACATATGTCTATTGGTGGAGCACTTGGTCACATACTTATATCGTCCCGTGGTGCATGACATGCTTGCTTTCTGAGAATCACACTGGTTGTCTCTGCAACATTTGATGCATTTGCCGCACCCATGACTTGTGTGTTTGTGCAGAAAACACTATCGAGCAATATGATGCTAATTTCTGCTACTCTATATCAATTCAAAATAATAAATAAGTCACAATTATGCAATGTTGGGTTGTACGCCACGACAATGGGAGTGGTCGAACGGCGTCATGTACAACTCGCTACCAAATGTGGCATAATATTCTGATTACTCACACATGAAGTACGTTGTGGCCATATATGATGAAATGATAAGACTACAGAATCATAAACGTGGACTTCTATTTACCGTCCTCACGTTGCTGCCTCATTCCAGGTGATCCCCGTGAAGAATCGCGCTCAGACGCTGGATGACGCCTTCCAGCTGGGACGGTAAGTAGCGCCGCCGGCCTGTGGCAGACTATAGCGGATTATGGGTACATCATCTAGGGCATGTAAGCATGCAACGTACTGCCCATCTCTGATTTGCTATAGCAAATATCTAGTTAGGACTAGAAGCTACAATAAGATAGCTTTTATCATTGTAATAGCATGACGATGCTATTTATTTCACTTCCCACTAAATGCCAATGACCTCTACCAACAAGGATCTCTTCAGAGTTGTGACCTTATTTTGCATACGTGATACGTCTTTTTGCACACTAAAGTGCATGTAGGAATGTAAAATATAATATTTGCATGAATTACAGACATATTGAAGAGAAAATGCCAGTAGCTAATATATTGAAATAGTAGCCCGTCGTGTCAAACCATATTTCTTGACTATAGGCGTGCCCAGAACAAGCCCCTCCTTAAACTAGCCTTTTCTATTGTTGCGTGACTTTGTTTCAGGGCGGGGTTGCTGGACCAGCTGGTGGGGCTGCGCGCCACAGAATACCTGTACCAGGAGCGCGAGTACATCCCCTGGGAGGCCGCATCTACGACGTTCGGCTTCGTGGATTCCATGCTGTCACGTTCAGAGTACTACGGGTTGTTCAAGGTATGTGATGGTGCGTGGTGTGGTTGAGTGGCACAATGTGTGTACGCGTGCGTGCATATGTGTGTGCGTGTGTGTGAGTGACTGAGTGTGTGCGTGCGTGTGTGTGAGTGAGTGTGTGTGTGTGTGTGTGTGCGCGCGCGCGTGTGTGTGTGTGTGATAGAGTGGCTGATTTCTCTCTGTGTGAATGCATAGATATTACTCTACATGAATGTTGATTGTGGGGATCTGATGGGGAAAACAAATGAGTGGAACACTTGACTTACACTGCATGCTCACCACCATCTGAATTGTCGTTTGTAGCAATACATGCTGCGTCACGTGACCCCACACTACGAGCGGCTGGGATTCGCCATGGACGAGTCAACGCCGCATCTACAGAAGTAAGCGCCAACCATATACATGTACACAACTCAAGACACACAACTCATATACACACATACACATATATAGTCTAAATCATTGAAAGGAAAACCACAAAGTATGGTCTGTTTTAAGTAATAAACACCAACACATTCTGAATTGTTCACCTACCTATTTAACAGTGCCGTGCGATTGGTACACCTGAAGTTGTCATTAAATTAATGCGTGCAACTGCATTGAAGTGATCTAACTATCTTTGATCAACTGATGTAGTAGCCTTTGATAAGGATGATTTCAATGTAGATTATGATCCAAACCCCTCCAAGGTGACAGTTACTGTTATCCATTGACGACGATCGTTACATTCATTAAAGTGTAACAATACAGGTTCAAAATGTGCCTCTGAAAATGGGGAATATGGGCAACCCGTGTGAGTATTAGTCCCTAGATATAGCCCACTTATTTCCACGTTCCAGGTACCTACGCTGGACGATCCTCGCATACTCGTGTCAATACGGCATCGCCGACTGCCTCACGGTGTCGTCACAACTCTTCTCGGCCTGGATGGACAACCCTGCCAACAACACGTACGTAGTCCACCGCCGCATGTATCTCCCTCATGAGCAGCAACAGGCGTAACACTGCTAGTATTATTATAAAAGCTTTCATTTTAGCATTGCATGCCTCCTGGTTAGACTGGCATAGAAAAAAGCAGGAAGTAATCTCAGTGCAATCTCAATATTTCTCTGAACTAAAAGAAATGAAAATTGTACATTCAAATGTACCGCGATGTTTCTGGTCTATTTCATCAGTATCCACCCTGACCTGAAGTCGATGGTGTACTGCAATGCAGTGAAGAACGGCGGCGAGCGAGAGTGGGACTTCACGTACGCCATGTTCGGTGCCGCCAATGTGGCCGCCGAGAAGAACAAGCTGATGTACGCGCTGAGCTGCGCCAAGGAGCCGTGGCTGCTCAGCAGGTGAGGCCCGAGTCACTTAATCACGGTGGAACCTTTCTTTCATAGCTCAACCCGGATCAGCTCTTGGTCGCCCATCCCCTATTGGGCCTCTGTTATAACAGTCCGGACACACGGTTTCTCTTCTGCCTGCTTGTCTTGCTGCTAGATAGTTATATATCCACGGCGAAATTGTTGATCTAAATGATCATTTCGACCTGCTGGATGGCTGCATGAATGCGTTCCAAGCGTGTCTTCTGCAGGCCATTGGCAGATCTATCCCTTTCCCCCCAAAAATACTTCATTTTCATAGGTTTTCTTTACACGTCCGCTATCAATTGTGCGTACGAACCCCATGAAGTGCGTCCCCCCTTTCCAAAAATCTAGATCTGTGCCATCGCAAGCCGTGCGCCCCCTCACCTCCCTCACACACATATACAGGATATCCTTTATCCGTCACTGTTAGACTACATGTACATAGCACCGATAATGAAATCACCCACATTTAGTGTAATACACTGATTTAGTTTACTATTATTGTTATAGCCAGCCAATTATACTCACTGCCATGCTTGCCAATGTGATACAATGGAATGCTAACCATTCGTTGAGCATGCAGAGAAATTAATCTGCCCACAAACACAATCATCGAGTACTCAAAACACTGTCCTTTTTCAGATATTTGGAGTGGACGATGGACCCTCAACGCATCCGCCGCCAGGACGCCACTTTCGCCATGGTGTACATCTCACGGAACCCAATCGGGAAAGCGCTGGCTTGGGACTTTGTCAGGTCCAACTGGGATGATATAGCTGCCGCGTGAGTGTCAACTACGATTGGAAATATTACTGCCAAATCTTATGCGAGACCATGTCGGTATATGAGGGTGTCACACGTGTACATTATGGTGGAGAGATAAGTGTGATATAGATCATGCATCTCTCAACTCAGTATTTGAGTATAGGTGCCTACATGGAAGGTCTCTGACAGTTGTGTTGCTAGTTTGGCGCTGGTTGACAGGTCTGACTGTATTCCATATTCATTTGCAAGTCACCTATTATAGGATTCCTACAAATATTTGCCACACGAAATGTTGAAATAGGTTCGCTCAATAATCAAGATTCATTCAATAAGTATATTCTTTCGTCCCGTTATCACCAAACAACGTTGTCACTCTCTCCTTTCCTCGTCTTTCAGTTTTGGCGCCGGTTTCTACCGGCTGACGAGCCTCATCTCGGGCGTCACCGCCAGCCTCAACACAGACTTCGAGCTCGCGCAGCTCAAGCACTTCAAGGTACGTAAAAGTGAGAACGAATGTGCATAGCGTGTTTTTTGTAGTGTATATGTATCAATTACAATTGTTAAATTGTCTATGCACACAACTTAGAACATAAGGTTGATTAGGTATACAGCCTGCCTGCTAAGAATTAATTCGACTGGAGCATACGTATTTTTCATGGGGTACATGTTAATACCTGTCCACGCGCTGATATGTTTCCAGGGATATGCTATATCTGCTTTACACATATGACTGATGGGATATTGATCCATTGCATGACTGAGTACAATCATGTAGCTGCTGAGTAAATGAATCAACTGGTTTACAGGCTGGTTGAATATCTAGTTCGCAACTAGCCTAGAGAAACAATACCGGGCGCATGCAAAACAAGTAGAGTAAATGTTTGATTGGTGGTTGAATATTGACTCTCACTGTCGAATTTTGACTCTCACAAGTGGTACACAATCCACTGATTTCATATCTGATTGTCTTCGTAACTGTGTTGTCCCATTACTTAGCCATTTGGCTTATTATCCAGGTGTAATATTCTTTTCAACATGTTTTCACGGATTGCAGGAGACCCACGCCAATCTGGGCTCAGGAGCGCGCGCCTTTGACCAGGCAATAGAAAAAACCACGAGTAATGTCAAGTGGATGAAGGAGAATGAGAAAAAGATTGGCGAATGGCTGCGGGAGGTGATGGGGGCGCGATGATGGGGAGAGCAGAGCGTAACATAGTGCTAGTGCCACTAGAAATCACAGTATAAGGTTTGATCAGGTCTGTTAACAAGTTAACCGTTTTGTGTGACAAGGAACATTTTCATACTCTGATTGTTCTCTGTCCGAAACATGTCATAGTGTATAGGATGTAATCCATAAGATTTAAAATGTCCTCATTATAATCACCATCGGCACTGGCAGATCCAGCTTCTTTAAATGAGGCGGGGCAACGGCAACCAGATTTCATCAGTTTTGTATGTGCAAAGGTTCAGGTATATGTAAAAAAAATCAATGAAAAATTTAAAAAAATATGTTGAAGAAGTAGAGCATGTGCCCGCCCATCCCCACCCCCTTACATGAATCTATTAATGAGCGGACTAAGGGGTCATTTCAATGATTGAAATTCCATATATTTTATCCATTTGTTACTTTTTAGTTAGAGCTTGGGGGTTACTCAGAATAGAAGCCGAGGATAAATATATGATAGTGTGTACTGTTAAGATTAAAATACTATGTTTACCATATTTTGTCATATTTATTACATACAACAGAATATTTCATAAAGAATCTGATATTCAACAATTTTACTGTCCTTTATGTTAATGGCTCTTTGTATTGCGTATTTTCTTTGTCTAATAAGAAAAAGATTTTATAAAAATTGTGACTGACATTTGTACGGATATGTTAGAAAATGTTTGATGTTTACTTTTTTAGAATAGTATTGATTATTAATCTTTTTCAGTTGCAATATTATGATTTGTAAGTATACAGATCACTGAAACTATTATTACGACAATGTCTGCCAATTAGTTTTCTTACAAGGTTTTATCCAACGAATATAGTTAGGTTAAAAAAGTTTGTTGTGTACATACATATTTTGCAGAGATGAAAATAACCACCATGCGTACAGCACAGCTTGAATCACAATGTGACGGTGTCAGTGTGTTGCAAAAAGTATATTAATAATGATTTATGTAACCATGTAATGTAAGTATAATGCAGTGTATTTATTCATATTTTGCGCAATTTTAACAAATTTGTTTGTCACATCCAAAAGTCAAACCTGCAAAATTCTAATGGTATCAAATGTCTATGAATTATCAGTAAAGCATCATAAATTGTTTGTTTTTATATTTTTATGAATACTTTCAACAGGTGTAATTAATATACACATATTTTGTGTTGGATTTGATGATAAGGGTGCAATGTAAAAATAATGATGACTTTTACTTTCACAAATTGACTCCACATAATACATGTATATAAAGCATATCTAGCGTGATATATATTGTCCCAGTAGATACGATAATCACAATTCTCTTTCCTTTATGAGAAAGAAGTTTATCAGCCATATAAATGCATATCAATAGAAAAGTTACATATACGTGTAGATGTAATTAAACTAGTCAAAATAGTCAATATTGGAAAAAGAAATATTGCCATTATTTCCTTTATATTTATAGACAGTATTATAATATTGTTGAATCATGGGTTTGTCATTTGATGAGATAATAGATTGATACCTGTAAGAACATGTAATTTTATCTTTGGCAAGACTTTGTGGGTGTTTCCGCTGCTTTTGCTGGCTGAATGAATTTATTTTCTCATCAATATGAACAATGGAACCCAATACAAACATACATTCGTTCCCATTTGATGTTTGTTAAATGTGTGAATGTGATGTGAGCTAGATATGTAAAGTGAATATGGGTATTGATGTCTCTCACTAATTCTGAAACATATACTATCATCAGGAAAGGAATAGCTTTTATTTTTATTTTATTTTTTGCACATGAATTTGTATATATCGTATTCTCATTTCACATTCAGTCTTTACGTATTTCTGCTAATATGAATACTGTATCTAATCACACTGTACATGTATGTCAATCAAGACCTTTGTTATTTATTATGTATATGCATTTCTATTTTCTATATTGACAAGTCTAAATTTACCATTATTGTAAATAAAATTAGTGTATATTTTCAACTGTCACTTTTTATAGATGTTTGTATTATATGTGCAACAAGTTACTGAATAATGGTATGCAATTATTACACGGACACATAGCACAAGAATAATATTTATTTCTGTATTATTAACAAATTCAAATTCAAAACAATTTTATAAAGTAATTTTATATAATAAAAACGATAATATAACACACATCCTAAGTACAATTTGTAAGGAAAAAAACCCTGAATAAATCCTGTGCAACTTTCTCAATACTTTATATTAGCTTTTCAGATATAATGTTGTAAAATGATAACAAAACCAATATTATTATCCCCATATATGAACATAAGGTGATTTAAGAATATCCTGGGCTGCAAATTGACAAATTAGGCCTACATGTATATTTTAGCACAATAACAGTCCAAATCATCTGCTATGTAAGTTTAATTTCCTTCAGTGTCCTGTATCATAATATAATAATAATAATAATTTACCTTTCTCACAGGGCACTAAGGCTTTATTGATGAGAATAGTCACATACATGTGAAACTTGTTGCGGATATGTAATTTCCGCTATATAACTATGTTTTTTATCCTTCAAACATTAACAAATATTCACATTAACTGATGCTTTAATCACTTCATCCTTACCACCTGTTGCGCTGATGTTAGTAGGCATCTACAGGCTGAAAATTAACACAAAAATGGCATGAGCAAGACTGAAGATAAAATTAACCTTCTATTGCATATATAATGGGAGACGATTGTGCATAGTAGCATTTTCTTTGGCAATACATACTGAGCCTGTTTATATAAATTTGTGTCTTTTGTTCTATCAAAATTACAATGCACATCAAATATTAGTGCATCTTCTTGACTTCAATGTTTTTAGTATAGAGATAAACAAGTATCATGTTCACCTACCTCTGTTGGATATGTGCCACGTGACACACATGCCATTAATATGTTGAATATGGCCACAGCAAAGGCAAGCACTGTCACTGCAATGGTCACCTGGTTGATGAGGGTCAGGTTGTTGTCTGGGGGCCGGAACCCCGGCCCCGGCGTGTCACACTGAGGACCCGTTAGGCCGTTTACACAGCTATAAACAGGAGAAAAGGTGAGTGGGAATGGACTTTGAATTACACAAGTTCAATTTTAAACAAGGGTTTGTTTAAGTAACCGCGGTTTAATTACAGTTTAGAAAAACAAATGTTGTATCCGAAGTGAGCTCAATCCATGTCTTAGAAGTCTTTTACATTGTATATTTTCAATCTAACAAAGGCACATTTGAAATGGGATAACTTTCATCATGAAAGTTTAAATGAAGTTAAGGTCTCTGCTTCTGTGTTGCTGTATTTGAATGTGGAATTGGTGTTCTCTCCATCCCTATCTATGTGTGTGTCCAAGTACATGTACTTACACACAGGTGGGTTGACCATCATCTGCACGACACTCAGACCCAAACAGACACAAGTTCTGTTCATCAAACAAGCGGCACGGATAGTCCAAGGAGACTGCAACAACAGTCATAAATAGATGTCACAATTATGCAACTTAGTTTCGTCATACATTAAATGCTGTTGAACACAAAATTTCTGTAACTGTGAACTCATAGCATTTGAATCACTTGGTCTTTACACAAATAATTATACATTATCTTTCTCACACACTTCATACTATACACAATGCCCACTACTCACAGCTATTGGCAGTTGCACCGTTGGCATTATAGTTGGCTGTGGGCGTCCCCTGGATATCACGTCCTATTCCGTCGATGGTCACAACCGACTGGTTAGCATCACTAATGCCTGTATACAAATTAGCTCATGAATTCTTTTGGCAAGGTTTACAACAAACTTGACATTCAATAAATTAAAATATATTGGCAAAATGGTTAAGATATATAGAATACCAAGTTACATGTAGAACACAGCAATCCTCCATACATAAGTGACATAAGTGACAACCTCTTTATTGAGACAACAAGTTGGTATTGATAGAAAGTTCTTATGTAATTTTGAAGAAAACATTTATGCACTACCTTTGAGCACCTTCCATGCTATCATATTTTGAACACTGAGAGGAAAGGCTGATCCAGTCCTGGAGTAGACTGACACTGCAAGCTGGTTGGTATTCGGACTAGAAATATAATGTAAATGTTCAAAGAATGAACACTTCTCTCATCTTGGGTTTCTTCATTCATAATATATATTAGATTTTTTTTCTTTCTTTTTTTTTGGTTTCTATTGGTATCTAAAAAATTCTAATATATAATGTAAATGTTGATATGTAATCAACAAACATAATTATCAGCTGTCAAATGTAGTTAAGAAAGGTATCCTGAATCAAGTAATTTTTAAGTAGTAATAATTGTGTCGCTTCAGTAGCTGAAGCAAAAGCCTTGACGCGACACCGAAGTGATTCAATTTTGGGCACTTTGCCAATTAAAGTGTGCTTTCTATAGTGCCATTTTGGCTCCTTTTTCAACATTTTCTGCAATAGTTTTGTTGATTCTTGTGAGAAAGCATTCAAACTTTGTACAATGCTTACATGCCTACTGAACATTAACTGTATTCAATTTTGGCACTTTGCCAATTAGAGTTTGACTTTCAGATGGCCATTTTAAGTTTTTTTCTCTATTTTTTTCACTATAGTTTCAATACTGTGCAAAACATGACCATCGAATTGGCATAGTGGTTATATTGGAATAAAAGTGCTCAGAGAGTGCAGCATTACCATGTTAATGTCGACTCATGGGCAATAGATATTTACTTTAGCCATGTTTAGAAAGCACCAGCAATCCAAAGCCAATAACATAGATGTATGATGAGTCACGAATCAAGTAAGACTTTTTTTCTGCTTTGATTGCAAAGCAAACATCTTTAGCCCATGGGTCATTGTTGCTCTAGTGACGCTGTGCTCTCTGAGCACTTTTGATCTAGTTTGCACATTACTTACTTGAGTTTGATTTCACATTCGTATATCTGACATGTCTCCCCGAGCTGAAATAAATATTACATATATGTAGTATCCTAAATCATGTGCATGTTTATAAAAGGTATTTAAGCTTGTTTCATACTTTTTTCATAGTTCATTTTATCTTTTTACACATGAAGCAAAATGTTTGTATACATTAAAAAAACAGGAGAAGAAACTTACACAGTTGTGCTCTATATAGCAAGAAAAATTGAGAAAAGCTAAAGGACAAATTCACACAATCCTATGACATTTCAAAATATTTGGCAACAAAGTCAAGATCTAATCAGCATTCCGAATATATTAACCACTTACCATTTGGCATGGTACTCACCCTATTGGAAATCTCACTCTGCAAGCCTTGTGCCTTGGAGGAGCCAGAGTCAGCAAACTCATCGGAAAAGGAGCCAGTGAGACGAACGGTGGTCACAACTACAGCTGACCCTGTGTGGGACAGCATATCAGAATTAGATGTATGATTATGATAAATACATTACATGTTACCAAATATAATTATGCAAGACTACAGATTAGGAGTTTTGAAAGCATTATCAGTTGCGTAGGCAGGATTTTGCTGATGTGTATGCACCACTACATTTTGATGCAGGCACAAAGCACATCAGGGCGGGGGGGGGGGGTCTGGGGGTGGATTCCCACAAGAAAAGTTTTGAAAATTGCAGTAAAAATGGTTGCAATTGGGGCAATCTGTTGACAAAAGCTGAGCTATGAATTACTTTAATTACAATTTTTACGCGATCCATGTATCATTTCAGGGTAGAAAATCAATAAATCAACGTGTACGCACTGCATTGTGTACGTTACAGTAGCTACGCCTCTGATTATTATGATAGATTACGTTAATACAAGTTTCAAATATGTCAAACTGTAAATGGGTAATGCATAATTTTGCTCATATCTCATATTTAAGCGTGTATTGAAGATAATAAAATTTATATGTCACCTGTGCATGTCCTGGTTGTTTCATCAAATGTGGTGCCCGTGGTGCATGGACAGATGCATGATCCTGGTGCCGTAAGCACGCACCCGTTCTTACATCCATCTTTTCCGGCGCTCAGATCCTCACATGTACGCTCATCTAGAAGTAAACATAGCGTGGTAAATACGGATATATAAGACATACAGTCATTATTCATGCATCCTTTAGCACCTAAGCTACACTGATTCTCCTTTGTGTTTTGGTATGCAACTTTTTGTACTGAGCCTCTCGAAAGGCCAAAATTGTAATTGATGGACCACATGAATTGATTGAAGCCAGCAATTGCAAGGTGCTTGCACGGTATATGCATTCGTAATGAATTTGGATGTCCTAAGACCTTCATTTCAGGAAATCCCTGCTCTTCCATATCTGTCTATGTCTCAGTTTGTGTGTTAGAATTAGTGTACCTTCACAAGAGTGTTGGTCGAGACTGGGTGTGTATCCATCCTGGCATTCGCAAGTGTACTCTGCGAAGGTAGCGCCTGGCATGCACGTGTGCTGACAGCCAGCATTCTCGAGCTCACACACACTGGTTGGGGCTGAAACAACACAAGGAGCAGCATTAATCAACTTAACATAATATATGTACTTTCTATAGGCATATAGAGGGGCGGACATACATATACTATCAAATCTATTATAGCATGGCCATTTACCAGTATGAATTTTCTTCCATTGCTTGTATTAACCAATACATATCATTAATTTTCTTAATATTTACCATCCATTCTTCTTCTTCATCTTGCAATATGGCTATAGAATATTATATCTCTCATTGTAACACGAATCAGCTACATGTATTAGAAATGTGTTCAAATGAAAAAAATGTGCTTATCTACATCTAGCCAAATGTCTTCTGCTTAATTATTTATGAGACAAATATTGTATCTGCACATTCTGCAGCATATTCTTTCCAAGTTTATAAACTAACTAATGAATCAATCCTAAACTAACACATGAAGAAACAATAAAGGAAACAGAAGCGGTACCTACCAACACCACCTGTAGTGTATTTGTCAGGAATGATACATTTCTGCAGTGTCTCATCCCAGTAGAGTCCGTAGTCATCACTGAAGAGGCAGTGGCAGTAGTATCCGAACTCAAGGTCCACGCACACAGCCAGCCCAGAGGTGTCCTGTGCGCAGCTATTACTCGCATTCTCACACTCGTTACCCTCTGAAATGGACAGTAGTGTAAAACATGAACAGACAGAATCGCTTTAGAGCCACTTTCAAAATGTAGAAATGCATGAATAAATATCTCAAGGGTTAATTAAAATGCTATAAAATATGATTAATCAAGAAAACATTATTAAGCTATAGTTTTAAAGGAAGCGGTTGAAATATAATTTATAGATACACCTTTGATCAATTAGTTGTTGATTCTTTTACCCCAGTCTAAACAAATGCCCATTGTTTGTGCTTTTAATAGGGGATCAAAATACAAGGGCCAAAAGATCATTGCACCTCTGTGGTTCAACAATGTGCTAATTAACAGTATTTACAATACCAAACTGCTTCAAACTAAATATTCTAGACCATACAACAGTCGGTTAAAAGGGTCAGATTATAAAGTGCTAAAATTAAGGTAAGCATGAGAACAGGCAGGGTTTATTATCAATTATAATTAAAACTGCCATACTTACCCTCAAACAAGAAGTCGTCTCCTGGAAGGCCATCATCACCTTTGGGCCCCTGCATTCCTGGTAACCCTGTGTATCCAGTTGCTCCCATAACTCCATCAATACCAGGCTCCCCATCAGGTCCTTTAACTCCCTCAGGACCGCTGAACCCCTGAGGTCCTGTGTCTCCTGTGGTCCCTATGTTTCCAGTACCACCTACAACCAGTGTACATATATAATTTTATGTTATAATGAATTGTTAATGAACATAATAATCATATACAAATACAATATCTCAAGCCCAGCCATGTTGTAGAGACTGTAGACAGTATGAATAATTATGTGTAATGTTATTGTACTACAATCATATAAAATAACGGTACCATGATGCAACGTGAATGTATTTAAGATATACCATGTTTTGAATAACTCCATATGTAGTTTGTGGAGACTTTGTCGGTAAAATAATCCTTTAATTGTATTTGGTGTAATAATTACCACTTAAAAAGTGGACATACCTGTTCCACCATTAGTTCCAACTGATCCCTGCGGTCCTTGAACACCTTCCACACCAGTGGCTCCAGTTATGCCAGTATCTCCTGTGGCCCCAGTGCTTCCAGTCAGTCCCTCACCACCGGTTGACCCTTGGCCTCCGATGGCACCCGTACCACCAGTTGATCCAGTGCCCCCAGTACCACCTGTGATATTTATGACAGAATTTGAAAACCTGGGTTAACAAGTAAAGATATCCAACTTTTTTCTAATATATCATATGCACATTTATTAAATGATATTTTGACAGACAGTGGTAGGAATCTTTACAATGTCTTCTAGTCTTCATGAATTATGTCATAATAGGAAAATAGAAACCCACCAGTTCCTCCTGTAGTTCCAGTTGCTCCGGTAGATCCAGTACCACCAGTACCACCAGTCTGACCAGTACCTCCTGTGCCACCAGTTCCACCAGTTCCTCCAGTGCCACCTGAAGTGAAGATGAATATGTAGTAATAAAAAGAAACATGGCGATTAATATTACAGCTTTTCTGCGAAGTATGTGTACTTTAAATACTTATGTTATACAAACATTTGTTTGTGCATCACGTGCTGTGTCGTACATGAAATGCTAGGCACATATGCACAACTGGTTATACATTCCCAAGAAATACATTATAGTGTCAGTCTCTATTAACTGCACACACCTGTTGAACCTGTGCCCCCCGTTGAACCTGTGTTGCCTGTGCCACCAGTGAAGCCGGTACCTCCTGTGCCTCCAGTACGACCTGTATGACCAGTGTGACCTGGAAGGAAAAAATATAATTGTACGCATTTGTTTGTTTGCTTGCTTTGTCTATTATAAGAATACCTATATAGATGAATAATAGGACCAAATATTAAACAAGAAAGAACTACCTTTATGGTAAAGTCTATGGGCAAAGGATACATTGCACACAAAGTGGCTTGGCACCTCACTCTCAAGTGTCATGCAAGTGTCTGATGACTTAGAAAGATTTGGCTATGGTGCAGACACACAGCAGAGCCTGATAATTAATACACAGGGAATTATAAGCTGGCCAAGTATGAACATGTCTCTGAACATGCAGGGTGGCTGACCTAATAGATAAGGCACCTAATCTACACATATATGACTGGTTAAGTGGTATCAGGATATGAGTTCAATTATACAGTCGTCCAAAGCTTTACAGGTTTAATATAATAAAAAACTACAATACTGCGTAGATAAACAATAGAAGAATTATCAATTTAGGAATTTGTATTGTGGAGTATGGACAATAAAATGGAACTTCTGTTTTCAAACAACATTTACGATGGTTATCTTACCTGTAAATCCTGTAGCTCCAGTACCACCAGTACTTCCAGTACTTCCTGTACTACCAGTTCCTCCAGTGGATCCAGTGGATCCAGTTCCTCCTGTGCTCCCTGTACTCCCAGTTCCTCCAGTACCTAAGGAACAAGGACTTATCAATTAAATCAAGTTGGTAAACCGAAATTGGTGAATGATGTGACAAGACGGCTACATATGCTTGCAGTCAAATTAAAAGAATTAAGCTCTAATTGATGTTTGGTAATTGTAGAGATAGTAATCCTTTCAGATATGATACACCTGTGAATAAAACTAGATATACTTTACGTAGTAATTAAACAATTTGGTTGACATGTTTTATGTATTTTAAATCTTAAAAAAGAACTTTAATTTAATAGTAATAAACAACATATTGATTATTGTTAAGAAAACGCTCACGTACTGCCAGTACTTCCTACTTCACCAGTTGCTCCAGTGCTTCCTGTTCCACCAGTACTTCCAGTGCCACCTGTAGATCCTGTGCTTCCAGAGGATCCTGTTTCTCCTGTTGCCCCAGTTCCACCTGTACTTCCTGTACTACCAGTACCACCAGTAACTCCTGTTCCTCCAGTCGACCCAGTGGCACCTGTATCTCCCTCAGATCCCACATCACCAGTGCTGCCCGTCTCACCTGTACACGTAGTAATATACAGTCTGTTCATGACGATTAAGATTTATATTCATAATGACTGCTAGCGTCAATACATTTTGTACCAAATATAAAGGTACCATTATTTTATTTTATCTATCTTGAAGCAAGAACATTGTAACGTTATCTTGATCATTAGCAGAATGTGTCTAGCTGATTACTTAAATATAATATTGATAAAATCTTCATGTTTCTATGGGTAATCATCATCAGGTGAATTTGTAAAACACTTGCTCAAAGAATAAGTCACATCTAAAATAAGCCAATTTTTTCATCACCTTGTAGGCCTGTAAATCCAGTGCCACCAGTCCACCCAGTAGACCCTGTGTCTCCTGTGCTTCCTGTACCGCCAGTAAGTCCAGTATGTCCAGTTTGACCGGTCTCTCCAGTATATCCTGTAATGTGTAACATATGGCTTAGACAACCACACCCTCCAACCAAATTCCAAATTAGTTAACCAGTTTAAAAAGGTTTTGCTAGGTTGTAGGTTCCCTTATACTGCCACCAAGCGTAAACCTCAACAGCATATTTCGTGTTTGCAACATTCATTTTCAAAACTCTTAACTGCTGCTTGGTAACTTCTAGTTTCTCTTGCTACCCACCTGTAGAGCCAGTGTTGCCTGTGCCTCCAGTGTAACCGGTATCGCCTGCTTCACCAGTTGCACCTGTTGAACCCGTGCCTCCAGTGCTTCCAGTAGCACCAGTTGCACCAGTATCTCCCGAACTTCCTGTGCCGCCTGTTGAACCCGTGCCTCCAGTGCTACCAGTAGAACCAGTAGAGCCCGTTGTGCCTAAAAATGTTTTGAGCACGGACATTTAAATAGTTTATTGACATTGAGTCTTTGTAACCAAATCAAACATCATGTGTTACAATGTCATCCAAGGGATGGAAGGGGGCAGTCATAAAAATAATACTACAGTTTTGTGTCTTGATATAAGAAAAATAACGGTGTACAATATTTTCTGAATAGGTGAGGTATTTTTTTAAAGACGGCTTTAAAACATTGGAACACTCTTGCGATTCAAAATCCCTGCCAGAAAAGTAGTGGTTGTTAAAATCTGTCCAGGAAAAGGGGGTCTTACCATAAAAGTAAGTACATTGTACATGCACATTTGAGAAGATTTGATCCATCCATTCTTACATATAAGAACTGGACTTTTTCAAGTTGCTGTGCAGACACTCTGGGCAGATGCATTCTGATAGGTTAAATTGGATTGACTAGTATTGAGTTTGTAATTTATAGAAAACACACATATTCTGAAAGTAGAGAGCAGGCATCCCAATTCATGTACATGTACATTGTATCTGTATCAAATATGCTATACATTTTGTCTCTTAAAATCATACATATTTCAATGGCGGGAACTAAATAATGCCTAGGTACCATGCATTAAAGGGTCTAACCGTATGCTCTGTTCCATCATTTGAACTAAAACCCATCTGTAGTTTGCCAATTTACACATTCAACAGGGTCTCTTTAAAGGTAGATCTAGTGAAGTTTTGTTGTGGAGATTCGCATGCTTTGATATGAAATTTAGTAAGGTTATAGTTGAGGTTTAACATGCATGGTACTTTTTAGTACATTCAGAACCAAGTTGACTTATACAGTCTTTGACTTGGCCTGGGTGGGGATTGAACCCCGGACCTCTGGGTCGACTGTGCCGCAAAGCGACTAGCCAACAAAGCCAGCGCCATACCAACTACGCCACATCCACAAGGCTAAAAAACCTTTGCTTCAATGACGTATTGGATACTCACTACTAGCTCTGATGCAAGTCATTGAAGCAAAGGGTTTTTAGCCTTGTGGATGTGGCGTAGTTGGTATGGCGCTGGCTTTGTTGGCTAGTCGCTTTGCGGCGCAGTTGACCCAGAGGTCCGGGGTTCAATCCCCACCCAGGCCAAGTCAAAGACTGTGTAAGTCAACTTGGTTCTGAATGTACTAAAAAGTACCATGCATGTTAAACCTCAACTATAACCTTACTAAATCTATTTAAAGGGTCTACCAGAGCAGGCTGCACAGTAAGATAACAGCCCCAGTTTGGATTAGACTCTATACTATCCACGCCAGTCCTCTTCTTCTACTTAAGAATACGTTGAGGAGTCCCGACCATAGGCATCTCACACAATTAATTTTCGAACATTAATTTTAGGGGCAAATTCAAAGGACTGCGGGGGTCAAGCTTACGGCGTGTAAGGTACGGACAAATTAGTCCTCCTGACCACGCTCCGCACAACTAGGATCGGAGGATGCAATGCGCTCTAACTTTCACAATTCTTGGAAATCATGGATATTGTATTCTAGTGCATTAACTATCCAATCAAATTTCCACCAAACCATCGATATCGCACCTATCATACACACTGGCAGCTCTAACGCAATCTGTGCTATTGTTTCTTGAGATACTCTTTGCACATTCTTTCGTGTCCGTAAATTGCAATACTTGTATAAACACCCGTAATAAATGAAACATGTACGTGCAATTTTACAATAGATGTAGAGATAAGTTGACTATCATTACCTAATACATTCAGCTACTCTACACAAATCATTGTGACTCCCGTGCCACTTGTCCTCCTCACTAGGACCAGTTGACCCACTTGATTCTCACCATATGCCCTACCTTCTATTTCAACCCTATGTCCTCTCTCTTACCTGTGGCTCCTGTACCGCCAGTTGCACCATCTGTACCTGTGCCTCCTGTTACTCCAGTGTCCCCTGAAATGAGAGGATTTTGTGACAAGTTTGAGCACTCAATATGTTTATCAGTATCAATAGATGCAAATTGTTCGATTTGGGGGGTAAACAGATGTGCATAAAAATGATAAATGTTATGTGATGTGTGAAGTGCATGATACATGTACAGAACGTTTGCGGCGGCAATATTAATGACATTCGGGTATTGAATCACACGAAATTGCACAAATGATGTGGAAAATAAGTACATATGTTTACACTGTATTAATTGTGTCACGAACGTAAGATATCTTTTATATGGGATGTTGACGGCAAGCAGAAACTTGTTTGTGTCTATACTTTATGTGCAAGAAAAGTATGCCCAAAATCAAATATACACGATTTCTTTCCAACCTTGTCATACAATGTAATGTTTATTCGTACGATAGATTAGATTAGTTTTTGAATCGAATTAGTGTTTACTTGTATTGAGGGCAGTATCCTGTGATTCAATGCCCAAATTAAGTGAATATTGCCCGAGCTTGCGATGGCAATAGCGGCCAAATGAGGGCGTTGAATCACACGATATTGCACTAAGAATCAAGTAAATATATTCACTGTATCATGATAATGATATTTTCATGAACATGAATATAGATCATAGTTGTTCCAAATATCTTGAAAGTTGAACACCTTACTGATTACAAAAACGCAGAGCATTGAGTTGGAGCATACATGTATTTGCTTGGCTGTGCCATGCTTGTAATACATGTTAGGGAACTAGTATTATAATTATGGTGATTTATTGAATAGTTATTTTAATTGAAGCCGAAAGAGTGAACAAATTTTGGAAGGCATTATTGTACCGGGCATAAATGGAGTAGACGGTGGGTTAAAGAGACAGTATCGCACCGGGCACAGAGCGCGATAATATAATTAGTGGTACATTTAGACAAATGATGAGATAAAATTTAAAAAAAAAGTGGAGCGGGTACATAGGCAGGCTGTTTAAATACTTACCTAAATCTCAATACCCACAGTCTATAAGATTAACAAAGAAACTACGATGGTAACTTAAGTTATTATTACATCAAATATAAATAAATGCAAAAGGCTTTATCTTCCATATGTACATCACTGTAAGCAACCATCTTTACAATGTAACCAGTAAATTAGTTCGGCCAATATAGGACAATGACAATAAAAAGTTGGGAGGGGCATCAATATATATATAAAACAAAAACAAAAAAACAGACAAAAAAAAAACGTGAAGATTTACCAGGACATGGAAAATCCAGCTTGAATACATAGGCGTGGGAGCTGGTGACAGTTAGGGTGCCCACATTATCGCAAATGGTCAGTGAGCAGACTATGTCAGTCCCACTGTAATCCAGCACAAACCCGCTGCACTTCGGGTTCTACAAATAACAGATTGTTTTTGGTTTGTGTATGTGTGCTTTTATAAAGCACTGATTGATTGAACAAAAAATCTTAGATGTACTTAGATGATTGTACTTACAGCTTCACAAGCAGTGTGACAAGAATCGTAGTCGTCAGCGCTATCTGCCGAGATCGTCTGACTGACACTAGTAGACGCTCGGTATTGGTAACCGGCTACCTTTGGTCCTGTAATACATGGCACATGTTCATGTCGCCTCTAGAACAATTATATAAGCTAGCTGCTTAACATGCAAGTTACAAATAAAACATGCTTATAATATATGATACTGATTATGCAGTGATGTCATAAAATCATAAAACCATATAACTAGAAAAGGGAAACAGTCGGCATAAAATTGAAAGAAAAAGAAATAAAAGTTTAGCTTACGCGTATCACAATTTTGTCCAACCCAGCCCTCGTCAGGATTGGTATATGAGCCACAATTACAGATGTACTTTGTGTCACTGCTTTTAGAAAGGCAATTCCCATTAGTGCATGTGTCAGAGGCGCATTGCGCATGTGCTTGTTCGATAACCAGAAAACAAACGAGCACCACGAGAGCATGTGGCACTGCCATCTGGAACAGACATGACATTGTTGTTGTTGTTGTTGTTGTTGTTGTTGTTGTTGTTGCTGCTGCTGCTGCTGCTGTTGCTGCTGCTGCTGTTGCTGCTGCTGCTGCTTGCTGCTGCTGCTGTGTTGCTGTTGTTGTCGTCGATGTCGTCGCTGTCGTCGTCGTCGTCGTCGTCGTCGTCGTCGTCGTCGTTGATGTTTTCGATGTCTTGATCATCGTGCTCGTCGTAGTTGTCTTTGTCATCGTGGTCATTGTTGTGGTCAGGGTCATTGTGGTCATGGTCATGGTCGTTGTGGTCTTTGGCATAGTCATTGTGGTTGTGGTTGGCTTCGCCATCTGCATCGGCGTGGTCGTCGTGTGGTCATTGTGGTCAAAGTCACTATGGTCACTGTGGTTATCATGGTTGTTGTTATGGTCGTTGTCATTGTCATGGTCAATGTCATATTCGTCACCATGGTTGTTGTCTTGGCCGTTGTCGTCATAGTCGTCATCATCGTCGTCGCCGCTGCCATTGTCGTTATTTGGTTTGTTTGTTTAGTTCAGTTTGTTTTATTTGCTTTGATTTTGCTTTATAGCCGTGGAGGACTTACTCTTATGCTGGGTATTCGGAGGTAATGTACAAATATGCTTGATAATATATGATGAGATCAGTGTCAATTAGTGTTCATCGCAATGGCATACATATAAAAAGTGTAAGACCGTTGTAAAAACCACTAAGATGGATAGCATTGGAATTTTGGCTTCTTGTTCACAGTTGGATATATTAAAGTTACCGCCTGTTCAGTTAAACGGAAACCATTGCTTCCATTTAATGTCAACTTAGGGCATTTGGTTTACACACCTAAAAAATCTTGATGGGGTATCAACCTTCTTTCAAACTACATAGTTGGTGTGTACATTTATCAGCTATACTTTTATGGCTCATTATTTTATATGCTGTTTTGAGTTTGCCCTATGAACAGATGTATACACTAGTGAACTAATATGCAGCATAAGGTCACCTATTAATAAGAATGCATTTAAAGGGGAGTGGTGTCTTTGTGGGAAGAATTGAATATGTGAAAGAGTATCCATTCACAGTTTTTCGTTTTCCCTGCATAATAATAATGTACGTTTGAAGGTTGAATATGTATCAAAAGCAATGGTAAATGTTTAGTAATCGTTAATATGTTTACTGTATAACAAGAGCATGTTTCTCTTATTGATCAAATATATTTTCAAATGTTAACAACATAATATTTGAATTAAATATATAAATTAAATTGCTATGTGGTTATTTGCTTTTGGTTCTCTGGTATTGAGAAATACACGAATTCGCCAACTCTATTTGGTATGCCTTTATGTTAAAAAAAGAGAGAGAACTAGCGACTAGAATTTAACTTCCAGCATATACATTTATACAGTTTAATGTCGATTTAACATACATTTTAGCTATATAGAAAAACTAATCGTTAACATTTGCATTTCAATCAATCTAGCACATACATGTACTTACGGTTATAACAAATCGACTGCAATCCTTCCTTATATTATTGGCGATTAAGTCAATTCTATATCAAAAACAAGTTGATAATTTAGAACCCTTTAACCACAAGCGAAAAATTGTTCCCTCAGAATATTCACCCCAGTCTCTCTTCTCGTCTGACGACTTTGGGGGGAGCGCGTCGGAGCGAAACGATCAGGTCGTGAAGCAAGGCGAAACCCGTCTGCCTGACATCGGCTGACACCTAGCGGTTGAAGGCAGAACTGACGGTGTAATGGCGGCAAATCAATGCCTTTTAATGACACTGATGTGTGCCGGCAGATGAAGTGCATAATTAGCATACCGGTACATTCAGACGCGGACCAGGAGTTGTTTTAAAGTTGTTGTTTTTGGTAATGTAAATAGGTATAGCAAAAGGCAGTCTGGATATTCTGGCCAATACGATTTAAACGTAAAATTCCTGTGAACAACGGCCGGGGTTCCAACCCTTGTATTAGTTCAAATACATGAATATCCAAGTGTATCATTATGAGGGACATACATGTGGAGTTAAGTCTAGTTATCACATACATGACATTCATATTCCCTATAGCATGAATGTGCTATTACAAAATGGCATATATAATACAAAATATTTACAAATAGTTGTTTCCAAACAAATGATTTTGTACTGAACGTGTGATAACCTTGTTGCTACATGTATGATGGGATTATGTTTATGCAATCCAAACTCTTAGATACTGACATCTAAATAACATATAAACCTGTGTTTAACTGTGCTAGTTGAATAGGAAAATAACGTGACAGATGTGATATACAAATACATGCAAGCTGCTTTGTGCATGGCATAGTGCTATCTTCACTATCGCCGCTTTTGTTGAATCACAATTGTATTACTAACTACTGGTTAACATCCCCCAACTTATTACATGCCATTTTCAATCACGAATAACGAATAACATGTATACCATATATAACATGAGACAAAAGCTAATTATATGAGTGGGGGTGAGACAATATCTCATTGGATGTGGACGTTAAGAGAATTCGTTCGCTGCGCTCACTCGTTCGATTTAAACACTACACTCATTGAGATGTTGTCTGATGTCTCACTCACACTCGTATACATAATAACCTATTATCACGACATGTTCTAATGGCAATACGACATAAACAGACCTCGCCATGTGTAAGTCAATCATACTATCATATTACTGGTAGATACGGGTGTTTGTAAAACAGGGGGGGGGGTGCATTTAAGGGATTTCATGGGTTTCGTACGCGCGATCGATGGCGGACATGCCAAAAACCCTATGAAAATGAAGTTGACCTATTTTGTTGGAAAAGGGGGAGGGGCACGCCCCCTGAGGAGCGCCCCCTGGATCTGCCTATGTACATGCTCAATATAGATGCATAAAGAAAGTTTGTGAATAGAAGTTATGCAAAAGACAAAATGGCGATAGTTGCCTAGTTAAAGTCACCTCACTATTCTCTGTACATACCATAAATGGCACAGCATGGCTGGAATGGCTCCAGTACGTCGCATTGAAAATTTTCACCTATAAAAAGCCACCAGAAGAGTTTTTTTTAACAATATAGCTATTACAGAACCGAAAGTGGTGCTCAGGGAATATACCATATATTGTAGCTCTGAACTCAACAGTTTGATATGGGGAATGGTGTTCTTTAGTTGCATGATTATTCATGGTAGCAGTATATGAATCATTAAATCAATCCAATTATATAAGTGACATTTAAAATTTATATGTCTTCTATTTTAATGTTCTCCGCGTAGCATGTCAGATATCTAACATTAAATCTGTATACATGCTAAACAAATACCCTTTCAATGGTTCTAATCAAAAAAGGAATTGGATGTTGTGTAACATTCTTAGTAGGTATCAGATGTTTGTGGAAATTCAGTAATATACTAGAGATTACACCAAGCCTAAAACTGATGCTCTGGCTCCCAATGTGTTTCTGCCGTAAGATATACTTATCTATTTATATGTTATATCTCAATAAGACTAGTGTTTGTACAGTAAATGTAGTTATCCCCTGACAGCTCTCAGGATGCTGTGGCCCATGTTTCATGATGTTAGACAGTAAAATAGATCAACAGTAAATTGCAACCCGTTGTATGTTATTTATGTTACAGTATAATTGTAACCACGCGCACGAAAATGGTCTAGTTAGCGTGGAATGTAAACACCCTAAATTGTAAAACATGTCCATGAATCTCAAATGTCTTTTTCTAGTGTGGGGGTAAGAGGGGGGGGGGGGTAGAAAGAAGTGGGATCTGGGGAAAAGAGGCTTAAAACAAAGGAGATGGGGGAAATGACAAAAGAAAATGGATTAGAATTTCTACTTTTATCGTGGAATATCGGATTAGCAATTATCATTATTATTTGTTTGCTATTCCAGCCTTTCCACGATTATGCAATCGGGTTAAAAAACGTTAATATAATTATTAAGTAAGTTAGCTTCTCTTAAATGGAAGGCATTTTACAAATATCTATATTGAACATTGTTGTCTCTCTAATGTTCCTCAATGAACGATATCAATTTCCACATTGTGTGGGGTTTGTTTATTACTGTTAGTAAAAGTTATCCTTGTTTTTCCATGAACTAAAATGTTTCCAACAAGGGGAGTTAATGGCATTTTATCACTATGCATGGAGGGAATCCACCAATTCGGGGTTCTGCTCCGAACCATACATAATCAGAGAGTAACGAATGATACATGCTACCTTGGTGTGGCAAGATGAAAGGGAATCAAAAAGATAATTATGTAGCATCTTCAACGCAGTTTAATTTAGACTCTACTTACTCTGCACGTTCTCATTTACATATACATATATCACGGAATTAGTTTAGGGCAAAAAGCATGTAACAGCACAATAAATAAATCTTTCAACAATCAGATTGAAACTTTTATTATTATATCGTTGCAATTTTTATTATGATTACGCGCGTACTTGCTCATATATAACTCATTTTGTGAGCGGTCTGAGATTCCGTTATAACCAGTTCAAGTATATACTATTCAATGGATGAATGCATATCATAATGGTATCCATTAATAATGACAATCACTGTAGATACATCAAGCAGAAAGGTCAAGGAAGAGGAGCACAAAAAGAATCACCAACCATGACATCCTATTAACAAAATTACATGTTGGTCTTCGGTCTTTTATAGAGTAGAATAAATATACATGTACTTCATTTAACCTCAGACCTCAATAACAAACAAAATAATTAACATAAATATTTCATCATAAAGTATGTAAGCACAATGATTGATTTTATGAAGGTAATAGGATTCATCGTGATGAATATGTGATGGGAAACGTCGCAACCATTTTGAAACAAATGCAACCTGCAGATAAATTAAAAAACACCTATGATAAAAATAACAAACTAGTATCACACCACACTTGCACCTAGGCAACAAAACTTTACAAATAATGAATTAGGAAAGAAACCAGTGTTACCTCATTTACAACCAACCATGCACAATAATCGCTACTAATAAACAAACATAAAGTAACATATATTGTTCGCTAAATAAAAGTCGGAATCGACCGTAGGTAATTCATTGTTTGCAATTATCAGTAATGTATTGCGCGTCACTGTCCTATTTTACACTTCAAGGGAAATGCAGTTAAGTGAGTGATTCAATGGCAGAATCTATTGACATTCATTGGCGATTTTACTCTGTAATATTTCAGGTACATTCTGATGTATTACAGTCTACGTCCATGCATGCTATGTCTTACAATAAACATATGCCTAGTATCCTGGAAAAAATATTGAAATAACCGTATAAGAAATGATTATAGGTACATAGAAAATCTACACTTATGTATTTACATGCATATGATAAAAAACATGAATAAAACAAGGTCTGATACAGATGAATGATACAATACTAATATAGCCTTCCATACCAACATGTCACATAGCATGATTACAATGTATAAATTAACTATCTTAGTATGATGCATGCTTGGTATGAACAGTTACTCTCTTATTAGTCATATCAACTATACATATGTATTGTTTTTTAAGTCAATAAAGCGCACATATGTAAAATATTTCAGATGTACGATAGGGCCTATTATCCTCGGTATGGCCATCGGAACACGTCATCTCAAATCCTTATAAAAGTCGAATCTATGGATACCTTGAGCAAAATTTCATTTTTATTGCGTAAGATTATAGATTACTCTGATACCTCACAATTATGAATGTCTTCAATCTTTTAATTTAATCTCTTAAAGTCAGAGTTAAATGGATCCAGCTATTGTATGCTAACCGTTATATTAACCAGTGCCAGAAACAAATAAGAGCTCTTATCTGTTTCTGCCAGTACATGTAAAGGGTTATTTACAAAATGTACTGTGTGCGCACATGACATCATGCCAATTATTAACAATCTTGGTCACTCCTACTACGTACTAATGACTGGATAACGCCCAAATGCAGACAAACTTAACGCTATTTATCTCTATATAGGTTTTCTCGAATTTTCTGTAATATCGAAATTAAGTTTCATTTCCCGTCAACTACAGTATGAGCACATAGTAGGTGGTTATCTCCAGCACTTATGTTAGTCTTAAACTTCGAGGTAACAATTTGCTACTGTATATGAATATTAAATGATAATCACAGGGCAAGATGGAGCGTTACATACTACTTAAACATCCACGGAAAGACTCTAAGACTTTAAGGTTCACTATATGAAAAATAGGTTGAATCAAATCTGAGCACTATGGATATGGCAATACAAATATCACCTACCGTGAAAGCCCACTCCCTAAATTGACTACGGTTCAACTTAAGATGTCCATAAGTTTTAACATGAATGCGTTGAGCATTGAACCATCAATGAAATAGTGATGATTGGTGAACTACCTAAACATGATTAATGCGATAATAGGGGGTTTCAATTTGAAATGCAATACACACCTTTTTTTTGCATATCAATTTAAAAAAATAAATAGGTATGGATATTTTGCAACTTGACACAGACTTGTATACCGATACAACAAAGCTATCTAGTCAATCAAAAGTAGTTTTGGATTAATTTTGAAAGCTTTTGACGGAGCAGTTCCCTGCTATTCCCTGCATTTAATGTATCCTGTATCTTGATACAATGTAGAATAAAATATATTGTGCACATTGTAGAAAAAAATATTATGACAGTAGATGATTTTCTTTATAACCAGTTCTACAATGTAATCTATATCCTGGACTCCGTTTTGGAGAATATCACATCTCTTGTGCCCCACGTATTTACATAATCAATGGATCTAGATGAATAATTGCCGTCAAACGATCAGCGTCAAGTGTTTCAGTGTCATCTATTTAATGTATTTCAGTGGGTATCCAAAGCTGGCGTTATCGTACTCTGGTCCAGTGTTCCTCAGTGCCACGTTTGGATTTGACATGGTCTCCAGGCTCTGCAAGCAAACACAATCAGGAGATTAGATTAGCTATATACAAGGGCCCAAGAGGTGTGTGGAAAAACTGGAAATTTATCTTGGTAATAACATTTTATACAAAAATAAACATAAGACAAACACATTTCATGTTATATATTTTAACAAGTTCCAACATGTTCACATATATTAAGCTAAAAAGTATTATAATTTTATTTTTGCCCTGGACCCAAACCCCAAACTGCAAGCATGCCAGCTAAGTAATTGACAAATAAAAGAAGTAGAAATATGTTGTTCATGAAAGCATCGCCCTGCCTGTAATGAGCAGGACAATGCTAACGAGTTTATTTGGAAATTAGGTGGGGTCAAAAAACGACACACAGAGCCCAACCCAAGGCATGCTTGTACAATAAAAAAGGGGGTACTTAGAGATTACAGACACAATGATAACAAGCTACAATGCAAAATATAATACAATAGTTTACACAAACACAAGTCTAACTGGAAGAGAACCAGTTGCTCCAATCTTCCTTTAGGCTGGGATGCTGGGTCCAACCATGGAGCCCAAGACCTAGCTTTAACCATCATAAAACGAGACAGTCAATCACAGCTGTGCTCAAATCTGCAGTGAGACCTTGAGCAACCTTTGACTGAGTTGAAGTCAAAGCAGACCCCGTTTCCAGTGGAGCTTGATGGAGAGGGCTTCCTAAGCGGTGTAGGTGGTGCTGACAATGAAGCTAGTGGTGCGGTGCACCTAACAAGGGTACCCATGTGCAGTACCGACCATGGATGATGCTCTTAATTAACGGCTCTGAGCCTCCTGAACTCCTCGTCGTACCTGAGGTAGGTATTAGTCCCAGGATAGTATTTATGAAGGTCCATAATGCGTACCATATAAGTATTGAGGTGGGGCCCTAGTGCAGGTTTAGCTGTTGATAAAACGGCTGCATAGATGTTGAACAGGCGCAACCATTCAAAAATACTGGTGATAGCTTTTGAGTCTTTGTGACCCAAAACAATTTCTTTGCCATCCTGAGACATGCGCAGGGCCAGGGTATCCTCGTGTTTGGTGAGCAGCGAGGATAATTCTATGTAATTGCCTGCAATGATCTTAGACTTTATCCTGACATCTAAAGTTGTACCTAGCACACTGTACTCCTGAAGAGGATGCTCCCCTGGCCCATAGTGTGGTTGGATAGCACCATTAACCCCGGGTACATTCAAAAGCGATTGATCCTCTGTTAACAATTCTAAATTTGGCTGTGAAGCTACTTCCTGTGTGTGACCAAAAGGGGGCTGTTGACTCGCCAGATTTTCCTGTTGTTGTAAGGATATCTGGGCCACAGCTTGGAGCTGAGTCTCCAAGGATGACAAGCGTTGTGTGAGCATAGCCACTTGCGACAACCAAAAGAGCCTCCCAACACTAGAATCCTGGACACTTTGGTGGCTACTGTCAGTTACAGGCAAATGCGTAGCCACCTGCTGTAACACTTCGTCCTGTATGCGTTGCTGTTTGCGGGTTTTCTTTGCTGGTGGACCCTTTTTGTTGGTTGTTCCGCTTGCTGCTCTCTTTGGTGCCATCCTAAAACAAAACCGAACGGCAGATAAAAGGGGTACAGTGTGAAAAATTGATAAGTGAACACATAGGTAGCATGGTAGGCACTATTACCACTGTATGATATACATTGCATGAGTTTTACGGCATCCTAGACCATTACCTGGAAGAAAGTTCAGTTAAATGTAGACACCAAGGCTGACTTACTGAGGGAAACGTCCTATACATAGGTACCTGCATAAAGTGCAATTATGTGCTAAAGGCACGACTGACTTACTGAAGGCATTGTCCGTGCGAGATACCTAATAAAAGTGCGAATATGTGCTAAAGGCACGCGTCTGACTTACTAAAGGCATCGTCAGGGCGAGATACACCTAATAAAGTGTGAATATGTGCTAAAGGCACGCCTGACTTACTAAAGGCATTGTCAGGGCGAGATACACGAATAAAGTGCGAATATGTGCTAAAGGCACATCTGACTTACTAAAGGTATCGTCAGGGCGAGATACACGAATAAAGTGCGAATATGTGCTAAAGGCACGCCTGACTTACTAAAGGCATCGTCAGGGCGAGATACACGAATAAAGTACGAATATGTGCTAAAGGCACGCCTGACTTACTAAAGGCATCGTCAGGGCAAGATACACCCTAATAAAGTGTGAATATGTGCTAAAGGCACGCCTGACTTACTAAAGGTATCGTCAGGGCGAGATACATGAATAAAGTGCGAATATGTGCTAAAGGCACGCCTGACTTACTAAAGGCATCGTCAGGGCAAGATACACGAAATAACGTGCTAATATGTGCAAAGGCACGTCTGACTTACTAAAGGCATCGTCAGGGCGAGATACACCTAATAAAGCACGAATATGTGCTAAAGGCACTTCTGACTTACTAAAGGCATCGTCAGGGAGATACACGAATAAAAGTTAATATGTGCTAAAGGCACGTCTGACTTACTAAAGGCATCGCCAGGGCGCCTGCAAACAAAGTGTATGGTAAAAACTTACTAAAGGCATCGTCAGGGGCGAGATACACGAAAAAGTGCGAATATGTGCTAAATGCACGCCTGACTTACTAAAGGCATCGTCAGTAGGAGATAAACGGATTAAGTGCAAAAAGTGTGCTAAAGGCACGACTCACTTACTAGGGATATCAGTTACAGGGTTTATGGATAAAGTGCAATTATGTGCTAAAGGCACGACAAACTTACTGAGGGCATGGTAGTTAAAGGGTACAAGGATAAAGTGCAAATATGTGCTAAAGGCACGCTGGCTTACAAAGGACATAGTCAGTTAACAGTACATAAAGTGCAATTATGTGCTAAAGGCACGGCTGACTTACTAAAAAGATCGTAAGTTAAAAGGTACATGCATAAAGTACGAATATGTGCTAAAGGTAGATGAAAAAGAATTCTACAATGGCACCACACAAGTTAAAAGGATGCTGGCAGATTGTGCTGGAAAAAAAGGTAATAATGGGAAATATTAGTTGAGATAATTGAGCCTGGCTCAAAAGACACAAGCAGCAGCTGAAATGAAGCTATACCATAATAACAAAACTTTGAGTAGGTTACACATGGGTGACATAGATGAAAAATGGATAAAGCTGATTGCACAGATTTAAAATATTTAACCATTCCGTGTGTGTTGAGATGAACTCCATCTGTTGAAATGTACCGCCGCCAATCTGCAACTAGACCCACGTGATGCCAAAATTTAAACTGCTGTGCTGACCTACATAAATGATTGAATTCATAAATAGAATGATTCAAATCAGTCACGGTCAGGGATGTTCCACGGCACACTTTAGTCCTAAAAATGCTTCCAAAACTGCCACCACCTTTACCTGAAATTGCCTTTTTAATATACTTGCGAAATTTTCAAGCGTCTGTACCAAGAGATGTAGGGGTATGTTACCATTATCAAGATCATTTGAGCCAATATAATCAAAACTACTTGGGGTGATAGGGCTTTAATCCAATTTTTATGGTAACTCAAGTGATCTACTAACATTGCTGAGAAACCCCGCAAATGGACTTTGTGTGAAGATGTACGCAAACCCAAATTAGTTCTGTTATTAGCTTGAATGACATATTGAGAAAAACGACTTACAAACGAATGGCCAATTACTATAATCTTTGGCTGCATGGTTACAACGACAAACGCCCAAACCACGTGTAGCAATAATGAAAGCAAAATTACACACCTGAAAACGCCAGCCTTGTTCAAAGAAATACTCCACAAATAGTAAACTGCACTAGCACAACGCGAAACTTTAACTAAAAGTCTGAATTAATCCTCCAACAATGAAAACTTTCAAAATCCTGAACGAAAAACTTTTGAAATTAACAGTTGAACTGAATGCTGTTAATGAAAATCGCTAACTGCTGGTCACATGGGAGGGTTAACACAAAGAGAGGTGAAAACGACGCTGAATGCCACGTGACCAAAGGTCAATGTCTTAAGACAAGGGGAGAGGGAAACTAGGCTGAAAGTAGAGTTCAGTTAAGGGTAAACATGTATGGAGGCTGAAAAACCTCATTGGATAAAATAAATAACGGGTTTTTGGGTCACGGCAAAAACGAGTTTTTCATTTGGTTGAAAAACTCACATTACAGAAATTTTTACATATGCTGAATATATATCATTGATATGATACACCCAATCAATACCAATAGTATATTGACTAGTTTTAATTAACTAGAGCGAAAAGGCGAAATATTAATGTTCATGAATTGATTGTATTCTCTCTTGTTTATATAGGGGATCGTGTTTTCAAACATTATACTAAGGACATAAATAACTAGTTTTCATTAGTCACTACCATTTACCATATTAAACTAGAAGTACAACATTCCATGTGCATTGATGCATCAATTGTTTTCAAGAAAGCTAAACCTTTTGGCCTACACTACATCCAATTAAGACCGACTTTAATGATCTAATTTCCAAAACTTTTTTGGAATTAAGACCACCTAAACAACCAAGAAAGGTTTTCACTGTTCCGAACTTTCAAAAACTCAACAGCTTTCCGCCTGCTAAATGTGTACATCATTTTAATTGTTGACACATGAAGACATACTACTGTAATTCTTCATTAGCTAGAACTTGGAAAATTCGAACGATAATTCAATTCATTGGATATCGTAAAACTGGTTATAGACAATGTTAAATATTCTCGTAAACCAACGATGACTACACATGTAATTGTTTGAATATACATGTATAACATTATAACTAAATTTAACTGTTTCTATCAGATTGACAAGTACTTTCTTTTGAAAATGCCTCTTGCCATTTATACGAATTCATTCATTTAATTGACGTTCACTGAACTTGAACACCAGGTACATGAATGATCAACGCCTATTTTCCCTTTATGATTAGTTGGTATCAATTTTTGCATATTTCTGCTTAGATAGTATGATATGCATGGTGGTTGTTTAGCATATACTGATATATATGGTGATAGAATACAAAATTGTAATACAAACAGGAATTTGACACATGGATGAACCTTGTGAAAGCAGCACATAAACAATTGTGCTTAGTGACCATGGTGTTGTTAGTAATCATTTTCGACTGTAATCCATTTATGTATGGTACGTTTCAAATTGACCATGTATATTTTTACTTTCGTTTATTAAGAATAAAAGTGCATAGTGGTTGGGCCTGTCTGAGACTGAATGATAATAACGCATTGACTAGTTACACCCCTGTGACAAACATGTATAGTAAAAAGCGATTATGCTATAAAATTACTATGTAAACACATTTGATTTTATTTACCTTCGTGTTTAAAATATAAAGAACAATATGAGTGATCGCAGTCCCTCATAATCAATCAACCAATCAACCAACTAACCACCCATCTACCAACCAACCAAACTAATGGCAGCTCAGCCCAGTGGTTGCCCAATGGCTGTCCCATGGCTGCCTAGTGGTTGCCCAGTCTACTTCCAAAGCGTGTAAAGGAGGAAATGACATAAGTCACACATAAAAGAATTAACACTACATGAATAAACATTCACAAAGAGCAGCCTGTGTTCACTTACAGCAGAGAGATCCTGTTGACGCTGGCCACGGGCGCAGTAGACTGCCACTATTCCTGCGAAGCCGAGCACCAGGGCCAGCACCGCCAGCAGCAGCTGCATCACCTCCACCATCGGCACCGTCCGGTTGTACATGAAGTACTCAGGCCCGGCAGGTCACACTGATCACCCACATAACCAGGCCGACATCTGAAGCAACATGGCAGGGCAGGGAACGGTGAGGATGGAAGCTAGCAATAACTTATGCAATGAGAGTACAGATACTAGAACCTTTAGCA
>CM032662.1:26459259-26491740 GCA_019095985.1 Streblospio benedicti | reverse complement strand
AAAAAATAATGAATATTTCCAGTAATAATTATGCCTAATTCGCAATATTTCAAGAAAATAACGTCGATGGGTATATTATAGTATTGGCTAAGCCGAAAAGAAAATCTCAACTGTGAAAAGAACAGTTTGAGGAGAAAAATAGGGACTAATTATAACAAATAAAAACACGAATCAAGTGAAAACGAAACCAACATAGACTGACCTCCTTTAATCCCTTTCCTTCCTGTATATCCCGTGAATCCACCATCGCCTGTGTATCCGGTGTTTCCCGTGTAGCCCGTGAACCCCGTGCCACCGGTAGATCCAGTGTCGCCTGCATCGCCCTTGAGGCCTGGCGAGGGCAGCATACGGTTCATATTGTTATTACGAGGCTCTTTATTGCTTATAGAATATCTTATCTCAAACTCTACAGAATTATACGTATTTTCCATCACGTTCTAATTGCCAAATTGCTTGGTCTACTACAATTGTTACATTAAATTTGCATAGGAAATGTCAGACTGTAGGGTAGCGTAGAGCATTTGAGCCTTGGCAATTATGACAAATTGTTTCAATTGGTGCATAAGATATTCATCCTTGAGTGTACTGTTTTTTGTCAGCTAAATACTAGTATATTACATTTTAACTCATGCTAATGATACGAGTCTGTTGGTAAAACATGCGCAATACATGTAAAATATTCAATACGCACCTTGTTCTCCCACAACCCCAGAGTCTCCAGTTGCTCCTGTATCTCCTACTTTGCCCGTGGCACCAGTGACACCCGTATCTCCAGTGGCTCCGGTACCACCGGTTGCTCCAGTACCTCCTAAATGGACACATTTTTAATACAATATTAGAACTACAGATTTTAGGAATGGTGAAAACTACACAAGATCAGAATTTGGCACACAATATTCCTCCAACGCTTATATTATAAATAAGCCTTCCTGTTACCTGAACATCAGAAATGTATGTTACAACGCTATTTGATTTGTGTGACAGCCATACCCGTGGATCCAGTGTTGCCGGTTGCGCCTGTGTCGCCGGTACCACCGGTCGCCCCTTGTTGGCCAGTCGAGCCAGCTTGGCCACTTGAGCCGGTGGAGCCCATCTCGCCAGTGGCTCCAGTACCGCCAGTGCTGCCCGTGTCACCTACAAGCAATCAGCTTCGTAATAAGGTCTGCACAGCGATTTGTGTTGTTTATTTGTTACATCCATTCTGTAATTGCATCGCTTCAGCTGCTGAAGCAAAGCCTTGTTTTTCGTGTGTTTGTATCTAGCCAACAAACTAACAAACTAACTAACTAACGAACTAACTAACTATTTAACCAACTAACTAACTAAATCACTAAAAATCACGAACTAAATCACTTGATATGAGACGACACCAAAGTGATTCTCCCCCGGATACATAGCAGGACGGAATGAACATATTCGGGGTAGGGAATAAAAAGGGTGGATCCATGGGGGGGGGGGTAAAGGGTGATTTCCACAGAGCCATTTATGGTTCATTTTCGCCATTTTTACTAGTATTGAATGCACAATGAAAACCAATATTATATCATTAGCAGCAACCGTTTACTTGGTGCTGTTTGCCACGAGTTCCTGCAAGAACAATATTATAGGGCTATACAGTGAGGCCTGTACGATGGTCAATCACCATTCTATCATGACTAAAAATCCATTTTATTTTAAAACCATTGCAACATTCAAGTCAATTTCGATTTTGAACGCTTTATAATTCCCACAGTTTTGAGCGCGAGGCGTTAGTACTGTTGATTTCCCAAAAGTTGCGGATTTTTGTGAGGAGGTTGGGGACTGGTTTAAGGGGAGCGTGTTTTCCATCGTTGAGCACGAGATGCCAATCAGCGCGAGAAGAATGCAGGGTTTAAAAATGAAAAATGGAGAAAAATTGTGGTTTTCATGGTAACGTCAGCGTAAATTAGACCAAAACTACACAATATAAATACCATTACAAAATTTTTGGTATGTTAAATAGAGATAAGTGTGATATCTCAAATAAAAGGTATTTGAATCTACTTTCAGGGTATTAATATGAATATGCAAATTATCTTATTAGCATACGCCTAATTTGCATAAACATAGCACTTTTTACGTTTTGTCACAACTGCAATTTTTAAAGTTTTTTTGTGAAATAAGTATTCATGCAATGGTTTTTATATTGCGTAGTTTGGGTCTAATTTACGCTGACGTTCCCATGGAAACCACAAATTTTCTCAAATTTCCCTGCACTTCCCGCACTGGCATCAGGCAGCGCCTTAAACGGGACAAAATTTCACATCTTTTCGTATATCGCAGTGCTTGTTAAAATCTGGTGCAAGGTTCCAAAATTTTGAGAGGTCATATGTGCATCCCTATATATGTAGCATGACGGAGCCACTATTATCGTTAGACAGTGGTGGCACACAGATTATTTGTGGCTAATTACATATATAGTAATTGTGTATTTTTAATCAAGATTTCCATTAAATTTTAGTCAACATCTTAATTGCCCATAGGTCAGCCTTGTTCTAGCGACGTTGTGCTGTCTGAGCACTTTTGATCTGGTTAAGCTAGAGTAGGCTCATTCGGTTGTTACAATAAAGTGTTTTGATGCTATTACAATGGTTATAAATTGAGAGCGTTTTTTATATTAATGCTACACATTAATAGAATATCCCTTTATGATTCCAATGCTCGCGTTGTTGTTAAAATTATGTGTAATTGTATATTTAGTTACATGTACAAGGCATACACTATTATACCTATAGCCAGTAAGATTGAGTAGCACGTGTATACATAGTGTTTGTGAAATTGGGTTTTTGTGCGCATATTCAGCACAACCCGTGGCTGAGAGGGTGCGTTTTTGACAGGGTAAAGTATAGATAAGACACTGACCTGGACAAAGAAAGTTTAGCTTCTCAAAGAGAAAAATGAATCCTGTTGGGAACCCGCCAACGGAGGTGCCTTTGGTGTCACCACATGGAAGCTTACAGCACTTCTCCAGGTCATAGTCGTAATGAAAGGCTTCGCAAGTATGATCCTGTAGAAAAAAGCAAATACTCACAAATAACTTCCTTTCCTACTTAGCTGTGCTTACATAACAGAGATGTGGGGGCTTTTAACCATCTGTTTACATGTTAAGATGGTCGTTGAGATACTGTACTGATAACTAATTACTTGACTGTTTAATATTTGACTCAATGTGAGAATGGACAATGCATCAACCCATTCGTCCGTCAATGAGAGAAAAAAGCCAACATCTAATCTAATTAATGGCATATACTTTTTAGAAACACAATATAAACTACTTCCCTTTTATTATAAAAAAGAAGAAGTTTGTATTGTGATTATAAAAAAAACTTTGGTAAGGAAAGACAGTTCAATATAATTAATTTCCAACTATAGTATTAATTTTGCTTAAAATCATTGCACAATGATTTATGTGTTTTGAGGATCTGTCCAATCACACTGCACCGCCATAACCATTAGTGCCGACACTGATAACCGTAATGTACATTACGGTTATCCAAGATGGCAGAAGGTGGGTTTCATCACTTTGAATTTTCTACAATATTGAAGATTCTAATAAGTGTTTAACAGTAATTATGGGGTAGTGCAGTGTATTATCACATTGGGAACCTTAGGAATCATTGTGAACGTACAATGGTGTTTAGTTTAGATGATATTTGACAAAATAATTTTGGCGCTGATACCCGTAATGATTCTTTATCGATAACCGTAATGCCGATCAGATTTATTTTAAAGATAACCGCCATTGTACTTGACATCCGATATATTGCTAGTAGTGTTTAAATTAATACATTTTTTAAGTATCTAAACTGCCTATATACATTTATATCTAATTGTGTTGATAACGGGAGAATAACAACGCCAAAACGTAGAACATGAAAAGCCTCACCGTGAGACAGCTGGTGTAGCAATCGTCCACTGTGAGGACGGAGTCCACCCAATTACTTTGAGTAGTACAGTATGTTTCGTAGTATCCGGAGCCGGATGTCACCTTCGTGTAGCCAAGCTTAGCCTCAACTGAAACCCACACATAAAAAACTCAATCTCAATCAACGCAGTAAGATATGAAGACAGACGGTGCGAGCTCCCTGTGTGTGTGTGTGTGTGTGTGTGTGTGTGTGTGTGTGTGTGTGTGTGTGTGTGTGTGTGTGTGTGTGTGTGTGTGTGTGTGTGTGTGTGTGTGTGTGTGTGTGTGTGTGTGTGTGTGTGTGTGTGTGTGTGTGTGTGTGTGTGTGTGTGTGTTTTCCGCATTCAAAGGTATCATGTGTGTACACATATAAGCCCATATCGAGATTTATAGGGTAAAACATATATATAATATGTATCATTCCTCATTTTCATATATGGTGAATTTGGTATCAAAACATGTGTGAGTGAGTGTGTGTGTGTGTGTGTGTGTGTGTGTGTGTGTGTGTGTGTGTGTGTGTGTGTGTGTGTGTGTGTGTGTGTGTGTGTGTGTGTGTGTGTGTGTGTGTGTGTGTGTGTGTGTGTGTGTGTGTGTGTGTGTGTGTGTGTGTGTGTGTGTGTGTGTGTGTGTGTGTGTGTATCGAGATTTATAGGGTAAAACATATATATAATATGTATCATTCCTCATTTTCATATATGCTTTGCTGTATTGTAGAATTTGGCATCAAAACATGTGTGTGAGTGTGTGTGTGTGTGTGTGTGTGTGTGTGTGTGTGTGTGTGTGTGTGTGTGTGTGTGTGTGTGTGTGTGTGTGTGTGTGTGTGTGTGTGTGTGTGTGTGTGTGTGTGTGTGTGCATGTGTGTGTGCATGTGTGTGTGCATGTGTGTGTGTGTGTGTGTATGTGTGTTTTGTGGGTGGGTGTGCGTGTGGGTGTGTATGTGGGTGTGTGTGCATGCGCGCGTGTGTTAGCCTCCAATTTCACACAGCCGGTGCTAGCTCCAGATGCTCAAAAAGACGCCAGAAGCTTAGTCATTTCGAGGTGGATCGTGGGTGTTCTGAGAATAAATTTAGAGTTACCTGGCTGATTCGGTCTGGAATGGCGCATTTCTGGCTGTTCTGTTATTTGTTTTGTCCATGTTTTTTGTGTGTTTTTTTGTTTTGTGTGTGTGTGGTTTTTTGTGTGTGTGTGTTTTTGTTTATTGCTTAACTGTGGCCTCGTCTGCTGCGGTTTTTAGATGATGACAGATGAAACGTAAGTACTGCCTCTATCGTTACAATCTGTAGCAATGTATACATGAAATAGAAGCATCTGTTCCAACAGTTTGGTTGTTCACGATGCACCATGATCAATGCTGTCTTCCTGAAGGAAATGACACATTTCTGATTGGTTCTTACTCGACTCAAAAATAATTATCACTTCTCGACGAAAGGTATTTTGATTTTTTCGGCTTGTGGGCTCCCGTTTTGGATCAATGAGCTGTTGATTTGGATCATCTGTTTGCTTTTCTGTGTTGTCTGGAGGGCTAACTTGATCATCGTAAGGGTTTTCTGCTTAATGCGGCATTGCTGTCGATGTTCATAAAGATGTTCCCGTATTATGGCGTGCTATTTCCGAATGGTCCCATGAGCCTTTTTTTTCATCCAGTCCATCAGATACACTCTGAGTATCAGATGTTCTGAAGAGACCCCTGACGCATAACTATTCTCATTAAAAATTCTGACCAATCATAGGCTTTTCATCTCAGGATGTGAATGAGGTCAAGTGATCAATTCAAGTAGGGCCTATTGCTAAAGATTTGCAGAATGACAATTTGCACTTTTCTATGCTTATAAACCACAAATAGAAGTACATGTATCTGTCCTGCTGGTTTGAATAGTCCACGAATAATAATCACGAATTAAAGGTTAATTAAGCATTAGGTCACATAAATTAATAAATTATGATAATCCAATATCTGGCGAAACATGTCAGAGGTCAATTTGACATATTATACTCAGAGTGATCAGATATGGCATACACCGTTATTTCAGAAGATCCCATACGTTTTGGCCACAAACATATGCACACGAGGCACCACAAAAAGCCTACCAATGTTAATTTCTCATTTCTGGAGTCTTTTGGAGAATCTATAGCTAGCATGGGCTGTATGAAATCGGGGTGTAAGTCAACACTTAAAACGTCGTTTTCAAAGTTTCGTTTAAAAGCCCCGTTTGAGGCATTTGTTGAGCACCTTTGAGCTACATGAAAAACCTTGCTGTGATGAAATGGTGACACACCACTAATAGGGATACATTGTAATTGAACTTACCAGTTCTACAATCGGCGCCGCCTTTGATGTCGTAAATGTTTGTGCCCCCACTACACTCGCAGTAACCATCGGCTTCATTAGACGATCGTGGTACACAATTCGCAGTTCCATCACAGACGGGGTTACCTGCAAGTAAAGCACAATATGAAACCTATAAGATTGCAAGTTGATGATAGCATGTTTAGTAAAGTTCTATACATGTTAACACATTGACAACCAGAGACCGCTATGAGTATTCATCTATTCATATTTGAATGAGCTGATTCGAATTCTTGATTCGCTTTAGTCTTTTGATTTTAAATTGTTATATTAGGAGTACATCACCAGTATAGTATGGTGTGGGTAGACCTGGTAGACCTAAACAAAATAATTGTACTTTTCCAAAAGGGTTCTCAAGTGGGTACTGTTCATGTATACATTAGGTGTGCTACCCACCACCCCCTGCAATAAATATGCCCATGTTATTTCTCATTTCACATAGCATTTGATACGGATTTACTACATCGCTATGATCAACGTCCATGATTATTTATCACACTTTTCTCAATAAACATGTAGTGCGTGACAACGTTGGGAATGTTGATGGGGAAGAGATGCAAGATTCCCTTCTTTCTGCTAGATTTTGCATTTTGCACCATATCGCCGACTTGTCACCTTATAGAATACTAGAAGCAGAAGTGATCCAGGCTGCATGTACCAAAAATATCGAGAAGGCAGTAACATGTTTACAAATAGCAGACGTTGTAGAGCAGAAATAGATGAAATGTGCATCCCTTTGGTAAGATGAATTGGCATAGAACGATCATGTGGAGCGCTAATAAAAAGGATTTTGCCCACAGCTTTGAAATATGTACAGCAGAGACCACTTTGAATTATACAATATGAAAATAGAAACTAAACAACATTACATATGTAAACGAGTTATCATAAACGACTGGCAAATTTATAATTTGATATTGCTAGATGTTACGCTCATAAGTGCGTGTAGAATATTAGTTAGCAAATAAAAAAATGGCCATGACTTACATGTGGCAGCATTTGACAGGTCACTGTACAAGAGAACACACAGTAGAGGTATGAAACGACGAAATGAAACCTGGAAAGCAGAATTGGCAAGTACATGTATTCCCAGTGGTTTTATACCCGATTAATAAAAGTGCATAGGTCCCTTAATTGGCGTTTTGCATTCAGATTATCGAGATTTGGTCGTTTAGAAGAGTGGCCATTCTAAACAGCTTTTTTAGTTTGTGAGAGTTCACACTGCAATATTAATGAATTAGCAATCAAAATGATCAATTCTGACACATTTTAGTGGTGTTGAATTAACATAGTATATGTTTGTCATAGTAAATGTTGTGTTTATAATTTACGCTAAGGCAGTCCTGTGATTGAAACCTAATCAGGTTTGGTATTGTAGCAGTTATTAATTGGCACATATGCTGACGTGTTTTAAAATGTCAACTCATCTTTGCTCAATCTATTTCTCAACTGCTAACTTCGATCTAAATGTGTAACCCACTTTTTACACATACGCTTAACTGGAGAGGATGTGTCCATGCCTAAGATGTTCCGATTTGATAGTTTCAGTGATAGATAAATCTATATATTCAGGATCAAATAGAACCGGGGTAAAATAGTAGTTATATAATCAGAACCAGGACGCTATTGATATTATTCTCTTCTACACAATAAAATGTGACATTAAAGATGTTGTTGATGTTAAGCAAAAAAGGGGGCCCCAAAATGTTGTGTCAATAGAATTTGAATAACGAGACCAAAGCATACTATCAGACAGAACCAGGATAAAGTATCAAATCAGAACATTTTATACAGGAATTAATTCTTTCCCAGTGGCAAAAACGAACACGCACAACACATGCACATGAATTGGTGCATTGGGTGACATTTAACGCAGATAAATATCACGTTGAGTTGCTATTATATAAAGCCAAACAAACTGTTAGATGTTGGCTATACAGTATACACCTATATGCAAATGGTCATACGCAACTAGACCCAGCATAACTACTAAGTATTTCTAACGATGTTAACCAAAATTTATTCGCCAGCGTACGTAGGTGGAATTCGCCTATGCGTATCGTTCTATAAAGCATTAACCGCCTTAATTAGGCAGATCCAGGCAGTGGATGGGTGGGTAGTGAGCATAGGGGGGGGTGTTGCACCTCATCTTTTCCCACTAAATACTTTAAGGTGTTTGGCATGTACACCACCGATTGTGCGTTTGTGCGTACGGAACTTTGAAATCCTGTAATTGCCCCCCCACATACACACACACTGGATCTGTCATAGACCCATCATTGAAATCACGGGTATGTGCATTGATGTAAGTTAATTTTGAAGACAGGGATTTCTTTGTGATGTCTTCAAATCTGATCTATCATTTACATATGTGTTACCCACTGTTTGTGAAATTCATTTTCTATCTTCTCTCTCTCTCTCTCTTGGTAGAAATTTGTGATATAGAGAAGATAAAATTGATCTATAATTGCTATTAATCAAGCTCACAGACAAACAAAAAAAGTTTCGTAATAGCACATGACCTTTTAATAAATCGTTATGGGCGTTGAAATTATTAGCGACTGATTTTATAGTGTCTGTGTGCAATTCTGATTTCACTCATGTTCAATTACAACTAGCAATAACAGTAGACCGATTATCTCTACAGATGTTTATAATCGCCTTTGCTCTCTATTAAAAATAACCACTCAAATTGTATATTTCATGTTTAAAATGACAGTCAAATGTTTTATTACAATTCATTCTATGTGATATGGACTAGAAGCAAAAAATGTACTTACCATTTTAGTTATGTATCCTACAATGTCAACATATAAATTCCATCTGATTGAAAATTTCAACAGGAATAATAATAATAATAATAATATAGCTTAAAGCCTACAAAGGTTTCATGAGTTAATGTTTACAGTGAAATTAGAAACAAATATCCGAATATTATTGCCAAAACGTGATCTTAATTATTAGCCTATACCACTGGGACAGGGTTAATGCTTGAACTTTACACTTGAGAGGTCTTGAATATGTCTTAATGGCTTCTGCAATGAATGAACAATATTTCGGAGAAACGGGTTTTGAATCAATGGCTATATGCATGAACCCAAGGCTAGGGCAAGCTATTTCTACGGGGTTATTTCAAAACCGCAAAGATATCTTTGCCATATCTGGGGCTTCACTAGCACAAATACAAAATGGTTAGGCCCAATGATAATCTCACTACAGTAGATCTGTGTGTGATATTTTCATTTGCAGATTTTGTACTGCACAAACTCATACCAATAGCAAGTCATTTGGTGCGCTCACATTTATATTTATTCTTGATTTTTTAGAATATGATTTCTTTAAAGCATATTCTTGGGGCTCAGCATAATGGTCCCTCAACTACAATTGACTGACTTGTATCCATGTCAAAATGCAAATGATTTGGAATGAGCTTGGTGTGATCCAAAGCCGTGTGTTGATAGATTGTGGATTAAGAATAATTCGCAGTGCCCAGGTGCCGGTGCAGCCAGACTTGATCACGTGGGGTGATAGTGAGTCAGATGGGATGTCTCGAAATAAAAATAAATTTTAAAAAATCCTATAAATACACGCCTACAAATACAAGTTATCACCGGACATGAGGGTCTTCGGCTTTGCAATCCAGTTTATGCGGCCCATAGCGGACGTGTTTGATCACCATAGTAATGGGTACTTCTGAACCTACGTGTATAGCCCAGGAAACTCTGTTCCATTCCCCTTGTACCTTTTAGCCACCTGTTTTAGGCCAAGTCACTGTACTATCTCCTCATCAGACAAATCATCAGGGTACGTAGGCAGATCCAGGTTTTCGGAAAAGGGGGCGCTCAAGGAAAAGAGGGGGCGCACTTACGGTATTTCATGAAAAACCCTATGAAAATGAAGTATTTTGGTGGGAAAGGGGGGGGTGGCGGGGCCCCCTGGATCTGTCTATGGGGTATACTCTGCTTCAGATGCGGATACTTACTTTAAAGAGCACGATATAATATCAGTGTGTCACAAGCCGACCCGTTTTGGAGCTAGAACCACTGTACCAATGGAAACATTAGTGCACGTGACAACAAAAGTTTAACCATTCAACGACATTTGATCGTAAAGTCGCACACGGACCTGAATCTTAATCAGAACCTCTAGAATAGCGAATCTGTACCGTGCATGCGGACTGGCAACTTACAAAATTGGGGTACGCATTTTGCACCTTTTAGTAAGTCCCTTTTTTATCGGTCGTCTAATTGGTGGTGGAGGGACTTTTACGGTAATGGGTGATGTGCCTCTTCACCCCAAGCAAATGTACTGCAAAAAACAGTATACTTACCATGTTTATGGCAGTAATAAATTCAATTATTGAATATTGATACTTTTTAGTTAATTAACAGCAACAGTAACAAAAAAATTGTTACATATGTGTAACGTGGTAAACTTTAAAACAAGACTTTAAAATTGAAAATATATGTATAATGTTTGAACACAATGATGAAGGCTTAAGGAAAAACAATAGGCACTTCAGACTTATACCAATACATGCACATGCCCTAGAATCCATCGTAATTTTGGGAGTATCACTTTTGCTTTGAGTTCATGATTATTGTTTGGAAATATATTTAAAAGGGGTGATATAATATTGTATAAATTCTCGATAAACTATAAGGCAGCAAAATTACCGATTGAAAGAAATAAAGTTGTTGTAGCGCAGAATTCCCTTAGCTCTCATAACAGGTCAAGAAGCAAACGGGAAAAAAGTAATGCCCGTCACATTACATTTCTTAGGTGTTAGGTCTACTTTGAAATTGTTGAAAATCTCATGTTTGCATTTCTATTTCGGTCAGGGCTGTATAAGTAACTTTTTACTCTTTCCTTTCAAGTATTAGTCTTACCTTTCATTTTGTTCTGTTTATAACACAAAAATTAAGGAGAAAATTCTTGCTTCAGCGATTTAAGGTTTTGTTTAGTGGAGCGAAGTATGACAATAGTTTCTATACATCTATCTTCTGATAAGAATATGTTTACATGAAACAACTATAACTTTGAATTTCGGACTGTTGAAAAAGTAACTGAAGTTCGCTTTGCCTTTACTTCATCTTAACAAAAATATATATACATAATTTCTTCATTGATTTTTCTATTCTTATTTTATAATAAAAAATAAAATATAAAGGTAATTTTATTTTAAGACTAAGTTCATACTAGTTGGTGAATGTTGTATGTATATGTACATATGATTTGATTTGATATCATTTATTCATAATTCAACATGTTGGAATGCGCATTACAACAAATTTAAAATAAATAGAATACCAAAAAGACAAGCAAAACATGAAAAAAAAGAATCATCATACATCATACATCATATGTTTATAAAATGACAATAACCTATTTGATTTCTAAAGCAAACGTGATGCGCTCTTGTTGCCGTTTTAGGTGGAGTAGTCTATAAATCGTATGCTGCAGATGACGTCATAAGTCAGTGGGCTATATATACCGATGATACTAATAATAGTTTGGCATTTCGATGGTTGGGATTTGCTTGAACATCATGATTACCCAACCCCTTTACTAATTACGCAACAATAATTAAAACGTACATGTAGAGTATATAAGACACACGCCCTTATTATGATAAACACCCTTCACATAAAAATTGACTAACTGACTATATGTAAAGATAAAACATTTTTAATGCGTATGAACAACTGTATTTTTTCACAAGTTAGCTTGTGAATTCAATTCTACTCACACTGTTATGCCAAGCATGCTTCTACCACTGTGTTGACATAGCTGAAGACACTTCCATTTGACTATATCAAGTGGCCCTAACTGGACTCGAACTCACGACCCCAAGGTTGTGAGAACAGAATGTTATCATCCCAAGCTGCTTGGTTTGCTATATTCTGGGGGGGGGGGGCGCTAACATTTTTATTATGCTGAAGTATTTCTTAAATATATTTTGTTAGCAATTGTCCAGAAACGCAATGATTATATAGATGTCTTTTGCTTTGAATGGGATGTGGGGTGTGGGTGGGGTACTCAACGTTTTAAGATGTTGATGGGTGTCGGGTAAAATTAATTATCTAAAAGTTGGACGGTACTGAACTTTTTTTCCAGCCTCCAGAGTGGACAAGCGCCCCCCCCTCCGAATCGTTATTTATGATAATTCCCTTAATTATCACTTGTTATGCCTAGGGTACACTCGACATTACTTCTTCTCAATTGCCTTTCTAGTTCCTAAAACTAAAGGGAGCCGTCAGGAGCATTGTGTGCCCAATGCTGTAACTGTGGCGAAAGTACATCTGATGAGACAATACGGAGCAAGTAGGATAAATTTGACATGCCAAACTTGCTCTAAAGTCAATTATAAAGCCGCCCGGCCATAGGTAGCCAGTGTAGGGCCAGTATGTCAAGCATCACGTTATTACCCCCCTGTTAGAGTGCCCACGCGGAATGCGGAGTCCGCGGTCCCTACGCGCGCGAATACCGTCCAATACAAGGGGTAGGGGTAAAAAAAATGAGGAAAAATTTCCATTCCTGGTGGACGAGAAGTGAAGCCGCAGGTGAAATTGTTTAAATATGCACCGCAGGGCACGGATAGACGTTGACTGCGGCGTGAGCACGGAGGCAGACGGAGTCCGCACAATTCTTGGCGCGGATAGCTCTTGCGACGTACACCGGCGTACAGCGGAGGTGAACGACTTTCTTTTTACGTGGGACGGAAGCAGACGGAGTCCGTCGGGGCCAAATACGGCTTCGTGCGGCGACCAGCGAAGTCAAAAAGATCAAAGGAATTTTAATCAATAATCCCCATCCGCGCGAAGTTGTCACGCGGTGTGAAAAATCCACTTCTCAGTGGAGGGATTCCGCGCAAATTTTGCTCGCGGCGTTGATGCGGAGGTAGTACGGAGCCTGCACGGAGCCCGCAAGAGTCCGTTGGCGACCGGTCGGAGCCATCCAACGCCATCGACCTGATTAATCACTGAAAGGGTTAATTTCCCAATTTTCCATCTTTTTTACGGACTCTGTCATTTTTTCGACTAAAAATTGACGCAGAGTCGGCAGTCAAGGGGGGGTGGGGTTACATGCCGTAGTCATGCAGACACAAAGCGTATTGTCAAAATGTTCGCACAGGCGCAGGGACGGATCCAGCGGGGGGGCTCTGGGGGCTCTAGCCCCCCCGCCTGCCATATTAGCCTTAAAGCCCCCCCCGCCCCTACAATTTAGCCCCCCGCCCCCCCCCCCTTTTTCCCACCAAAATACTTCATTTTCATAGGGTTTTTCATGAAATTCCGTAAGTGAGCCCCCCTTTCCTTATGTTTTCCTTACATCTCTTTTCCAAAAACCTGGATCTGCCCCCACGCACGGACAACTCCGCCCCCCCTTCCGCTCTCAAAACTCAAAATTTAAAAATTAGCCCCCCCCCCCGGTCTCAAATTTCTGAATCCGTCTTTGAGGCGGTTGTGCCACTTTATTGTGTAATATCTCAAAACACTCAACAGGTACAGCGTGTACATCAACTGGATTTGAAATCAGCAAGTATGCTTTGTTTAAGAAATGCAATAAAATGCTTGGCACACCACAAAACAAGGTTAGGGTAAATATTACAAAATTTCCCCACACGATAGTGACTCAATAAAAACTCAAGTAACAATGTCACATACTTATATCTTTTAATATAATATTTTTTAAAATCTTTTAGATGCATAAATATTGAGTATCTGAAATGTATTCTAAACATAATTTTACATAAAAAGGTATCCTTATGAATTAGATGGATAGAATCAATCATGGAATTATGGTGGTGTATATACCATTATATACAAATAAATAAAGTAACTTTCATGGCCTTAGCCAGTTATTGCAAAATGGTATCCTTGAATTCCATAACAATTACATTGCATAGGGAAGGCCATAATTTGTTGATTTGTAAAAAAAAATAATGGGAAGGGGGGGTAGTGGGGAGTCCGTTTCCAGCTATCTCGGGCCATTATCTATATTCTATAGCACTAGGAAGGTTCACATTTATAGTGACAGTGACAGGCGCCATGTCCACTTCCCATCGGGACAGTCTGTTAAAATCTCAGAATTTCTGGTTGCATTGTGTTTAACAATTCTATACGCATATCATGTGGTATGAAAGGGAAACATAATCTCAAGCATATAATATACCCCAAAGCAATTGCGTGAATGTAAACATTTCACTTGCATGACCTGGGGTTGTCTCATGTAATGTGAACCAAGGCTTAAAGTAAATGAAAGTGTCTGACCACCCCCAACCTGTATTCTGGTGTCCAATGAAATATATAGGGGTACATCAGAAACAAGTATGAAATATCCACTTCTCCAGAGAAGTGGAGGGATTTCGCGCAAATTTTGCTCGCAGCGTTGATGCGGCGGTAGTACGGAGCCTGCATGGAGCCCGCAAGAGTCCACTGGGCGACCAGTCGGAGCCATCCAACGCCATCGATTTGATTAATCACTGAAAGGGTTAATTTCCCAAACACAAAAACAAACTAACAATGCACCAACACATATCATACACATTTTCCTCACACAAAGTAATCATTCTGCAATCAATCCAAGTAAGACTTACAATGTATATGCAACATCGGCGCAATTCAGGTAAACAAAAAATCATGTGAACTGCTTGAGGAAGTTTATCTGACGAAATGATTGTGTCAATAATCTGAAGTCAATGGTGCGATAACTAAATATAAAAAAAATATATTCTTTTTTAGGAAGGTCATAATCTAATATGGGAGACTTTGCCCATTTCTTGACAAAAAGAAATATTTCAAAATTGATTACTTTCAGGTTTTATTTGAAACAAAGGTTTAAACAATTACACTTTTCAAAGTTCCCTATTTTGTGACTGATGTACATGTATCTAGCATGGTATGTTGCATGTTTCATTTTCCTGAGTTTTCACTGATCCCAGATTTTTCAAAACATGTGGGAACCCTCTAGTTTTCTGAATGCAATTTGGATTTTGTGAAGATCACAGATCTTTCACGCCACTTAATTGCATTACTTATAAATAAGTCTATTAGTATTAGACTATCTGCGCAAACTCCAGAAAATCAAGGGGAATGTTAATGTGACCTCAAAATTGAACAGTCCATTTTTGGTATTTCCATGGTCAAATGAAATTTAATTGTCTGCTGATATATTTCCAATATTCCCGATGTTGAAAAGACTGAATTGCCACTGATCTATTCGTGGTGCCTTTGATATCTATGCAAGCATGATCTCTCTGATTGTCGTGCTGCTCTACACGAAAATTACAAATAAATTATTTTACTTGTACAGTGAGTAAAAATAGCCATAAATTGTAAACTTTGAACCATTTACAAGGTATTTCCATAAGTAAACTTAATTGATACATAATAAATTCCTCTATTTCAAAATTTAGGATAATTAAGTTATCAATTACGTCGGTAATATTAAAATGTACCAGATCCAATGCATACTGGCATAATTATAGTGGTGATTGGTGTAAGCAATAACAGCACATAATCATATTTTGACCAATCTTTATGTTGATCAATAAATATATATCATCCTTTTACATTGCCAGTTGATATAAATAATACTAAACAAAGCCTACACTGAACAAATCAACATTCACATGATTGCTGCATGTGATAAACAAGCCACTTTTTAAATATAAACGTCTGGGAAATGCTGAATACAACTATTCACCCAGAACTCAAATTACCTCAACAATTGTTGAAACATATTCCATAAAATATTAATACAATATAAAAAGACATTTTCAAAATCAATAAATACCATAATTTTTAACATGGTGGAAATTGTAAAACAAATGCAAAACAAAGATGGGTTTCACAGTTTGAGAAATTCTTGCTTTATGGTTAGTAGACTGTTCCACTGCCTCTCTTTCGGTGTGAGCCACCGAAGTCTCCGCCAGGTGAGAGACAGTCATGACACAAAAAATGGTGGGAATTCCTATCAGATTCTGCTGTATATCATCAGTTTGTTGGTGTTTCCCAGAAAAATTATGCCAGACTTCATCCAATCCAAGAGCCAGTAATTTGTGTGATGACAGTCTCTTTCGCAGAAAGAGTGGTGGAACAGTCTATCTTGTTTAGAAATAAGTGCAAAGGAAATTTCAATGCAACACATATCAAATTAATGTTTTAAGTTGAGATTAACTTAAAAAAGAAACAATCGGCCAATTAAAGGCTTTATATCATAATTGATATTAGCTGATGTTTTCTCTCAGCAACATTATATATCAATATTAGACAAATCACATGATTGTATACATAATAATTGTTATACAACATAGAGAAAATAAATAGATTATATTTACAAAAACTTCACATGCTCTTTCATTCAACTTAATAAGGATACATTTCTGATAATGGTCAGAGTTATGTTTAATTCACCGTCATTATTTCTACGTTCAATGAAAAACACAAAAACAAACTAACAATGCACCAACACATATCATACACATTTTCCTCACACAAAGTAATCATTCTGCAATCAATCCAAGTTAGACTTACAATGTACATGTATATGCAACATCGGCGCAATTCAGGTAAACAAAAAATCATGTGAACTGCTTGAGAAAGTTTATCTGACAAAATGATTGTGTCAATAATCTGAAGTCACAGGTGTGATAACTAAATATAAAAAAAATGTTTTAATTTATAAGATGGAGACAAATTCCATACATTTCATTATACTAGTACATAGATAACAAAAGTGCAGAACAGATAAAACATCTAATTTTAATAATGGGAATGAAGAAAATATTATAGCACACATTTAGAAAGTTGACATTGATATATGTTTGTAATGTACACAGCATTCAACCATTCTGAACATAACAGAAATAAATAGATTTCTTAAATCTTCACCATATTTTTAATTCATCGTCTATCACCCACTTAATACTCTGTAACTTCTATACCACTGACTCACAATACACTCTCCAGTCATCAAAATCAAGACTGCATACATGTACATGTACATTAAAATAGAATGCGCTTATAATGACTATTGCAGTCTGTATCAACAGGCTACATAAATGTCGTGTCGACGGTGAACGCGCCGGCAAGCCGGAACTCATCATCCTTGATGAGCGTGGCGTAAAGACGCTGCGGGGAGACGCGAGACCATGGAGCAGGGCTGTGAGACGTCGTGCGCAGCAGGTACTCTCTACAACAAGATGCTCCATTGAAAATTGAACATCTCTATACATTGTGTGTTAATTCAACGAATAGGATTCGTTTCTAAATATAGATTAAAGTATCAAATATTACCTATAATATCAGTGTAATATGGATTTTGAAATGTTGACATTTTGGAATTGGGAATATTATAATTATATGTAATTAAGTTATTAGATTTATGATTCCAAGTAAGATAAGGATTATATCACATAGCTTCTTGTGGGTTTTGAACTCACAACCACAAAAAACTAAATCGCCTACCAGTTAAGACTGACTCACAGGTATACTCCACCACCGAAACGAGGACGAAAATCATAGTTCAGATGATGGTTATCTTTGTGAAGCATTCTTATACCACACTGGTCTCCTTAGAATCATTGATCTTATTTTGAATTATTGACTTTGTGCATCTCACACATGTCTTTTTAATTTGAAAATGTTTGGAACTAGGGAATATATCAATGTACGTAATTAAATTATTAGCCTTATGAATTATGACTCCAAGTCAGGTAGTGGGTTCAAACGAACGCCCTTCAATGAATTTGTTTAAGCGAAATTCACTAATTTCCTTGATTCTCCCTGAGTAATGGCCACCCTGCCAGAAGCTATGTGATAATAGTCCTTGCCTGACTGGAGAGTCATAGGCCTAAGGAATAAAGCCAGAATAGTCTAGAACAGTCAATAATTTTTTCCTTACATACCTAAAACTACATACAGTCTGGACACAGAATTCAGATTGAAGCCTTTATAAGAAATAGCAAAGTACATCTTGTTATACATATTGGATGGGGTCTAGAGAGTACTTTTATTTTTGCTGTATAATATATTGCATTGTCTACAATCAAATTTTAATGAAACAACCTTGCAAATCATAACAGTATATTATCTTGGTGTTCAATTTACTAAATGTATGTATATGCATTACACAAAATCTTTTGTTCATAATGTAGCAATACTTAATAGCTACTTTATGAACATAATACACAAAATGACAACTCATTTAACTTAGGCAAGTTTGTTACCTAGCAACAGGCGGTGGAAAGTCCGGAATCTTGGGAGGCGTGACTCGATGATTTTCTCCTTGCTCAAGATCATCTTCGGTCATCATGTATGCGGACTGAAAAAAAATGTACACATGCCTGTAAGTAATGTGCATCCATGTATGCATACTTGCACTAACATGTGAAATATAGCTGATATTTATAATATCTTCATATATATACCATATTCAGCTATCTTGGCATAAATTGAGATAAATTCCAAATACGATAGATTATCACACCAACAGTCTGATATAATTCTAGTAGCAGCAATCACATGAAACAATGTTTTTGTATTATAATCAACAAACAGTGCATTACCACACCGGTAGAACAGAACTCTTTATTTGGAGACACCATGATAACAAATCCTACATTACTGACATACAATAACAACTGGGATGGAGACAGCAATCAAATGTGAAGTGCAAAACATGGGATACATTTAAAAGTGCATTAAGGATGGAGTATGTAAATGACCCACTACTCATAAATTTAAAATTGTTCCCTAATATGACCAGTGCATTAATCCATAAAATTGATTTTTACCTTCTGCAATTCTTCAAAGAGTTTCTGTTAAACAAATTTACATTTAAGCATTTTGAAAATGGTTATTAACTATATAATAGCTCTAATTTTAATATTATATTATGAGAAAAATATTTGAGACCGAATAGTAAATGCAATAAACAGTCCCATTAAAAACATGAATGACCCAAAATTAAAAGTTCATCAGTTACCTTTTGTGAGGATTGAAAGAGTTTATGTATGAGTTTGCCGAGCTCTCCCCTCGCAGCACCTGCCACAGACACCTACAACAGGCACATCAAATTACTTTTAGTCGGACATGGGATACTTAATGAAGCTTCAGATGATTGAGATTTATAGTTATAGAGACCAGTCTGCAGATGTAAGTTCACGGACAGCTACAGGCAAGAATGGATGAAGTTCATGAAATACATGGCTGTTTCCATAAAAACTACACTGTACAATATGTCTTTGGCCTTTATTTGTCAAGGCCTGCATTGTAGAACAATACCTACTTACATGTACATTGTACGAATACATGAAATTTGAAGGTGAGAGCACCCACCTCCTTGGTGTCCATCATGCTGGCCACATAGTCGCGCACCTCACTGGCCTCCAGACTCGGGTCCTCAGCCTCAAACTTCTGCTGCAGTGACTGGGCCCGTGTCACCATCACCTCTACTGCTGCCAGCTGACGCACAAGCTCCTGCACACAGATGTTGGCCAAATTTATGGTATTTTTAGTTTTAATAACTAAATTTATACCACATCTGGATTACTATTGCTTTTACACCAATGTCGACACTGTCCAAGCTATCTCCCTTCTACGTATCCACACACTTTTAACAAAACTACAGCATTCACATGATCATCTCCTTTATGTCAAAACACTAAACTCTAGTAATCGGCAGTAGCAGGGAGGAGGGAGGGTGTCAAACATAATGACTTCCCAATCACAATATAATAACCTCAATAAGGTTATTTCAAATCACAAATATCCCTGAAACAAGTAAGACAACTTGTTCTATCGCTTTCAATGTCGGTAACGTCAATGAGGTGTAAGCTGTAGTTTTTTTATAAGTGCACGGATGCGCAGAACGGAAATAGTTGTGACAATGTCGAAATTTTTAACATTCCAAGCAAATGCAATTGAGGTGGTAGACAATGTAGGCCATTAAACAATATTTTCATAGAATGGTCAGGACTTATGGATGACTGAGTCAAAAAAGTTTCAACAAATGACAGAGTAAATCCTACAGCGGTCCATTGCAAGCAGTCATTGTGGTGAATGTTTGTCAATGACACTGTCAAAAAACACCAAGTAAGTTACAGTCGGAGAGGGTCAGCAAGTATGATGTGTCCATGAAAGGGTCAGTAACAGGTCAATGTGTGAGCATTTAGAGGTCAGTACTCACATCGAGGTGTTTGCCAGTGATCTTTGGGTGCCTCATAACCTTGGTGGCTTTGCTGGTTACAGCATCCAGCATCTTCTTGATTTGTGGGAGAGATGCCTCTTCTACACAAACAGAAATCATAGCTTTTATTGGGACTCCGAAAAGTAAAGCTAGGGGCACATCACTTGGTTCGTTAACAATCGATCAATCAATGTCACAGTACAGTGTGAGAATCAGGAGTATGATTCAAATACGTTATATGTCCATGTATAATAAGGTCTTAAATTTGTATACATATACATGGAAATCGACTATGTCAATTATTAATGAAATGCTACTTATTTTACTGTTAATCATTTTGTGTACAAAAATTTTAAAAATGTTTTTGCTGCTGCAAGATGGAACTAACAGGATAAAAGCACTAATGCATGGAAAGTAATACAGAATCAGTATGGGCGCATGCTCGGCATTTTTGCAGCAAAAGTTCCGTTCTAGCCACTGGTAGGTCAACAAACTCCTTGAAAGTCCTGAGTACCAGCCTATTAGTAGTGTAGTTTTAGAATCTGCTCGGTTTCATTTGAGGATTGTAATTGGTCATGACAACGCTAATGACTTTAGTTCATGTAATAGAATGACTTCTGTATACAGTATGTAACAGAATACATCTGTCCTACACAACTAGCTGGCTAGAGTAGTGGAGGAAGACTGAACCTTGGATGCTGATGGCAGTGCAGATGAGTTCAAATAAATTATCAGAACAAATCCTATACTAAGAGAATTAAAGCAACATTGTATACCTTGTGCATTGAGTTTGTTGATGGAAGCATGAATGAGCATGGGCATGAGACGGGAAACTACCTCGCCCGGCCGAAGGCTCGACAGCCAGTGCAGCACCTACAAGGCACAGCCATGTCAGTGGGGAAATGCAGAGATGAACAGATACTAGAGAACTTCAAGCTAATCTCACAAGACACTGGCTTTGTGAGCGGGTACAATGTAAGGACAGTTTAACATTGATAAGGTGATTTATAAGTATGCAAGATTCATTGTTTCCATTAAAAATATACTATCGTGAACATAAAAAACAATGCTCTCATAATAAGCATTGTTATGATAAACATTGTTTAACTCTTGAGCTTAAGTTTTGATGTAAACATGGTCTATTATAGCATATCATGAGCCTGCCGCCCTGAACTTCCGCGCCTCACCTTCTCTGCCTCCTTGGTGTCATCAAACAGACGCCGTTGCCGCCGGGCTGGCACCGGCTTGGCACTCTGCCAAACCTCAACCCACATGTTGCCCGGAATCTGCATACGCTGGCTCAGCTGGCCTAAGGCATGAACATACAACCCGCTTATTCAGAACTTGGTTCACTTAAAGGTTATGCTCAGTGGCCGAACAAGTATGTTTACACAGAAACAATATGATGCGTTTTGTCCATTCTGAAAGTTTCTTTCATTTACACAGCATATTAAAATATCCAGAGCAATTTAATTACGACGCCATAAGCAGCGGGTTAGAAGTCCATCAAAACATGTGAATGCCAAAATGTAAGCCGGATGATTTTCGTCAGACGTAACTTCGCGGTGCACGTAAGAAGTCGCCTATCTCTCCCATGTTAATTGTGACGTCTGCTGTTTGAAATCTGCGGTACGTCTTGCGAAAATCATTCGATTATGAAATATCACGTGACCTTGTGTGTTAGCGGACGATATATAATGGAATTTTAATAGGTGTAATAGATACTAAGTGTGAAAAATATGAATATTATTTTCCTTATACTTCCAATGGAAAAGACATTGTTTATTGATCATGGATTTTACAGAACACATATATTTTTGACTGAGCATTATCTTTAAACATTAACAATACAGTAGTAGGATCTAGATGCCAGTTGTAAATGTACCAGTAATATAAGTTAAAAACCTGCAGATCTGATTATTCATTATTATCTCACAACCTACCCGCTACTGGTCAGACTTGCAACTTGCCGACTCACCCGTTGTTGTGATGTTGCCTTCCACGTCCTCTTCCTCCACTTGTACCCAGTCTCGGGGAGAGTACCACCTGCCAGGATTATGCAGCATATGTTATTTTATATTCTCGCAGAGATACATGTAGGAAAGTTTTAACAGATTATTGAGGAAATACCTACTTGTTTTGAGAGCATTATCGTGAGATGCACAGACCGAAGCTCGGCAAAATATTCCCCAAATGTGTGCGAATGACAAACAAATAGAATAGATGTACATGTATTAATTCATAAATCACATCTCTATGGTTGACATCACCATTCCACTTGTGCAGAGGTGGTAGCGAAGCCATGTAGAGATGTGTCCACAAGGCCGCACATTGACATCTACTTCACATCCAAATCCATCTCTTGGAGGTCCGCATTGATCGACTTTCATGCGCTGTGCTCCGCTCGCACCAAAATCCCTTTCCAGCAAGGCTCTACAAGGCTGCACAAACAGAAGTGCACTTGTGCATCACCTATTCACGCATCTCCATTCTCCTGCGCCTCCTGCCAGACATCGCAGAGAAACAAGAGAGCCACCCTTTTTTTCACCATTTGAAAAAGATTTAAAGATAGAACCTGGGTTGGCAAACTTTAATCACAAGTATTTACCTGACAAAGTCTGCGAGGACAGCACCGGGGTTGGCAGCCTTGAACGCCTCCATGTCTGAGAGCAGGCATGCTGACTGCATCCTTGCTCGGAGGTGTGCGCCTTCTGCGGACGTGCCCAGCCTGAAATACACCAAGACTACCGGCTGTGTACTGTGAATCTATGATAGATTGTGGCTTATTATTGATATTATGTTGTATCATAATATATTTTTTATTGTCATTTTGGCTGCTTCTAATAAGCCAGGATGTATACATATATGTATCTAAATAAAACTGCTCTAAAGGCTGACTCCAACAGGACTCCAAAATAGTTCATGCAGTTTCAAACCACGAAGTCTTAATTCAAAGTACTACCTTTAACACGTTGTCAATGTTTTTAATTCAAAATAGTGTCTTTATGGAGATCTTAAGTAATACTACAAAAATAAAACAACTGGTTGTTACAAAGCAGTAATTTTGAGTATACTTTCATACAATTGAATTACTAATGTGATTGTACTGTATCAGCATAAAGCGTAAGGGCTCACTTTTCGAGGACTCCAGCGTGCTCCTCAAGCATGTCCTCAGTCATGAGCGCTGGCTCTTGCGTTATAGGTACATACAGACGCTCACCCGGCACCCCAAGCAGCCGCAATGAAGCATCGTCATGGGGATGCAGACGGCCCTCTGGCTGCAAATACAAGAAACCAGAGACATAATCAGAATGAGTCGCTCAAACGTTCAACAAATTGAGTGGTCCTTTTTCAAAAATTCAATAATGTCAGTAAACAGAGTTCTATCATTGCTATTAATAATAAATAATATGGCTGACAGTTCACATATGATCTAGAAGCTGATGATTCATTAGTTTACATCAGATAACCATTGGACCATTTGTAAAGAAAGTGAAAACAGGGCGCGCGGTTCTCCGTCAGGTAGCGCACACTCGACGTAATAGGAAACAAGTTTCAGAGATATAGACACACAACATGCACAATGCATCCTGCCATGATTACAACGTGCTCGGCGCACATGGTGACAGAGGCTGGAACAGGCACAGCCTAAATATAGAACACGGCAGACAGTTGATGCTGCGAAATAAAGTAAGAGGTACTGTGTCTCGGGAGATTTGAGCATGCCCATGACATATGACCGGTGTGAATCATGGAATGAAAAACTGTGAGTTCGAATCCAGATCTTCAAATACCTTTACAAAGATATACCTTGTCTCTGAAATTCCGTTTCAGTTGGTGGAAGATGACTGGCCCGGGTCATGTTGAAGCCTCCGGTAGTTCCTATTGAAATTGTCCAATAGTGCAGTGGGCTGGCCCTGTATACAAGATAGTGGGGGAGGGAGCTACATGTAGAAAATTTCGAACTAGAGATAGTTGGGTATGTGTGATCTGACGGATGATGGGAAAATTAGATCTGAGGATTCTTACAGGTCCCTCGGGTTGCATTCGCCTGGGAGAATTCCTGATCTGATAACCCCGGTGTCCCTGGTTCACTGACGGTATAGAACTTCCTATCTCTCTCTCCAAAGCAGCCAGTGGCAAGTGATGGCGACTTTCTGCTGACCCCGATCCCTTGTGGATAGCTGGAATCTGGACCCGAAGCCCGAAAGAAGAAGGAGCTTCCGCAGTGCCGAGGATCTTCTGGTGTCTAAGGGGACGTTTGGAAAAGTGGCGCGTCATCACCTTGTGGCTGGTTGTAGAGGAGTAGGGAGTTGGGGGGAGTCTGTAAAGAAAGTGAAAACAGGGCGGCAGTTTCTCCGTGCAGGTTTGCGCACACTGGTGTAATAGGAAACAAGTTTCAGAGATATAGACACAAAACATGCACAATGCATCCTGCCATGATTACAACAGAGTGCTCCAAGTTTCATGGTGACAGAGGCTGGAACAGGCACAGCCTAAATATAGAACACGGCAGACAGTTGATGCAGGTGCGAAATAAAGTAGAGGTACTGTGTCTCGGGAGTTACCTGGGTAGAGCAACCGCCCAACGGTGACATATGACGCTGCATGGACAACACAGAATCCACATCTTCCAAAGGAAGTTTAAAGATATACCTTGTCTCTGAAATTCCGTTTCACATTCACCAATTACTGACATCAAACCTGTAGCAACATTAACTGCTACCAGTAAATACTTTTGATATTAGCTGTTTTATGATCTCACCTGGTGTGTGAAGGAGTCTACAAATGATGCGTCCATCATCGAGTCTCGGTTGCTCACTCTTGATGGGGAATTTTGCACGTCCATATCTACGTCTTCTTTCTCCTAAATATGAAAGAGATATTGCCTCATAGAGTTCTTTCATGAATCGATGTTTTTAGGTGTGATGTTCTTTAATGAAAACTGTCCCTATAACCAGACATCATAAATGTCAAACATTTGGCATAAAGAAATTCACGCAAAATGGATATTGTATATGTTAACGATCATGTGGTAATTAATTTCGTATTGATTTTGTTTCAACATTGCAGACTCATAATCAAGAAAAAGCCAAAAAGTTACATGTAGAACATTAGAAAATATATTTTCTACTTTCCCAGCCACCTCCCTGACCTGTGTTTCTTTCGCTGTGTCTCCTGTTTTTTCCCCTTCCGCTGATTTATGCAAGGAACGTCTTTTCTCGTCAACTCGGTCGCTGTTTTTAGGCGAATGCTTTGTTCTCTGCTGATTGGCCACGTTTTTCTGTTCCTTTGAGTCTTTTGAACTCTTTTCTGCTGACCCTTTGACCTTTGGTGATGACGAGGATGAAGCACTAGTATCCATAGCATTTCCTTGCCTTGTTGCCTCATTATCTGGAGTTTTCAAAATACTATTGCTATAGTATGATTTTTATTCAATGGAGATATAACAACAAAGTTGATATAAGTTAATAATGATATCATAATATCAGAAAATTACCAGGAGTCACTGTCATATCATCAAATTCCAGAATATATGTCCAACAATCATCAACAATGTTAATTTTGACTGTTACATGTACATGTGATGTAGCTGCACTGAACAGGCTCAATCCCAACTCTCTACCAGTCAACACGACATCTTAACAGTTGGCCCTCTATGCAGTATGCACCTCTCATTAGGCTCTCAATCTCCACCCAATTGACCCATCTTATCCCCTCCCTGCTAACCCACGTCGCCTCTCATCTCTCACCCTGACACTCGTAGAACTCATCCTCGTCCTCGCTGCTGCTGACAGCTGCTGACAGTGAGCGCAGCAGCTGCTCACGCCTCTCTGAGCCCGCTGTTGCCATGGCAGCATCCTCTGATGTGGACGGCTGCACCTCCGTGGAGCAGGATGCTAGCGGGTCTGCAGGCTGGCTGCCGGGCTCAGTCTCTAGCTTGTCTGGGGATCAAATGCACCGCTGAACGTTGGAATGTTTATTAGAATTTTAAGATACCAATAGAAACCATTGGGGCTCACATTTTGGCGAGACTTTCGCTCTTATCGCAAGAGCTTCTTCAGGCCGAATGACAGTCCTTAGTTGGTCATGTGACCGCCATGGCGGCAGCAGTCACATGACAGCAGTGGCAGGAAAACGGGGGGCAGATCGTAGCCGGTGTCTCGGTTCATCTCAGGGCGCCTGACACCTCCCTACCCAAAAGATTTAGTTTGAATCCATCCCAGATCTTGTCACTCCTAGAGTTTTGCCTGAACACTACATATTTTGTATACAAGGGTAAATTTTACAAACAGACACATGGGGCAGCCATGGGTTCTCCAGTTTCTTCCATAGTCGCCAATTTGTATATGGAGGACTTTGAAACGCGAGCACTGGCGACAGCACCCAACCCCCCGCATGTGTGGTTCCGTTACGCAGATGACACCTTTGTGCTCATCCATGAGTACTTCATAGAAGGTTTCACCAACCACATCAACAGCATTGATCCGAACATTAAGCTCACCAATGAACCCGAGGTGAATTTCAAGATTCCTTTTCTGGACACATGTGTTAAGATTAATGATGATGCCACCACTTCAGTTGAAATCTATCGAAAATCGAAGCACACTGATCAATACCTGAATTTCCAATCAAACCACCATTTGGAACATAAGAGATCAGTGGTTCGGACTCTGTTAAATCGCGCCCACAATTTGGTCACCACACCTGAAGATCAGGCCAGGGAGTGTAAGCACGTCAAAGCTGTGTTGAAAGACAATGGATACAAACCATGGGTGTTTAAATTACCAAGGCCAAAAGTCAAAGAGTCGTCTAATGACGCAAACAGTGGTGTGAGTACAAAAACCCCAGTCTGCATCCCCTATGTGAGAGGGCTGTCAGAGAAACTGACCCGTGTGTTCCGTGAACATGGTGTAAACACCTACCACAAACCTTTTAACACCATTAAATCCATGTTGCCCACTCCGAAGGACAAGTCTCCGGATGACTCTAAATGTGGGATTATATACGCACTACGGTGTCCACAGTGCCGGTACACTTATGTTGGTGAGACCGGAAGAACATTGAGTACACGTATAAAAGAGCACCTGAACCCCAAGAGAGTGCCCACCGCTGTAGGTGACCATATTAGAGACACGTGCCATACCATCAGCCCCAGAGACTTCAAAATTGTGGCGCGTGAGGACGTAGAAATCCGTAGAAAGATCAGGGTAGCCGTGGAAATTCGTGTACGGCGCCCTGAGATGAACCGAGACACCGGCTACGACCTGCCCCCCGTTTTCCTGCCACTGCTGTCATGTGACTGCCGCCGCCATGGCGGTCACATGACCAACTAAGGACTGTCATTCGGCCTGAAGAAGCTCTTGCGATAAGAGCGAAAGTCTCGCCAAAATGTGAGCCCCAATGGTTTCTATTGGTATCTTAAAATTCTCTAATATATATCATGAATGAAGAAACCCAAGATGAGAGAAGTGTAAATTCTTTGTTGGAATGTTTGATGTATTCAATGTACAGGTTTAACTGAGAGTTCAGCTCTCTTGAGTTGTGTTACATGAGTTGATTCATGATTTTTAGAAAGTTTTCAAAACTTACGGCACATTTGCAATACTTTTTGTAAGAATTGATTTATAACTCTGTCAGGCTGTAGGGCTTTGTTTATCAAAATGTACGCCATATCCTATATATCCACGATATTCTGTTTCTCATGAGAAATTTTTGTAGTAGAAAATGCTGCAAGTATTGACTTTCAGACAATGTACATAATTGCTTGGTTCATTTGTATTAGAGATTTTATGACAACAAGGAATTAAAGGAATATATATATGTCATGTATTCTAACAACTTATGAACTGAATTAATTATCACCTCCATTTCTTGGGGAGTCCACAGAAGCAGCTTCACGTGCTGTTTTCCGCAATATACAGCAATTCAGCATCTGTTGATTTACATGTAATAACCATGTGAAAGAAATATCCATATTTTTGTGACGGTAATTGGATTAACAATTTCGAAAATAAAGCATACAACCAAAATACATTTGAGATAAGTAGAAATGGGAGATATCAGATCAGTGGTAGGTGCAATAAGAGATTACATGCACATGTACTATACATTACCTGGAACTTCTGGTGTATGAGACTGCAAGCTGTGTTTGGAGGGCCTGACTCTATGCTGGAAGGAAAGCATATTTTTAGTTATTCCAAATAAAAGTATAAACTTATTCACTGTTTATACTTATTAATGATTATGCACTGTCTGGTCAAACAAGGCAAGATGCATTTACGTGTATGGCAACAACATCGAGAAAGGGCTAGTAATTTTTAGACTTTATATGGGTCTATAATATGGGTCTATAATATAGATGTATGTCTATATGTTCTACAATTACAATTGCATTTGGCATGATATATATATATATATATTATATATATTATATATATATATATATATATATATATATATATATATATATATATATATATATATATATATATATATATATATACATATATACAACATGTACATGTATATATACATTTAGTATGATAAGCTATTACAGTGTCTACTCTAGAATTCAATTGGAAAAATGTAAAATTTATCCCTGTATGGAAAAAATATAAGGATTTCTGTGAAAAAAGGGAAACATTTTGAATTAAACATAAATAATGAATGGCTCCCACTGATATTCCCCCTGTCCACTATAGACAATGGGGGATTAATGAAAATGATGTATTTTTTGAAATCTCCTCTGCCCCTTTTACTACAATAGACACTAGTTACCAACTAAAAGCAGAATGGGTTATATGCTGTATATCTGAAGTTACATCTGCGTAATTAAGCATGAAGTACCCATTGTTACGTACTCTGGTATGGTGTAGTTGTTTTCCCAACGATATCGCATTTCCAGCACAATCTCTTGCCACAAGTGAGCAACTGCGCGGAGACCGCCATAGCTGTGATTTACGATGCACATGCACACAGCTAGCCGGAATGACAGGGAGCTGGATGGGCATGACTTGAACTGCTTGAATAGCTCCTGCAAGATATGAAGCAAATTGTGAACTTTGTAATAGTTGAAGTGCCAACTATTGATCATGGCTTTCTTGAAGAGTATAACTGATTCAAAGAGATCTCTACTATCCCATTCTCTGCATGAAAGTCGTGTATAAATCTGGACATTCAAATATGGTTATATAAGTAATAGTTTAAGGCCACTGTTTAATTTGCTCTGCTAATGCTTCTTACATACAGATTGTAGTAGCCTCCATTCAATGATAAAGAATGTTGCTGTAGTTTGTTAATGAGTGACTACTAGCAAAAAGCAGAATTATTAGCTAAAATGATTTCAACATTCACCATGGACTGTTGATCAGGGCTGGTCGCAGTTGAATCAGGTGTAGTAGCAGGAGTAGCCTCTGTTGTCACAGGCTTCTTTTCCTGCTCAGTCTTAGCATCAGGAAACAGGAACTGAAATAATCAAGGGAGCCATATTACTATGTGGCAGGTTGGGTTTGAAAGAAAAATTTCAAATTCACACAGTGGTGGATTGCTCCTTTTCATAACTAACAACTAATAACTAACAACTTTACTACCCAAACCTCAACTGTGGGGTCAAAAGTGGTTTTTTAGTTGAATGTTTTACTGTGTGGTCCTCACCGTGAGTATTTCATTGAGCAGCTCCACTGGTATAGGAGCATCTCCTGGCTGCATTTGGAGCTTGGATGTAGCCTTGGTTACCACTGTGCCTAGGGATGGAAGGCCTGGCTTGGTGAGACGGTCAAGGGCCAGAGATACGTCAACGGCTAAAAAATAGTGGAAAAAATGAAAAAAATATTACTTTAACCTTTTGGTAGGGTTATGTGAATGAGCATCATTGGATTTTCGTTCTCCACACAATTCGTCTGCTTTCAGAACAATTTAACATACATGATATCACATCTAATGGTTACATTATATGTCTTCATATTTGATTTCTACTTTATTTCATATAATTGGAGAAAATTTAGTAAAATAAGAGAATTGTTCATAGCATACTCTCATCATCGACATCAAGCAGTGATTTTCCATAGGTGCCCAGCAATTGATCCGTCGACTCCTTCCGTTGACATAATTGAACAAATTCCAGCAAATAGTCCCCTTGAATATACAAATAAAAATAAGCACTCAAAATAAGAGGAAGTAGTAATTCATTATTTTCTTTTTAAAGATGCTTAACTACAAGATTTCTCTTTTATCACCACAAGGAAATAAAATAGATTCTTTGTTAATGTGTAACTAAAAGCTATGAGGGTTTCAATCAATTCATAGATAGTAAGTAGACAAAACGAGGATTTACCAAGCAAGCAAAGAGGATTGTCTGTCATACGCACTCTGACAGACCACTGTGGGGCAACTAGAGGGTCCAGGTCTCTACAATAACAGCAATTAATGAAATACATTGAACTATCTATTATAATGTTACATTTAAAAGACTTGGAAATGAGTTCTGTTTGTTTTAGTTTTTTCTCAATTTGCCAACATCACCTGGGTAACTGCAAGGTAACTTACGTGTAGACATCATTGTCGACAATCATCTCTTCTGACAAAGTCGGCCATGTTGTTGAAAGCTGCAGCTCACTGAAAGGTGGAAAAATATATGGAAAAATATTATAGTATTAAGTCACAGAGATAGATCAAATACATGCACTATGAGCACTTGTGCAGAGTTAGCTTTTTGAAAGAAACCAAGGTTTTATAATGTCTACCTTATTTTTTTTTAAGTGGAAAAAATATTTAAATCTAATTATTTCACTAACATACATTGTACAAGTAAATTTGTTTAAAGTATGACAATGAGAGATTTATTGAAATTAGTATTCAATAACAACATAATATACATGTAGAGTGCATACCAGCTTGTGTTTTACGTAAGATGAGCATGCAACTAGAAGCCTACCACTTTACTTGTTTTACTACTTTAGCAAGACTTTACATACCACTAATCTTTTATCCACTGTGCACATGAAAGTATATGCAATTAAATCATACTCTAGCAACTTCTGAGCATAAAACTCCCAATATTTTGTCAAGGAAAGGGTTAGTCTACTCCTTAAATAAGCTAATGCTTATTGTGAAGAGAGCATGGCCTGGTGCTAACTCCTGTCAATTTGCAACCTGCAGGGTAACTCCATGGATTCCGAGTGTGTATATGGAAGGTAGGTGTGGGAAAACCATACCTGATAGGATCCTCACAGGCACCAAACGGTAGGTCTCCAAACTCAGTAATGCCAACCTCCTCCCCCGAGAAGGACTCGAGGTCTGGTGGCTGCTGTGACCATGAGTAGTGCTGCCAGTCCTGGAGGGAAACAGCAGGTCAGCAGGAGGATAGAATGAACCAGCCGTGTATTTATGCCAATACTTGTGTGCACACATTCAAATCCGTATTTGTCCATTATCTGGTACATGGCAAAGTATGCAATAACTTTCTTTTTTTTTTGGTTATTACAAGAATTAGATTACTATATGATTTTTTCCTGAATACCACCCTAAACTGCAATCACATTTATATGGTCCACACAGGTAAGAGGAGACATCTGTAACATACTGACATGGGATTGAGGATAGATTAAGATAGTCGCACCTTATCAAAGTTTCTCTGAGGTTGAGGGAATGTGTTTGCAGGTAGATTTTATTACTGATACAAAATATTTGATGTATGCAATCTGAATATACGACTAAAAATACAATGTAAGTGAGTAGTACTGATTTCAAGACAACATGTTTATCTGAATATCAAACTGATGCAAAATTACTATATTATAGTGCACTGTAAATTACTTGATTTCCAGTTTCTACCAGACCCCAGGGTATTGCATATTGCTTTGTATTATTTACTGCCATAGTTCAAAAACCAATTGAAAAACTTTATCAAAAATACTCAAATGCGAGAAGTAACACTGCAAACTAAAGAAAACCAGAAAGCAAATGAACCCAGTAAAAGCAGAATCTAAAATGTAATAAAGTTACCTCAAACTGTCAAAGT
>CM032662.1:26447012-26459159 GCA_019095985.1 Streblospio benedicti | reverse complement strand
AATGGAACTTCTTCATAGCGGTCGGACGGTAATAACAGACATTGAAGAGGTTTGGGCTGAGAGTCAATTAGAAAATGAATGGCCGGTTGATCAAATGCAATTTTTCAACTCTGATACTTCTCAACCAACAATGAATATCTGCTTGTTTTTATTCTATTTGTATAAGGCTCAGATATAATCATGTAATGCACAACAAAGCTCAGCATTATGGCAATAAGACATTTTATGGTATTTTGCTAGAGTTATGAAGTTTTATGCATCCCATGACGTTTAAATATTTGTGTTCTATGGAAAAATAATGTGTACTGGATAAAACAAATGTGTGTAAAAAGTATGTTGCAGAGTAGACACCATGTCAATTAAATGAGCTCAGTTCAGTTTTAGAATGTAACAACTGAAACCGAACAATCAGTGTCCGACCTCTACTTTCAGCGTTTTGTGGTGAAGACATACCTGCAACATGTATGTGAACCTGACCGCGATTGTGGCTGGAGCTATTGGGTGTGACGCCTAAAACAAGTGATACAAGGTTCATTTACATGTATCTGATCAACATAATGGATCATCAGCTTAACAATTCATAGTCTTTATCATCATTATAGCAATTACAATGTGATGTAGCATTTTAAAATTTGACTATCTTACAAACTTTCACCAAATTTTGAATGAACGTGCTTATATGTTCACGTTGTTCCACCATTTGACTTACCACTGCTTACAGGCAACTGTACAACTTTATTCAAATTTTGTATACTTATCATTTTCTCAACATATCACTTATATTAATGTAGAAATACAGAAGAGCAATTCTTACGATTTTGCCCTTGAAAACATCAAGTAGTCCAGAGATATGACCATATTGAGGTGGAGTGTGTTTTAGGTGAACCATCTCATACGATGTTCGGAATCCAGGGACCTAAAATGACATTTACATCAAGTATCAAATATATGAAAGTTTTAAAAATTGTTTAAAAATATTATTTCAGAAAGTTTTGATAAAGGATATAACAGAGCAGATTTATTGATGACCCATTAACTAACCTCATAGCAGCCTTGATATAACCGACGCCAGCGTTTGTCAACCAGAACAAAAATGGGCACCTGACTGAAAGGTAGAAATAAATGTCATATACATTTATTATCAATATGGCTCATTCACACAATGTGATCTGATTCCAAATAACCTAGGTAATGAAATGAGATCTCCAAACAATTTAGGAAATCTTCATAAACACAAATCGGCCTCAATCAAATGTGAAGTCCACATTTTGACAGTGGCCAGCCTAGTATGCGTTCAAGTATGAATGTACAAGTCTGACTGGAATACGATCAACACACATACATGTACATATATTGTACATACACACATGTTTAACCCTTAACTGAGAATGGTCCTGCTTTTGAATGTCAGTGCCTTGATAAGTACTCGTCGACTAGTTAGAGACTATCATTAAACCAACAGGACGAGTAAGAATTTTAGCTTACTTGTCTTCCAGACTACCAACTTTTGTCAAAGCCAAAAGACCTATGACATGACAGATCAGTAATATTTTTGGAGGACCATAAAGTTTTTTGCAGACCTAGTCCAGTAGACTAGCATGGTTAAAAAGTTACCTGGGGCACTGAATGTTCACGCTACTGTCATACAAAAGTCTACTGTAATAGTCTAAAGACACATGTTTGTAACACTGCTTACCATGTGGTGTTGTTAATGGCAATGTTAATTGAGCTGAGCAAGATGGCCATGCGGCTCGTGTTCTCGATGTCTGGCATCCCATTGCCAGGAGTGATTACCAGGAAGTCACGCAGGCCGAACCAGCGGCACAAGCAGTGGGCACGAGGTGGAAAGTCATTCTCCGTTGACATCATGTCCAGCCACACCATTGGGATTGTGTCTGTGAGTAGTGTCAATGGTGAAAATGTACCTACACTGCTGATATACAAAGATCGAGTGTACCAATTTAGACGAAAAATCAATATAACAAAATAAGCAGGCTCAGATATGTGGCCAAGCGGTAAAGTTAGAAAATAGATAATAAGAAATGTACAAACTTTACTTTAAAGTGTGTAAAGAGTTGTTTTTTTCAATTATATAGTGTATATTACTATTACAATGCCACTACAAAGATTCACTCTCAAAAGCTCACCCAGTTATTTAGTGCTATCAGCGGGGCCTGTAAGAATAAAGCTCATCGCCTTATCACAGAGATGTAATACTCTCAACAATACTGGCACACAAAATCTAGAAGCATGCAACACACAAACCTGGCTCTGTCTCTCCCCCCGCAGATGCTGCTACCTCTGCCTCTCCACCTCCTCGTGCTGTCGCCGCATCCTTCTCCTCATCTTTCTTCTCCTCATCTATAGTAAGTGTAAACATGCATTTTCAACTAAACTTGGGCACCTTGTCAAAAATTATTCATTTTCTGTACATTCATTCACACTATGGAGCTATAATGTGACTGTAGAGTGAGTACCCCTTACCTCTGTTGATGTTCTTTTGTGCCCCTATCGGCTGAGTCACATAATAGTGCGTCACCACAAACTTGAAACCGGCAAAGTCAAGATCCTGAGTCTTCTCCTCCCAAGGACATGTAGTAAGCTCATGCTTTGAAATAATAAAATGCGAATTACTATCAAACATCACAATAATTGCAGAATTTGCATTAAGAATTTGATTAGTCCCTAAATCACAGTCATTTTTAAAAGTTTGTTGCTCTTGAGGCATACTGGACAGATGTAGGCGTGTTACAAACACGTTTACTTTTTTTTTAGTATTTGAACACACATATATAGTGATTTGCCCTTTTCAACTTACCTTAGTGAGTGGCGATTGGTCTTGTACAGTTGTCAGCTTCCACTCGTGGATCACTTCTTCAAGCTGGGCAATAAATCTGCATGAAACCATTAACAAATTTCTTTTACGGTTCTTGAGTTTAATTTTTTTTGTCATCGTTATAACATCAACATTATTAACAAAACAGGAACCATGCATATACTTTACTGTTCTGTATGTAAAGAAATACCTTCAAAATAATGCTATTTGAGATACTTATAACACTTTACTCCATTCATACACCCTTCCTATCAATCATCGTACACCAAAGCATGCTCGGTGTATACATATATGGTACGATGTTTTTAGCACGAATATGATATAAGTACATTATTTATAACATACATGTAGTAATTCAAAAACATAGGAAGTACAGCTTTCCCTACCGGACCACCAGCCTTTAAAACGAAGGTTGCCCAGTTGATATTCTGAGTCATCAGGAAAAGAAATCACCAAAAATAAGAGTTGACAAAACTCCCACACTGACCACAACAGCTGATTTTTACATGCATCCATTTGGAGGTAATTGAATTGAAAATCAATAATTTAGTACTAAAAACATGTAATTGGTCATTGTTTTATTTTTCATGCTGCAGAACGATTACATGTCATTCAGGTGAGTCATTTAGAAGTCTGAGTCATACAGTCAAAATTTGAGTAGTCTGGAACGACCAAATGACCAATTACTACACTGTTTACCTACTCAAATTCTGATGTTACCAAATGAAAATAATTTCTTCATATGAACGTTAGGCAGTATGCTCACTACGGATGGAGCATTGTTAAACATATGAAATTCATGGAAACTGGCAGATGACTGATACGGGTCCTGTATATGCTTGATTGGGAACATCCCTGGTGTTAGCAGGCAATTCTGGAGCATGATAATCTTAGACAAATGAATGCAGATGTCAATGTGTGATTAAAAGGTCTTACCTTTCCCATTCTGATGCAGTGGTGAAGTCAGTGATTTCAAATACATCAGATTCCTACAGAAAATAAATTCAATCATTTTACATAGAAATTATTTTCAATACTATACCATATAGATTTTTCTACCTAGCCCTAGTTTTTATTGTTTTCACACATTTAAAAGAATCGGAATTCAGAGATCATGCACAAAGTATTGAATATATTTGAAAGAAATGCTATCAGTATATGTCTTAAGACCTGCTCTAATATGTGTGAAAGTTCATAAACATAAGACATATATTTGCGACCCTATAGTTAAGATATATCATTTCACTGATACATTTTATACATGGTAGATGTTGTGCCCAAGTTATTGGCAGTGCTCAGGTTATAGGCACAATCCAATATACATCTATCTTCAAGGTAACACATACATTTCACATGGTAATCATTGGGACATAATGTAAACTATACTACACACCTATCGTAGAGTAAATAAATATTTGTTAAGTGCATTCTAAAAAATGTTTTGGGTGCCGACAACTTGGGCATGATGTCTACATATGGCACTAGCTGAAGTTGTCATTCTCTGTGTAAGACTATTTTCTGTTGTTTTGTTTTCGATAGTTTCCAGCCATCAACTTGCTGATGATTATAGCAGATGGAGGCTACGTGGTGTTGTTCCATGGACCTCCAGAGGCAGGTTAGATAACCAACTGAGCCTTGGGGTGGGAGGGATTACACTAGCTATTGTTTTCAAGCTAGGTGAGTTCATTTGAGTGCAGAGGGGTGGCTCTCCTCTACATGGAACACGCCTCCGAACCTCATGTTTGGTGTTGCCACCGTCTTGTAGTATACTGTACTGTGGAGACATACTCAGGGCTACAAATAGAAGAAAAATCATACTTGTCCATAGGACGAGTATCCTCAAAGATATACCCGTCCTAACTAAGATTTACACATCCAAATCAGCAAACTCCATGTAAATTTAATTGAAACTGATGTCTGGGGTGACTAACTGAAAAATACTTGTCCATAGGACAAGTAACTCAAATTATCTACCTGTCCTGACAACACAGAATACCCGTCTCGGACTATAGGACAGGTACTTATCCATGGCCCTGCGTGACACTGAGAAGATTGGTAATGCAGTGGCAGACGTATGACGTAACTGTTTGGCTACACAGTCTGCCATGAATGGGTTGCGAACTCACAACACAGGCAAATCACATTGTTAGTCGGATGCTGTAACCACTGTAGATGCGGTTGCCAGTCTCGATATGCATCATTTCTCATCACAAGTACATTTTAGTGACGTGACGAGACTCTGACGTATGTCGAGACTCTGGTGACCGCATCTACCACACATACTTTTCTGCATGTACACCTTGAGAAACTAGAAATACTATCTGGAACATTCACATAGATTAGAGCACCCTTCTTGATGTATATTGACACAATTTCATTCAAATACATTCAATGCATGAAGAGTTAACACCCTAATTCCGATTATTTCATGTACCTGAAACATCACTGTCATCACTGACATCAGTAACTCACAGGAGTAATTTATACAGAGATATGTTGCTGTTTGACTGGTTTAGGCTCCGCATCAGTCAAACAGCAACATATCTCTGTATAAATTGCTCCTGTGCAGTAACTCACTCGAGCAATTTTAGTTACGGGCAATTTTAACAGAGATCTATGGCAGACTATGCTTAATTTGATTGATGAGCCTAAACCTCATAGAGGTTTATCAAAACAAGCATAGATCACCGATTAAATTGTTCCGGTGGTCCTACTGAGCAAAATAAACAAAAATAAGACTTATAAATTCTAAATATATGTCAAATTAAAATAATAATTACGTCTTCTGTCATTTTCATTTTAAACCCGGAAATGACTTATCGGTGTAGGTACAACACATTACAAATAACAGCTTTACCATGTATCCTAGATAAAAGAAAATTAATTTACATAAAATCGACTTGGAATTAGCTCTTCTTGTTTTCCGAGGAATTTACACACAATACATTAATTTATATGCATTGCATATTTATACTCATAGCTAACGTTGGCGTATAATATCTTCAAGTTATATTTCGTTAGAACGGGTTAATATTTTCAATATGGATACTCCTGGTCAACCTGGCACTGCCAGGCATGGCAATTTTATTAATTACTACTTATTTAATCCTGCCGAAAAGAGAATTTCATTAATTAATAGAAATATCTTACTAGATGCTACTAACCTAACCCATAAGGGGCGTATATTTGTGTTGGATATCGGCTGTAATAGTGGTGTGCGTATTTTCTTAATCACATTTTGTTCATAGGCTCACAGGACTTTGACTGGTTGCTGTTTGGCTTGTTCACCTCAAAAACCAACATATTTCAGTCAAAGGCCTAAATTGCTCCTGTGCAGTAACCTGAAGCTATATGCTTCATTTGATTGATGTGGAGCCTTTCATAGAGGCTTATCAAAAACAAGCATAGATCACTGATTAAATTGTTCCAGCAAAATATAATCTAAATATATGTCAAATTAAAATAATAATTGTCTTCTGTCATTTCATTTTAAACCCGGAAATGACTTATCGGTGTAGGTACAACACATTACAAATAACAGCTTTTACCATGTATCCTAGATAAAAAGAAAATTATTTACATAAAAATCGACTTAGCGAGCTCTTCTTATTTTCCGAGGAATTTACACACAATACATTAATTTATATGCATTGCATATTTATAACATCTAATGTTGGCGTATAATAGTTATATTTCGTTAGAACAATATTTTCAATATGGATACTCCTGGTCAACCTTTGCCAGGCACGGCAATTTATTAATTACTACTCATTTAATCCTGCCGAAAAGAGAATTTCATTAATCAATAGAAATATCTTTAGATGCTACTAACCTTCATAAGGGCGTATATTTGTGTTGGATATCGGCTGTAATAGTGGTGCGTATTTTCTTAATCACATTTTTGTTTGCAATTCTGAACAACTAAACACTGAGGAATATGGATGAGTTCCTCAGTGTTTAGCTTATATTTTGGTCTATTTTGGTCAAATTTTAACTTTGTGTGTGTGTATATATATATATATATATATATATATATATATATATATATATATATTATATATATAATATAATATATAAACAATTATGCAAAGAAGTCCATCATAAATAATATAATGGGGGGGCGGGGGGTTTCAAAAAGGTGTGATTCCTTTTGGGAGGGTGCTGAACTTTTTTATCATGCTGCCCAGCTATGAGTTTTACCCCTATATGGTTATTTATATTCCCTAAAGTACCTATATATATGTATTTATAATAATTTAATGAAGGCGAAAAGGTATTTAATGACAAGGTGGTATCCGATCGAGCGAGACCGTCTCGCAATCTGGATCTCCATAGGGTCTTAATTGCTATCTCACCCTCTCACAATCTCACTTAGATGTAGGCATATATAACTCATTATACTGATTGCAATATAAATCAAGCAATAGTGATCGAGGGTGATAATTCCAAGTGTTTAATGTGACCACCTAGCTTAAAATGCACCCATGGGCCATCAAGGTTGTAAGAATTACTTCTAAAAATATATGCAAGATGTATCAAGTATATCATTAAGTTGAGGATTTTTTTTCATCGTTTTTAAAACAGACCTCGAAACTATGAGACGGTCCTGCTCGGCCACCATATATACTACGTATAAAGTCAGGGTCAGGATAAGCCACTGGTCCGCTAATATTGGCTAGTAAAAACTTGTGAAGGACGAGTACGAAGTTTTAGCAACTCGTAGCAATTCTGATCAGTTTGTCACATAGGTATAGTGTTTGTACAGCTTAGGAGGACGAGTACATTTTTTCTAGGACGAGTAGATATATGAGGGCTACTAGTCCTGCTGACGAGTTGCACTTTTCCACCTAATCCTGACCCTGTATAGTGATGGTGTGAACAGCCCTGACAACATGATCACTGCAGTACTAGTATATAATTCTTAAGAGTCAGTCAATTGGGGCGGAGTGCCTGGTTCTTTGACTTATTTTGTTTAAATGCAAGTATGTGAATGTTTCAGTGTTTTCTTTATGTACACTACTACTTACGAATATTAACAATGAACTTGACGTTGCGGTCGCCATTGCAGGCCATTTGTCTGAAGTAAAAAGATGTTGTATTACGTCATTGGCTCCTAGTCATCACATTGGTCGAAGGTCCCGAGATGGTAGTAATTAATTCGTTAATCAGTAAGTAGTACTGTACATAAATATAAATGCTGAATGAATTATCCTACTACTCAACAATTGTCTACACAAAAATATGTAATGAGAATTTTTATTTTTCTTGTTTTTTAGGATCTGGGTTTTGCTGTATACAACCACTTGAAAACTCAAAGCAGCGAATCAACAGATGAAATAAGCGAGAAGCAGATTCATTTATTAGGGATCGACATAGATCCAATTCTTATCAAACGCGCTAGTGATAAATTCAAAGCTGATCAACTAACATTTGAAACTTATGATGTTATGTACAATATTGGACACAGTACCGAAAAGAAAAATACTATTACTGCATTTCTCACTCAAAATGATATTGAAAGTTTTGATATTGTGTGTTGTTTTTCAGTGACTTTATGGATACATTTAAATCATGGTGACACTGGTTTGAAAGCGTTCCTGACATATGTCAGTAGTTTGGGAAAACATATTCTGATAGAACCACAACCATGGAAGTGCTACAAAAGTGCCATGAGGAGGATGAAGAAGAACGGATGTAAACCTTTTGAACACTTCTCAACACTTAAATGGAGAGAAAATGTAGATATAGAGATTTGCAATTTTTTGCAGAACAGTTGTGGGATGGAATTATGTGAGCGGTTTGGAGAAACAGATTGGGAGAGACAAGTTTGTTTGTTTAGACACAAATATTAAATTTTAGAAATAAAATCAAAAATACAGAATGAATGAGCATGTTACTTATTATTTAACAGACTATATTAACATTAAAGTTAGTATTAAATATTTTCACTTATCAGGCCGAGACCTGTAATGTTAATTTAAGATCGGAATTTCTGCAGTATTTTTTACAGTTACGCCTGCAGGAGTGTGCGATCTCTTTAAAGTTCGGTCTTTTCCTGGTAATGGCAGGTGTGCTCGGCTTGTTATCTCTCGCAAAATGCACATTTTAGCCTAAAGTTGTTCCCAAAATATGATGCTTGCGCACTCGAATCTTAATATTCTGAACTGCCATCCGACATAAAAAAACGTTTTTAAAGAGCTATCTTGTACTAACAAAATGTGTCCACGCCGATTAAGTTTGTTATTCATGCGACTAGTACCGGAAGTTATCTAGGTCAACTTTCTTATAATGTGTTTAAATAGAGGGAGCTGTTAGAAATGATCAGTTACAAAATGTCTTTGCTTTTTTCGGACCATATGCACCGACCAAAGACATTAATATTTTGATATGTTATAGACAAGAGGTTAAACTTACGATTAAGACACGTTCTGAGATGTGTCCCGATGGACATTTTGCAATTTAACACCAAACATTGAGAACATTTGGGAGAGTGATTTTTACTGGTGACTAAGTTCGCAGAATCATAACTTGTTGGTACTTAAGAAAAATCAATATGTAAAACCACAATCTGAAAGTGCAAACGTAGATGATTCCAACAGTATATAATATGTAGGGGTAATATCAAAATGTAAGAGTGTATTTTAAGAAACAAGGGGACTGTATCAGTTTTAGGTCGCGTTTTTCTCGCAGATATTTTGTTCATTTTAGAACATTGATTTTTCATAGAGTACTGTGTTTTTGTGGCTGTGGCCTCCGAGTGCTTATATAGGCCGAAGGGCACCAACTAATGTACGGGCACCAAATAGTGTACGATATCTTTATTATCACCCATGTCAGCATGGTAATCAAAAAGTACCTTAAATCTTAAAATTTTGACACCATTTTAATTCCACATATCCGAAATGCACGAATATGCAAGAATTTAGCAAAATTAAATCACACACAAACCTTTTACGGATTACAGTATATGATTATCACTTTCAAGTCAAACATCTGGAAATACAGAAGTCTGGCACACTTTACAAATACATGTAGATGTAAAATAAAACGTTGAATTTCTAAAAATACTGGGTATTATGCTATCTTTGTCATCATTCTCATCTGACATCAAACAAATCAAGTTTTTAAAATATTTTGGCTATCTTATAGAAACTTTATTTTTTGCAACAACAATAAAAATTGGAATCACATTGAAAAAAAATATTTAAATTTATATATAAACTTTTTTACACTTTTTGTAATTTTTACATAACTTGATGTAATGTTACTTCTAAGTCTTCTTCATAAATCATTCCTGATATGGTCACACAGCAGAGAACTAAAAAACTATTTGCCAACAATTATTTTGGAGGACGCAGCAAGAAATTTGTATACTTGTCCTAGCTTGTGTAAATTTCACAGCACTTACCACATCTGGCGAGTGGGAGTGTGCATCAATGTTAATATATATAAGTATAATTGTTAAATGAATCCAAAATATTCTTTTGCTAAATATTTTTAAACTGTTGTGTACGATCATCTTTTGAGATGTCGGGTTTGAGAAAGACTTTCAATGTCTGACATGATGCATCGAAAAAATGTAGCAAAAAGTATATAATGGATTTATTCAACATTTAATGCAGTAGATTAGAATTTAAAAAAATATTCAATGACCATTGCTATCAATTTTATTATTGTCAACGTCATCCTGGTATATATATATATATATATATATATATATATATATATATATATATATATATATATATATATATATATATATATATATATATATATATATCTGTTATATCAAGTTATGGTTATCATTCTGAACATTTTCAATCCTTATATTCCTCACGTAACTGGCACTATTACTGGAAATAGAGCATATGCTCATACAGGTCCATCCAACTAGAAAATTAACCAATGTTGTAGTTGTTGTCAAGGTTTAATACATTGTACATATTACCATATTTGTATATACATGTATATACACATATTTGTTTATTGAATAACACACAATGCAACACTAGTATTATACTTTTTAAATTGAAATGTGTATCCGCAAAAAAATCAAGGAAATAATAAATTAATATCAAGCAAATAATTTTTGTTATTTCTTCTTGGAATCCAGGTTAATATTGACATACTCCAGTGTGTTGCCGTCTTTACATTTTGGTTCATTCTCATTATTGTTATGGACAGGATTACTGTCTGTTTCAGCAGTAACTAACCACTGCTTTGGGAATTCCTCCGTTTGTCCTGAACGTGTCGTGGAGAAGTAATCTTTGGATTCAGGATTTATATAAAATGTCCATTGTTTCCCTTCTACTTCTAGGTCACATTTATCCACTGTCCAACTGAAAGGTAAAATCAACACTAAATATATTTTGTAACAAATCTTGTGAAACCGTATATAATACTGCATATAAAATGGGAAATACATGTAAAATACTTGACCAGGGTGTCTGCAAATTGTTGGGAACCAAAATGCTGACATTTTTATGACCTAATATTCCTAAAATCCATTACTCTTAAATATAAGCACAGTTACATATTGAAAATATAAAACATTCAAACAGCTTTTTATGATCAACAATAACCTACTCTATGCCAGGTTTGAGTCGATGCGACCATGTGTGAAGAGTTCCGCTTTTTTTCTGCCCACTCAAAGGAATCGCCAACTGAAATAATTTAATACATAAATATAGCTTTTGAAAAATCATAAATCAAAAGGTAAGACATTTTGAACGATGAACAGCATGAGTGTTCAATGAAGTCATGCACAATTAATTCAAAAGATAATGCTCAGTGGCCAAAGAAAAGCATAGATAGATGCATTTTGTGCATTCTAAAAATCCCACTGAGAGATAACTAAAACAATTAAAACTGATTGAAATACTTTGCGGTGAAAGGCCAACTATGAAACCATCACAACACTTGTGCGTGACAAATGATTGTCAGATTAACTTCACAGTTGACGTACGAAGTCACCTAAGATAAATGTGAAGTTTACTGTTGAAAGAACATGGTACATCTAACAAAAAGCATTTACTTATAAATGCAATTTTCAGTATCGATTTGTTTTTGAAAGAAAAAATAAGCAATACCATATTTCCGTGTTTTGTACCCTCTGCCCAAATTGTAGCCTCCCTCAAATAGACCGCCGGGTTAGACACGGTTTTAAATCAATAAATGCCTCCCTCGCATAAATGCCTCCCTCATATTAGCGCGTTTATTTGAAGTTGAGATACATGGGCTTCCTCAGATGTGTCTAACTAATGTTGGTCAATTCGTTTTGTGTTAATTAACGCCTCTTTCAAATAGACGCC
>CM032662.1:26415114-26446912 GCA_019095985.1 Streblospio benedicti | reverse complement strand
TTTAGTCTTAATAAAACTGTAAATTATAACACGATGGATAGCTGCAGTGTTATTTAACTATGTGTAATTTGAAATATTGACTGTTGGATATTTGAACCTAAGACATATGACTGCATGTAAATACATGGATACGTGAATATGAAACCTTTTCTGTGAAATGACTCTAATATCGCCCAACGAGGCGATAGATCTACACGTGTTTTTGTCTGTGCTTTAATGTTTGTGCTTTGCTGTGATCGGTTTTTCACGAACTCACCCTAATATAAGGGCATAATTCGGTTTATTTATATACGTTATCAGACAATTTATCAATAAATATATTATGGCATGCAAAGGAACTGCTGATGGGCCGTGTAGGTTCAACGACCCTAGAACAGTAAGATTGCGTATTTGCGACGATATGTTGTGTGATGGATGTAACAACATACGTTTCCCACCGGGTTATGGCAGGAATAATACAGATTCCAACCAAGCCACCGCTACAAACGTGGAGGTCCAGAATCAGGGATACAAAAAGAAGGCACCCGCTCAAGTTGCTGATAAAACAGAAAAGAAACTTGTAGTAAATGAGCTCCTTGCATTCGTGATAAACAAGCTTAACTACACAATGCCGCCAGATATGATAACACAACTTTGTGAAAAATTCTATGATGACAACACTATTGAAGCTGCAAGCCAGCTACTTCATGATCAATGTGGCACAAAACGCTACAAGAAGCGTCAAGGACCAAATAAGAAGAAGAACACTCTGGAGGATATTCTGGACCTCATCCAAAAGAATGGCAACAACTTGAAAGTGGTCTTTGCAGCAGTGAACCTCAACAACATGCCTCCAATCAGCTTCAACAACCTCGATGTATGTGCTCTGCTTGCCAAAATAGAAGCTACTCAAGAGGAATTGGGCATCCTTAAAAATGCCGTTAAAACCATGAGCAACAACATGGAATCACATACAACAATATGTGATGATCTATCCACGTCTGTGCAATTACTGCAATCAAAGATTGCCACATGTAGAACCAATGAAGGCAGTGAAGGTTCTGTCAATTGGCCTGATCAGGTACGCTCAGCTGACTCCGCTGACTCAACTGATTTCGTTATTAATGGTCATAGACCACTACCCTCTGCTCCCCTTCTAGACACTGTCAACAGCCCAGAACAGGTAGTCACAGCTGACCCCAACATCAACAGGTCTAGACCCTTACCCTCTGCTCCCCCCTCAGAGGAGCTGTCTGACATGGCAAAAATATCACCCTCTGCTCCATCGTTGGAGGTCACTGAAATCCAAAATGAGAATGAGAGAGAAGACTCAGCCATAACAATGAAGGATGATGCAGACATCGATGACGGACTTACCAATTCTGACTCAGAGTGGGTAAAGAGAAGGTCATACTTAGAAGTAGCCAAAAAAGAGCCTGTCAATGCAGCAACAGGCTCCGAACCCGAAAAATAAAAACTACAAAAAACAGTGCCAAAGGTAATAAAAAAAAAAAAATTTGCGGTCACAGGCAGTGGCACAATATGAACTTCAAAGCTAACGCTAAGAAGAGATGGGCAAATGTCTTTGTTTCACGTCTGGAACCTGGTCTAAAGGATGATGACCTTAAAAAATACCTTGACGACATACTGAAGGTGAGGTGCAGTGTGGAACGAGTGAAGGACACAGAGTGGTACTCTTCCTTTCACATAAAGTGTGAATGCGAGGAACCGGAAGGTTTTATGAATAGTGAGATATGGCCCGAAGGCGCATATGTTAGATGGTGGAGTGCCATGAAAAAGCAGTCCAGACACAGTGGTAATCATAGTGATAGACAAGCATGAATATTGTCAGCTATAACTGTAGAGGTCTCCCACGTCACAGTGATAAACTCTATGAGAGACCAACAGTTGCCTCCATACTCGAGGATAGTGATATTGTGTGTCTCCAGGAGACATGGTATGCTAAGCAGAACCTTGGGCATATTAATAGTCTACATACTGACTTCCATGGGCATGGAGCCGCCACTGTCGACTTTCAAGATGCCCTACATAGTGGTCACCCACCAGGTGGTGTTGCCATTTTGTGGAATAAACGTTTGGACAGCATGATAACACCCATAAAATTTGACCATAACTGGATTACTGGCATTTCCTTGAAAGCAAATGCAAAATCTCTTATTGTCTTAAATGTTTATATGCCCTGTGTTAGTAACTCAAGGGAACACGGGGACACTTATATTGAATATCTAGGTATTCTGAGCTCTATTATTGACTCCCTGGAAGCTACATGTATTCAGATTTATGGAGACTGGAATGCAGATATCAGCAACCCCAATCACCCTTTCTCAGGTCTACTGAGGCAGTTTTGTTCTGAAAGTGGTTTAAAAATATCATCAGAACTGTTGTTACCAAGTGACTCGTTCACATTTAAAAGTGATAGTTGGAATACAACATCCTGGTTAGACCACTGTGTAACCTCTGCTGACGGGCACGACATCATTCAAAAAATGGATATCCTTTACTCAAGAAGTATTAGTGATCACATCCCACTATCATGTTCAGTTGATATAGATGCAGCTCCAACAGTAAAGGATATAAGTAACGATTCTCCACCAAGGTTGAAATGGGATCAGATGGAGAATTCCAAAATCGAGGACTATGTCCAATTATCCGACAAATATTTAAGTCACATACATATTCCTGCAGAGGCTCTGGGCTGTAACAATGTTAACTGTAAGGATGCCAACCATGTGAAGCATTTAAATACACTATATAGTGATATTTCTAAAGCAATGTGTAAGGCCAGTGATCAAGCCTTTAATGAGGCCTCACAAGGCAGAAACAAAGGTACTTTCAAGTGCAGACCCGGCTGGTCCGATTATGTTCATGACCTTCACAAATGTGCAAGAGAATTTTTTGTAATGTGGCGTGATGCTGGTAAACCTAGGCATGGTCAGCTGTTTAAACTAATGTCTGTCACCAGAGCTAGGTTTAAGTATTCTCTCCGTTTTATAAAACGACATGAAAATCAGATCCGTGGTGAATCTCTTGCAGATAAGCTTTCAGACAAAGATGTTAATGGTTTCTGGAAAGAGGTGAGAAAAATTAACAATGCTAAGACACCCTTACCAAACAACATTGATGATGCTGTTGGCAGTAACGAGATTACGGAGGTCTGGAAGAAACACTTCATTAGTCTCTTCAATTGTTTACAAGATAATATAAATGATGTTAAATGTGTTTGTACAGATGAGGAAAGTATTGTTGTAACTGTTGATGAAATTGCCAAAGCTGTGGAAAGTCTTGACAGCAATAAAACATGTGGTTTGGACGGAATTTATGCTGAACACTTAAAATGTTGCAGTAACAGGTTATTACCCTTGCTAAGTTTATGTTTTACTGCTCTACTGACTCATGGATTCCTTCCGGATGACATGATGTCAGTAGTCCTGGTACCTATTATTAAGGATAAAACGGCTAAAATTAATGATAAAAACAATTACCGGCCCATTGCCATTGCCAGTATTATATCAAAGGTGTTTGAGATAATTCTATTAGACAGACTCTCAGATGTTATTAGCACCAATTGTAACCAGTTTGGATTTAAACCCAAACTAGGTACTGATATGTGCATTTACTCACTCAAAGAGATTATTGATAGATATAGGCAACTGAATGGAAGTATTTTTATGTGTTTTTTAGATGCGTCTAAGGCATTTGACCGAGTGAAACACTCAATATTATTTACCAAACTTTTAAATCGTGGTGCACCCAAATATATTGTCAGAATATTAATGTACTGGTATTCTCACCAAAAAATATGTGTGTCAGGTGGGGAGGGGTTATCTCGTCTACCTTTAAAGTTTCCAATGGAGTGAGACAGGGAGGTATACTCTCGCCGTACCTCTTTAATGTTTATATGGACGATCTGAGTAACAATCTTAATGTGAGTAATTATGGATGCATATCTGGTTCTCGTCTTGTTAACCACCTAATGTATGCCGATGATTTAGTTTTGATATGCCCATCAGCTGTTGGTCTAGCCGAACTAATTTTAATATGTGAAAGGTAAATTCATAATCCAGAAAATGAAATATTCTGTCATAGGAATAATTAATAACAATGATATAGCAAACAATGTTGAAGAACTATAACATTCTAACGATAAACACATTATGGTCCAAAGCTAACTGGGAATAGATTCATAACAATGTAATCTAAATTCTAGACTGCCATCTAATGTGAGTATTGGAGGATTACAGGATGAGATCTATCAACTTGTTCAGAAATTTAAAAACTAAATTTCATGCTCAATGATAGCTTGACAACTACTGACATTATTTATAGCCAACATACCACTAGCACTACATCTTTTAGGAAGGTTATAAACATTCTAAACCACAACATATAATTTCTAAAAACATCTTTATAGCACCACCATAATTATGTTGTGTACAGTATGTGCGAAATAAATAATTTTAACAGTATCAGAACACATAAAAAAAAATTTTTGCTAGTGTATTGCCTTGTGCATACAACTGTTACACTGTCTAAGTATATCTTGGTCATCCATACCATCATCAGTAATGATATGTCCTAGATATTTAACCTTATTCACAATATTGAGCTTTCTCCTTTTATACTAAAAGGAGCGAATGATACATTTTTTGTGTATAAACTTCTACATATCAAAATAGCAATGTCAAATTTGCACCCTTTACTTTATCTGGGGAATGTATTAATGAAGTGTCTCACATCAAATACCTTGGTCATTTTCTATGTGATGATACTAAGGATGACAAGGACATTATCAGACAATGCAGACAAATGTATGCTCAGGGTAATATGCTAGTCAGAAAATTTCATATGTGTAATGTTAACACAAAGGTATATTTATTCCGAACGTATTGTTCTTCTTTCTACACCTCTCAACTATGGTGGAATTATAATAAGTCTTCTATAAGAAAACTAGCTGTCGCATATAACAATGTTTTTAGAATGTTACTCAGCCTGAAAAAAGATTGTAGTGCAAGCAACATGTTTGCTCAGAATTACGTAAAAAGTTGTTCTGCGGTAATAAGAAATCTAATATTTAAGTTTATGAAGAGACTTGAGAACTCAAGCAATAAAATTGTGCTCTCAGTGCTAAACTCAGAAATGAGATGGAGGTCCAGAATCCGGTGTCACTGGCTTAAACTCCTTTATGTTCAACCAGCATTTTCGTTCATGGTACCTTAATTAATTCTGTTATCTCCTATATTATTAATTATTAAGTCTAGTAAAATAATTTTTACTTCCCTGGTAAAATGTGTTGTTATCTATGGTAGCTTGTTTTAAGTATGATGTCTAGTAATGTAATTTTTACTTCCCCGGTAATGTCTATTATTGTAATTTTTTGCTTTCCCCGGTAAAATGTGATGTTATGTATTGGTAGTTTGATTTAAAGTATTATGTACAGTATTGTAACTGTTTACTTCACCGGTAAAATGTGTCGTTATGTATTGTAGTTTGATTAATTTCCTTTTTGCTTTGTAAGTTCTGTAATTGTGTATTCTGCGATTGTGTTTGTAATTTGTAATTGTATATATATATATATAAATGCATTATGTATTCTTTTTTTTTTTTTGTGTGTGTGTGTATGTAATATTTCTATGGACCGGTATAATCTATGTATATATAGTATTATGATTGTGTCTGAAATTTCTCACAATCACTTATTGGTTGATTATTTAGAGTTATTAATAAAATATCGTAGATGGTGATATCATAGCCGTCTGAACCATAAATGAGGTCCAGCTGCGAATTGGTGGGTATACAAATTACATAATAAGGTGCATATCTGATAACTTTACATTCATAATGAAAATAGTTGTCTCCGTAAGGGACCTTGGGTTTTTCTATACACCCATCAGATTTCATCATAAGCCACGGGTACTTGTCAGTGGTCAATGTGCTCATAACTGTTAACGACACGCTCAGGCTACAATAAGTGCCTATACCATCGTCATGTAAATTGTTGTCAGTGGTAATCTCACAACCATCACCCTGCTGCTTCTGACTTCCTCCAGGCGCGGCATGCGTGGGCTATGACACGTGGACGTTCGCCATCCAGGGCAGCGACATGGACGACGTCACCATGGTGACCATCGACTGTGAGGAGTCCATGGCGCCGGTAGGTGACGGATGTGAAATTGATACAAAAAACAGCATTGTATTTTATGGTTATTCTACTTATTTCAACAATACACGCCTGTATTCTAAGTACAAGTATAATGTTTCAATGTTTTCCTTCGTATTCGGACATATTGCACCCCTGCTGGTGTTACTACATATGTGTTGTGAATCAGTCTAGTGAATTCATTTCATCAATTTATCTAGATGTTTATTCATGATCAATATTGTGTATCTATATTCAAGCAAAGATATCATAGATTCTATGATATCTTTGATTCAAGCTAACACATTTGCTGTTTCAATGTACATGTGTAGGTTCAGTCAGGTGCTGGGCAGCCGCAGTCTTTGGCTTGGTGTGTGATGCTGTGGCTGGTGGTGGCCATACTACTTAAGTGAAGAGCAATGCCGTGACAGCACGCACATGCGTGTCTGTAGCTGGATTATCTGTTATACTTAACCTAGCAATATGTGTATACAAAGACAATATAAGCATGTAACAGTGGATATTTTGGATGTCGCTAAGAACCATCGCCAAATACGTGATACTGATTCACAATTTTCTTGGAAATTGTTTACTTGATTCTTACTGAAATACCTTGATTGCAACAACTAAACATTGCACAATTTATGGCAAACAGCTAACTCGGATTCGTGATTAAATTGTTCATATCATATGAGTTAATGTATATATATATACATATAAATTGCTTTTAATATTTGTCACAATTATGGTAAAGCATAAAAGGTCTGCATTGATATGAAATGAAATTGTTCTTTAAAACTGATAAAAAAAACACGACCTGTAAGTGTGTGTTTGAGTGGGGGGGGGGGGGGGCGATTTCTGTGGACATTCACCTTTTCTATGGTTTTTCATAACATTTGTTTTTACCCGAACATCCAAAATGTGCAAAAAATGTAAAAATCTTATCAAATCCACTGTGTGACCCGACATGCTAGACTGAGCATCACCATTTTTGCGCCTACACCACTTCATCATATGCCTATTGTGCCATATTAGTCCCTTTGTGACACGAACATTGGATCATAGATCATCAAGCTTATTGCATTATCTGTGAGTCGTAAGTATATTATATGTAATGTCTACAATAATGTGTAGGCATTTTGTTCTGTGACAGTCAGGGGACATAGCCTAATCTAAGGCGTTTGGCCTGCAAGTGCTTATCAATACATATTATGCTGATCCTGAATAAGGCAAAACAACCATACTGTTACATAATAAGAATATTTTATTACATATATTATCTTTATTTATACAATATACCAAATTGTATAGGTGAGCACCAGAAAAGTAGATGTATATACATATATCATATTCAAGACAAACACGCCAATCAACTTATAACATCCAATTTTCATGTACGCCTATACACCATTCTACATTTTGTTGTTCACGGGCATATTGATTTTACAAAGCAAATAAACTATGATGTTTCTAACACTAACCATGGGGACTCCTTGAACACATGATATATTAAAGAGCAAACTTACACAGAACCCAGCGGTTACATTAAAGGGACATGAACAGCAACCACCTGATCAGACAATTTCACTTAATGATTTTATTGTTCTATATACTTGACATGTTGCACCTAATGACTTCCAATTTTACAATCATAAACGCGGGTCTGATAGAAAAATATAAATAAATTAAAACAGAGAGAAAATCGAATTGATTGACATTGGAAGGTTCCGTACTAACAATATGACTGTAGCCTTTATCACTCTACGTGTACCGCAAGCCGAAATTTGCGTGTACGCAATGTTTATTCAGCTGATAGAATAATAATATTGACATCGCCAAATGTTTGGGTACAAAACATCTTCCCAGAGTTAAAAAAGGTTAAATTACGAAGAAATAGAATGATACAAATAGCTAAAAATGTATATATTCAACTGACTTAGCAAGTACCATTTACATGACAAAAATTTATTACATACCTTGGAAGTCACCTGTGCATGTCTCTTAATACTATTGCCTAATGGTCTATGACTGTAAAAGGGTCAAACCAGAAAACATACATGAATTTGTCTTAATGTGACAGTTTTTCAAACAATTGTACAGTTGTGTTTTCACACACACATACAAACTTTTGATATTTAGTGAGTCGTTTTCTATTGCTTATTCAGACGTGCTTCGCCTTTCAAACACTATCGTCTGACTGTCTGGCTTGAACGAGAACTTGTCAATGGGCTCGAAGCTGAGTTGGTAACCGGGACGAGGTTTTATCGTGAATCTGTAGGCGGAAGTTTTGAAAATAAACTTCAAACAAAAACAAAACATGCAAATCAACGGTAGTAAATGGAATGCATTGCAAAAATACGCAAAGAGTTATTAGAAACGATGGCAAGAATACAATTTCTTTTTATCACAAGAGTTTGATTTCAAGAATGATAGTTTTGTATTAGTGTTCTTTTAGGCTGTGTAATAATCACGAAAGAGAATTTTTTTCTTATTATTAACGTTTTCAAGCACTACAAGGCTCCTTATCAAATAAAATGTCTCCACAAAATTAACAATATACTACTACATCACAATAATTATAAGATATTAAAACATTACAGTACAAAGAGATTAACATTGAATACATAGATTAACATTGGGTGGTTAAGGATCATATAAATGACAATAAAAAATATGAAATATGAAATATGTTTAAGGACAAGTAAAATGTTTAATTAGACAATGTATTGGTGAAAATCACTCTGTTGAAAGCTGGCTGATAATGGTCTAGTTTAGAATTCATTGTAATGTCGCTCTTATTATTATAAATCTACACCTTCAGTCGTTTGTCTCTCAACGGCTGTTTTGTAGTTTCCAATTATGTCTATCTTGAAGTCAGGTACTTGATGGGGGTGTTCCTCTAGCATGTGTCTTGCAAAGGCATTGTGCTTGTATCTTTGAGGGTTACTAAGAGCAGTTTGGTGTTGGCGGCCTCTAACATATCCCGACCTGGTAGTTTCACCAATGTATGTGCATGTTAAAATTATCAAAAATGAATTTTTGAGTGAACTCTGCCTGCGCATGAAAGAGAGTGGATACCCACACAAGTTCAGAATAGAGGTAATCAAAAACAGATTAAGAACTTTTGAAAAGCAAGTGGAAAATGATAAACAAGGTGTACGCCCTCTGTACAGAAGCAAAACACACAATCAAAAACAAAATAAAAAAAATACAGAAAGAAATGAACAAAATGACTTGGTACAAACCATTCGACAGAGTTGTGTCCTGCCCCCCAACCCCAAGAAGTGAACTGTTCAAACAGCTAAATGAAATAGCCCGAGACCATATGAGGTATGGAGGGATGAAGATAAAAGTAGGCGAAAGAGCTGGACGGACAATTAAATCACTTAAGCCGGGTTTACAAAGTGAAAAAACGTGTGACAGGTCAGACTGCTTCATACATAACCGTGGGAAAGGAAACTGTCAGAGAGAGGGAGCAGTGTACAAAGGACAATGCAGAATTTGTGAGAAAAACAATGTTACATGCACATACATTGGTGAAACTAGCAGGTTGTGATATGTTAGAGGCCGCCAACACCAAACTACTCTCAATAATCTTCAAAGATACAAGCACAATGCCTTTGCAAGACACATGCTAGAGGAACATCCCCATCAAGTACCTGACTTCAAGATAGACATAATTGGAAACTACAAAACAGCCTTTGAGAGACAAATTACTGAAGGTGTAGATTTATAATAATAAGAGCAACATTACAATGAATTCTAAACTAGATCATTATCAGCCAGCTTTCAACAGAGTGATTTTCACCAATACATTGTCTAATTAAACATTTTACTTGTACTTAAACATATTTCATATTTCATATTTTTTATAACCACCCAATGTTAATTGATGTATTCAATGTTAATCTCTTTGTACTGTAATGTTTTAATACCTTATAGTTATTGTGATGTAGTAGTATATTGTTAATTTTGTGGAGACATTTTATTTGATAAGGAGCTTTGTAGTGCTTGAAAACGTTAATAATATAAATTTTAAAATTCTCTTTCGTGATTATTACACAGCCTAAAAGAACACTAATACAAAACTATCATGAGACCAAGTGCTGTGAACCAAGTGTACAGGATTTTAAATAGATTTCAAGAATCTAATAATCTATATTTGCTTAAGATAGACATGGGTTTACAAAACAGAAGTAAAACTGAATATATGAATACAATAAGTGTATGTGAAAATATGCTTACTTTTGGAGCATCAATGTCAAAAGCATGTGCAGCTCCAGTTTAGCGAATGATTCTCCGATACACGATCGACGGCCAACTGAAAACGGCATGAAGCCAGCGACCTGCAGCAGAGTACGGGCCAATTTATGGAATGTATGCATAAATCTTATCACAGATTACTTAAAGATTTAGTATTTGGTGATTAAAAAATCAATAACAATAGAGAAATACGATAGCAATGAGTTTTATCTAAGTGACATATAGTAATAATAATATAATATAATAATATAAAATTTGTAGAGCGCATTATTCACTAATAACAGTGTTCTAGTGCGCCTAAACAATTACTAGAACATCAATAGAAAAAAGTACCAGTTAATAGACAATACAGTTAAAGAATATGCATATCATTCATATATAAGACTATATACACATACTGAAAGACTAAAACATATACATTCAATTGTAAAACTAAAACACAAAAATTACCAATATTACACACATTAAAAACCTTATAAAATGTAAAACATCATTGCTATAGTATAGTTTATACGAAATATGCTAATTTAATAAATAGTGACGGATAGCAGTCATTAAACTAGGCCCACTAATTATGATGTTAATTATGTTTCAATAAAGGAAACCCATGCAAATGCACCAGGGTTGTGATAGAACTCCTTAGCAATATCATTTGCTTGGAATAATTATGGTTATCAAATGAATATCTTACTTGAAACAAATATTTTCCCGTCTGAGGATCAAGCCATCTACAGCAAAAATATGTGTATATCAATGATTAAGTAAATCGACAGATGCATTTTATTTGAAATTACTTACTCCATTCCAATGTATCTGTATATAATCAGAAGTATCTATATAAAATATCTGTATGATTTGTAGACGTTGTATTACGATAGAAGATTTGAATATTTTCAGGGGAAAAAACTGTTAAACAACCTTTCTGGTAAAAAGGCATGAGGATCACTCCATTCCTTTTCATTGAAATGCACACTGTATATGTTACCCACAACCCACGATCCTTTGGGAATATCATAACCACCTGCAATGAACATTGAGTAAGAAATGTTTTATTTTACAAGGCAAGTCAAACTACTTCAAGATCATGTTTTTTATTATTTTGGGTTGTATAACCATGGACTTCAAAAGCACATCCTCATGATTCATGTGTAATACAGCTAGATCCATCAACGTACCAATTGATATATCTTCCTGTGCGGACCTCACAAAATTAGGATTCACTGGTTTCATTCTCAACACCTCGTGTAGCACACAGTCTACATAGTGGAGGTCGTCTCTTGAACTTGTGGTGACACTGCCATCAGCACCTGTTCCAATATACACATAATTCAATTACTATTTGATCTATTTATATGAAGGTCTCTTCAGCAACAATCCATTTATACATGTCAATGTATTAAGGGGTAAGCTCGGTCGATTTTGCCATTTTAATTTCACCCCAATATATGTATAGATATATGTATATAGACAAATGAAATGAAAATTAAATATCTCAAATGGACGTGTCTTGATTTTTTATTTTTATACTAGTACACGAATATTTTGATGTAAATTATAGAATAGAAAGAACCAAAACCCAACATTTTAATGGCTCTTCACAATTGGTCGCAACTAATTGCGGCAAAAAACAAATCATACGACTGCAATTTTTCATTTGGTAGTCGAAAAATAATCGTGAGGATATCCTGTTGTTGTATAATTAGTATATCAACCCTCTATGTCTTAAACTTCAAGCAGACAAAGTGTGGATCGTGTAACAGGCGTACATGGACATTCAATGTTTGAGCAACATTCTCATGGTCGCCATTTACACTCTTCTGTGTCTTAGGAATCACAATACATGTACAAGCTTATGCACTATGCAACTATATACAAAGTTATACGCAGATCATGCTAATGGCTGCAATTTGAAACTGAATTTTATAAACGTATAGAATTAATTTGCGATCGCAATATCGCAACAGAAGAAGCTGCTCGCTCAACAAATCCTCACGCATGAGTTTAGTTGTTCAACGAATTTTCGAAAATCAGTCATTGTTGATATAGATTGTGAATGATTTACCTAAGACTGTATCAATCTCCTCCTGCGCCTTCTTTTGTACATCTGGAAAAGCAGCCAGATAGTACCAAAGCCAGCTCAGTGTATCTCGTGTGGTGCTCGTGCCAGCTGCAGATATATTAGATATATTAGTATCCAAGTGAATAGTGTCGAGCTTTCTGAAGTCAAGCTATGATGTGTTGTTTGTTATTATATTTTACATTATATAAACAGATACATTCTGATAGATAACCTGGTCATTATTTTTTCAAATAATTGTAAACTCCATTCAATGTAGTACAGGTGCAGTCATCCATTTTCAAAATATGATTATATGTATCAGATATGCATAACACAACTGGGAATAGCATACCCTTTTCATATAATAAACATAACAGGTGATAATTTACTGAATTCTGTAGATCTAGGTAAATTAAGTGTCCTTACCAAAGAAGAGGTCAAAAAGAATGAACACGAAGTGCTCCTCATCAAGCAGCTTCATCTTGCTCCTCTCATTGGGGTCTTTTTCTGCCTCTTTCATCTCGCGGATGATGAAGTCAGTGAAATCATTCAAATTGTCTACATAGAAGACAAATAAAATTGTATTATAAAGAAGCTTCTTTATGTAAAACACCTCTATATTATATAATATCAAACATATCTCTTAAACGAGTACAGTAAATTATCGACTATGACATGACATATACACAAACCGGGATCAAACTTTTCTTTGTGCTCTTTCAGATTTTCCCCAAGATAATTTAGCCACAAATCTCTGATTTCTTTTATAGTCTTGTATATTTGAAGAGGCAAATGTTTCATGCAGCTACTTAGGTCAAGCAAAAGCACCGCTAGTCCTGCATTGAAAACTTCATCATCCATTCTCTTTTGCCAACTCATCATTTCCTTGAGAAAAGGGTCATCCATTTCAAACCTGAAAAAGAAATGAATATAAATACAGTATTGGTATTGTAGAAACATACGGACTATGGGTACGGGCTTCTGTACCTTTTAAGAATTCCACTAATGATATGTGGACTATTTATGTGATACTGATAAGCTTGTCACAAGTGTGGGTTGGTGGTCAGTGCAATATGAGGTCAGTTAAATGGTTGATGTGAAATGCAACAGACCTATGCATTTCACGTGCATGTTGGTTAGGACAGGGAAATTAATTAAAATTTGATTCCAAATAATGATGCAAGCTTACTTTTTGCCAACAGCCATTGAAGCAAGCATATTGAATGAGACCAGGTTCGCTAATTCCATGGCTTTTATACCATCTGGATGCTTGTCTAGTTCTTTACACATCGCTCTAAACGCATGGTTCACGTGTTTGTCAAGGGCAACACCAGATGCATAGTGTCTAGAAATAATTTAAAAAAAGAATATCACATGAAACTCTTGATACAGATCCATTATTTAACAAGAAATTAAAGATAATAATCAATAAATTAGTTTAATTTTATAAAAGTCTGGATCAGAATTTATGCTGCTTTAACAGAGTCAAAGAATCATGGCTTAGAGCTTACAGTTTGCCATCTACCAACGTCTATGCTCATACTTCTGGTTTTACAATTCAAACCTGAGAGCGCCAAAGGCCAGCTTGCGTTGAATCTTGAGTCTCTCATCATACTGATCAGCCATAGCAATATCTTTTCCACCATTGGCAAGAAGCTCACCTATATTTGGGATTGAATAAGAGTTATTTCATGGTTTGGGTTTTTTGAATTACTAAAAGGTAGGAGAATAAAACAAACTGAACTATTGAACTGAACGTTGACACATTGGTAGAGAGAGGCTACCAAATAAAAACAGTAAACAACTAAAAGGGTATTCATTGGAGCACAAACAATCCCAGCACTTTTGACCAAAAACAGCTGCCCCTGTATCAGCTTAAAGCTGGTTCTGGGACTAATTATAAATATAATAGTGAAACTATAAAGAAATGAACGTGGAAGAAATGAAAGAGGTTTACATGTGGAATTCATTAACAAAATATGCCATCCATTTTCATATAACAGGATGATTGATACAAATGAGCAGAAACGCGTGCACTGTTGTATATAATGGGGACATTAGTAGCATGGACTCTATGTAAGGGGACGATATTCATAAACCCACAACCCCCAAAATGTAGTTATACCATTTGCTGTTATTCAAACAAAATTGCAACACAAATATCTTTTAATTAGAAATTGACGTTATCATATCAACATAATGAGTTAACACATATCTTACCCGTTGCAAATTTCGGCTTTACAGCAAAATTCAGTCCATTCTTTATGAATGCCTCACGAATAGTGTCTGCAGAGCTCAGCACAATGGACCTTTTAGGACCTAAAATCCACCCAAACCTTATCAACCAACGAATAGTGCTGGGGTATAGATTATGACAGTATGCAGCATATGGTGTGAACAACATACATGTTTAATTATTTGAAATGCAATGAACTCTTACCAAAGTAGAACGTGAATATTGGGCCATACTCTTTTGCTAGTTTGTCCAATCCTATGGCAAAATGTCCCATGCCTGTAAAATAATTACGATCGATTCAATTACCGTGCAATTAAATATATCCACACAGCCAAAGAAATAATCATAAATAAACACAAACTTCAAAATGTCACTCATTATTTACACACACAAGTGACACAAACCCACCAATCATGTTCCCTACGAGGGGCAGAGGCCTGGGTCCTGGGGGCAGCTTGTATTTCTTCCCCGGGGCCAGGAGCCTCCAGAACAGCCATCCTGACGTGAGGCCGGCGAGGGTGAGGGCAATGTACACTTTCTGCTCATTGAGTCCCGTCTTCTCCACCAACTGCTCAACCTACAACGCACCCGGATATACACTCTTGACTCACTGATTACCTTCTTCTCTGCTACTAGCCACAACACACATGAACTGAAGAGGAAAAGGGGGCGGGGTGTGGGGGGGGGGGGAGGGAGGGGCGGGGGTTGTTGTGTTGGAGGGGGGATTGCGGGCCCGGGTCATCTGCTTGTGTGCCTGTAGTTAGGTCAATAATAGAATAGAATGCTACAGAAAAAAAATGTAGGGCATGCTGTATGATACTTGCAGTCGATGTTTGAAGGATATTTGAAATTGATAACACTACTGACCTGCAATAGTAGCGTTGAAAACAAATGTATATGCATCTTTCATTGATTATGGCATGGGCATTATGGCATGGGCATTCTTTTATTATTCTTTTTCATGTAATATAATTGGTTATCATGATCCAGAAGTATCCGATAACCCGGAGAGGGTTTTCACCCCGGCCTGTTCAAACAACTATCGCTCTCATGCTTGTGATCAGCCATACTACTTCTTCACATTTTATAAACAGTGTTGTAATTATTTAGAAAAGAATGATAAATGCAAAACCGGGTTCGTTGAGTAAAATGAACTATCTTAAATTCATGTTCATTCGGTTTTGTCTATTTATTTTTAAGCCGCAATTTAAAGTATTCACCTCTTACAAAACTTCAATTTCATTTTCATAAATAATTTCATTAAATATCAAACTTACACAACCCTAAACAATTATTGCAACTTACCCACGGATGCAGAATCTCCTCCATCCTTGAAAATGCTGTTTTAAGATAATCCGACATGTTAACTGGGAGGTAAGTGTGCACGATTAGCATACAAATCTCAACAACAACAAACTGCCAGTTTGAGTTTGACGGCAGCGGAGTATACACTGTGAACGAGTCCTTATCACACCAGTTATCACACAACAAAACAACTGAATTCAAGTAGCCAAACTGCTTCTCATTGCACAATAACCTTATTTGGTAAAATAAAATGATGACCAACAGCCAATGATTGAATCATTACTATTAAAATGAAACCAGGAATGTTCCAGTTTTTATCAGAGCTTGCTCATTGCCACCCACCGTAGAAAACACTATGTCTGATGCCTGGAGAAGCAGACGAAATCCTGCTTAAAGCACTGTGTTCAGCTCTGTTCAGCATGTTTGTGGTTTGTAAGGTGCTTTTGGACAGATCTTAGAGTTCAGCAAGCCTTTGTAGGGTGTCTGTTAGACACAGAATGCAAGCCAGATAAGCTCAAACAACTACTGTAGAAAGAATTACACACTGCTAAGATCTCAGGTATCCATCTCATGCATTTTTGCCTACGTTTGTGAATAAAGAGGGTGGGTGTTGAATTCTATGCTGATGGGTCTACCCCATTGTTTATGATCTCGCGTCACCTGTCCGTTTTATACAGAGCCTTTTACAATGTTTATAACAGGGTCTAACTCTATCTAAAACCCCATGGCATAAAAAACTGCCAATCTTTTCGCAACACACACCGAACACACTTGATGGCGTGTGCAATTCATAGTCTGGTTGAACGAGGCTACCTACGCTACGATTTTTGTGACAAAGTTCCACGATTATTAAGGCCGTTGGATCACGGCTATAGTAGTATGTGTACTGTGTATATAGCCGTGAGACATGACGACGCATAAAATATTCTTGGTTCACTTTTGTATGTGTGGGGGTGTTCTGTAGTCGTTCTATGTACCATTAATTCATACCGTTAGAAACATGCTTGCCAATATTATGTACATTGAAGAAGTTGTCACTAGTGAACTAGTTCATTCAGTAGGACACCGAGTGTGCTACTGTGTGAACTGTTCAATCGCTGTATAAGTAAGTGGAGGGGAGAACTATGTATTAATATCGCAGACTGTAAGATATATCAACCTATTTGAAGCACTACTGCTGTTGTGTTTATCTATGTATATATGTGCAATGTTTGAAACAGCCAATTACACTTTTTCAAAATACCCTTAATATTTCAAGACCTTGGCTTAAGTCCCACTTTTACATATGATACGTAACTACTTCGTTACTCGTGTCATTACGTGTAAATATCATTCGGGAAAATTAGTTAGAAAATAATCGATTGTATAATCTAGAGGATGCAATATTATTTGATTAAAATATCTATATATTTTTTTGAAATTGACAAGATTTCCAATATTAGTCCACAAAACTAAGATCTAAATTAATTCATTAGAATCAATGATTATAGCCAACATGCCAAGAGTCCATTGATTAGTTATACATACGATGCTTTGTAAAAAAAGATTTAGAAAAAGAATTGGCACATGAAATAAATAATTTATGCACATGTGTCACTGAAAAATGTCTGCCCCACAAAATTGAAAATAAATATTTTAGCAAAAGTCCAACTTACTGCCCCCCCCCCCCCTCTCACATGTTCTAATGGTAGCTCCCTATATCACCGTACATCAATGGCGGACATGTAAACATTAGATCTACCTTATATGGTTCATTACCTTATATGGTTAAAAGTTTGGAAGCATTTTCTGAAACAAACACAGGACACATTGCATTACATGTAATAACTAGATCAAAAGTGTTCAAAGAACACTGCGTCGCTAGAACAACGTTGACTTATGGGCAATTAAGATGTATACTGAAACGATGTATACGTTATGATTAAGAACTTTATGAATTTGAGGAGAAAACCGAAGAATGAATTTACAGCATTGATCAATTTTCAGCGAAATGTATAGCTCTCTGTATTGCATAATACTCATTAATAGTTTCAAAGCTATGTATGTAAGTACAGTGAACTAAAATAAGTGTATTGTATCATTGTTCATGTTCATTCATATACAAATATGTTTACTTAAATATTAATGAAATGATGATTAAAAGTACACAATTACAATCTACCTTATCAGCCACAAATAGCCATTGTCTAATAATACATATTGACTCCGTTTAGTATTACACAGCAAAACTCACAGCAAAATTCTATTTGGTGCACTTTGCTGCTATGTAGTGCTAGGTTGAATATTGATTTTTTCGTACTGGCTTAAGTGCATTGAATACCAGTAAAATGTCATAAATGGCTTTGTGGAAAGCACACTTTAATTGGCAGAGTGCCCAAAATCGAATCACTTCTGTGTCGCCTCATAAATCATAGTTGTGTAACAAAATCGGTGCAACGGTAAAAGCCCTAGCTTGTCCGGAGACATACATAGTTAGTTAGCTAGCTAGCTAGCTAGCTAGCTAGTTAGTTAGTTAGTTAGTTAGTTAGTTAGTTCGTTCGTTCATTAGTTAGTTAGTTAGTTAGTTAGTTAGTTAGTTAGTTAGTTAGTTAGTAGCCTTTCTAAAGGCTATGATATTTATTATTCAGTTTAAATATACATATTTAGTTTCCTTCATATTAAAACACCCACAGAGAATACAACTCACTGTACGTGCATGTGCATATCTTAGACTGACTCTAATAGACTGATGTTTAAATACCATGTCGCTAAGCTGAGACACTTAGACTGCGGCTGTTTCTGAGTGCTATGATCACAGGTTTCAATAATCTTTTTAAATGGTATTTTTGGCCTTGACAAAGGCTAGTTACTTAGTTACTTAGTTACTTAGTTACTTGGTTACTTAGTTAGTTATAAACGAGGGAAACAATGCTTTGAACATGTATATCATACACTTGAATTTCAATCGCTATATATGTTGGTAGCAGAAGAGAACTGCACCTTCAAAAATGATTTATTATTGAATGTAAGTCAATCGCCATTGCTGTACGGTATTTTACAACTGTGTCAGGGGTGGGGGTGATAATGATGATATAGTTCATATTTGTTCATAACACTCGAGAATAACTAATTATAATATAATCACTTTAAGTTTGACGTATAATTGCTGTTGCATATTTGCTCGGGGGGTGGGGGTGGGGGTGTGGGAGGGTTCCTTATCAAAAGGTAGATGCAGAGGTACCAAGAAATACACTAGATGTAGACTCATGGTTCGGAAAGTTCAGAAGTTCAGGAAAGCCTCGTTAAAAGGCGCGTCCCGTGTACAGGACAGTCATCCATCTACACGTAAAAGAACTAATCTAGTTTGAAAACAATAGTGTGATCCCTCCAAACACCCTTGGCTCAGTTGGTTACCTACCCTGCCAAACAAGCAAGGACCACATTGGAAATAAGCATATGTACGCTTTCATGGGCTATCCTAGGAACATTAGTTCCTGAAGAATATCAATCAATCAACCATACAATACATATACCAATCTGGGACCACAATTTGACCCATACATATACAAAAGACACAACAAATCAAAATTAAAACTTAAAAATTGTCTGACAAACGGCATAATGTATCTTGCATGATGAACCAAACACTCAGACTTTTACAAAAACAATTTGTTCAGTTTTTTGTTGTTGTTTTGTTTTTTTTTTGTCATCCACATTTATTTATTCTTCAACTACGTTATATCATTATATGTTAGGTAGTACGGGTGTGCTATTTCCATGGGTATAAAAACCTTTTTAGATATCCCAGGTATAATGATACGTCTAAATCTTATGATTTTACGGCTATGGGTCTAACTTTGTTATTTTTGGCATCGCTATGGATTTGAAATGAAATGTACAGATATCGTTAGGGTAAGTTTCATTTTATTTGATACTGATATAATATTTTTTCTTGATAAAATGTTAACAGTATGTAATCAACAAAATATTAAAAAATATTATGTTTCGTTATTTAATAGGCATAGACATGGGTCACTTTTTCATCGCCAAGATTTAGGGTCACTTTTTTTTATGCCAAATTAACGGTATAACGGCATAAACGGCACGTTATAATGCAAATAGATCTACATGAATGCATTATCTAATGTTAAGTTGCAAACGTTCATCAGTACAGTAAAACGAGAGATCCGTAAAATAAAAGTATGTTTGGTAAACGCGTTTTGTGCATAATAGATCTAGTCTAGATCTCTAGCTTTCATAAAAAACACGCATAGGATATTTTAATTAAACGTAGTATTTCAATAATTCATTATGGTATAAGTTAATAGATAGATTATAAAATTGTTAACCTTCTTAAATTCCAGCAATATAGTATAACTACAGAAACAATTATGAATTGACAATTATTTTTAATCGGTATATTTTTTTACAGTTATTATCCAGCCTAAGCCTATATCATATAATATGACAAAATTCATGTGGAATAGAGCAGTACGTATAAAAAGCACTTCATACAAGCATACATGGTTCAAGTACAATTTAAGTACTGTAAAGTCAGTGTAAACAAAATAATTACATAGACCTAATCAACATACTTTAAAACTGAACCATGGAAGGTTTTGATGAGGAGTAGGATTATATAAAATGTTTAGTTTTGAAAGCTGAAAGTTTTGTAAAAGAAATCTTATTCTGATGGCAGAGGATGGTGTCATCTTATTTCAAGTACAGTGTAATATATATGAAGTGACAAAATATGTTCCAAAGCATAAATCCAGGCTAACACTGATGCATTGACTCCAAGTATGTGTCTGTGGTTAGATAGCTATAGATACGCTATTCATTATTAGTAAAGTTATGAATCCTATGCATTGCATATCGCCCCAATTTTATCATTAAGTTTCTTTCTATGGTTCTTAAAGTATTAAGAGTAAAATCACACACCAATACCTGTATACACATGGGCGTGAGTGGCGGTGTTCATTTGAAGTTACTTGAGTGAGGCACAGTGGCTTCCTTGTGTGTGTCTAACTCTAACTTAAAAAGTCACGCACAGGGGAATTTCATGTCATATCTACCTTTAATGCCACACAAGCAGTACTTGCTAAGCTATTTGAATATATACATTTTTATCTATGTGCAGCGTTCCATTCAAGAATCATAACGTCCTTTTTCAGTGGCAAGGATTATCTTTTCATATGGTGAATTCATGAGAGCATTGTGACCTAATATTCAAAAGAATAATAATCTTTTTAGAGAAACCTTCATGCAATATAACGTTGTTTCTTTTGTTGAAGTAGATATATAATCAACTATTTTCAATCCATGATAAAGATACTTTAAATGTAAACCTATATCTTTTATATTCTCATAGAAAAAATCAAACACACTTAATATCTGTTTACAAATATGCTATTTAGCTGTTCATGAAATTAGAAACTAACTGAGAGCACTAATAAATAGGTGTTGCACCAACGAGTGTACATTAATGCAGCATCCCTGGTTGTTCCCCAGGGCTGGCCGCCGCCGCCGGATACACAAAATAAATAAATCAAGAACCAGTAAATGAATGTACTCAATTACATGAATATTCGGACTAATGGGCCTTTGGACCAATGGGCCTTTGGACCAATGGGCCTTCGAACTAATGGGCAGTCCCTGCAATAAATACCCAAGAAAAAAAGTAGATCCATAAGATATTCTGGGTTACAGTAGAGATGTTAGAGGATTAAAAAGCCGAACTTACTCATAAACTAGTGATGCTTGTTATGATCTTTCAGCAATGATCATAATGCATTCTGATTTGTTTTGATTATGATCGTAATGAGCGAAATTGACAATAGAATTTGATACCTGTGTTGAAATGCTTAAGAGTTTTATTGCATCACTCAGTACACACAACACTGTAGTCCACTTTACATTTATGGTCCATAAAAATGACTACAGCATAAATATTGCTGTCCTAATTGAAAAAAAGCTGTTGCTTAACATAACAAAGAAACAGACATCATTAAGGTAATCACTGCCTTATTTGCAATCAGCATTTAGGCTTTTGATTCCAGTATAAATTTAACACTAACATAGTATATCTTCTAGATATCAATATATCTGCATTATTATGGTAATTATTTATTTTAAATTGAAAAATAAAATATCAATGATGCATCATTTTAACAATTAGCAAAATATTCACAACATCATCAGTCACCATTACGATCATAATGTCCACACAGTGATCATGGAGACAGTTCATAAATAAAATAAGTTGAAACTATTTGATATCCTAATTTGATAGGAGCTTCGCAAATTATGCTTCGTCGCTTGAAATATATATTCATAAGATGCCAAGATCATGATGCATGTGCAGGATAAATAGCAGCCATTGTACTGCAAAAAAACAATAATTTATACCCACTATTGCAGCCAAAAATCAAAGAGTGAATGTGAATTAGACATCGAATATGATAAATTCTAGCTCAGTTTAGGCTTTATTCTACCCGGCAATGATAGTACTTTAACCACTTAAGCATTATATACCGGTAGCAATATAATTATTGTCTAGTAACTGATGCTAGGAATACTCTTTTATGAGCTAGCTTTATCAGTAGTCGACACCCTCCTTGTTTTTCCAGACCGAGTCCGTGGTGATGACAAACTAGGGGTCAAAAGCGTGGGAGTCACAGCAACGTGACCATTCCTCACACCATTAGAAGGACCCACTGGGGCAGAGATCCTACGACTTCTAGTTGTATTACTTGCAGAACTGGAGAAAGATGGTTGTCTAGCGATTGGGTTGGCAATATTTGACGCCTTTCTTGCAGGAGTCTTTGGCCTGCCTTGGTCCTTTATGGACTCCACAGTTTTTGGTTGCAGCTTTTCCACTACTTCTTGATGCTCCTGTAAAAGTCGTTCATACTGCTTTCGTAGGCTGGATAGTTCTGTTTCTAGATTTTCTTTGTCTGGAAAAGGAACAAAACATTTTAATTTACAATTACAAATCAGAATTTAGATAAAGCCTGGAAAAAATGCAAATGTATTGTTTACAATCTCTCTAAGAATTTGCAAAAATAATAAGCGTTTGCTAATAAATAACCTGGATGGTTATTATCAGATTATGTTGGCCCTTTGTAAAGATTTTGTACAATAAAATTAGCTATACGGTTACTGATCGAGACACATTCTATCATTCGCAATACCACACGTGATATTGCATGACAAGAAATTGCATTGGAGTGCGCTTGGGCTATGTATCTATACTATTATCAAGAAAACGAGAAAGTATATTATACTGTGCGGACCAAACACCTGTCCTCCATACTCTTGATCTGCATTTCTGAACGAATGCATATATAGCAGAACACGCCTATTAGGACAACCTTTGGGACCAGTGTTAGGTGGTCTCAATAAAGGGGTGGTCTCTATACAGTGGTTCATCTTGGCACCCAGCAAAACTAGGGGCACATCGCAGAACTGGGTTGCATTTTGGTAGCTTTATTATGAAGGTTTGGCACCGCAACAAATGGTCCTAATAAAGAAGTTGTCTCAATAGTGACGTGGTCTTAATTGGAGGTTTTACTGTACTTATATTCCATACAAAACACATAGTAATAGGTATCAATGAAATAATAACTTAGTAAAAAAAAAAAAAAAAAAAAAACAAAAACAAAAAAAAACAGGCTCCATTACAAAGCCTTCCACTACATGCTGAGCGAGTCGAGCACGCACCCTCGCTGATGTCGCCGATGTAGGTGGCGACCACCTCATGGAGCGGCTGTCCGCCAGGGCCGTGGTCGCGTGCACCCAGCGTGGCGAGCACAGTGCCGCGCTCCCGCTCCAGTTCGCCGATACGCGCCGTCGTCTGCTGCAGCCGCTCCTTGACGCGGTCCACCTGATGACAACATACAGACGACGGGTAATAATTAGTGTCACTTGTGGATAAGATGCAATGGAGGGCGGTTGCAGGCAGGGTTTGGTCTCGCTTTTTAAAAGGCAGTTTTCTTTTCTGACGTTTAAAGGGTCATATTACTTATAAGCCTCAATCAAGCATCGACGACGTACGACTTTTGGCAATCAAGCCACGTTCGGAACTCGCAGTTCAGTCTTCTGGTAAATGACCGCTTTTACGCTAAATCACATAATGTTTTCAAATTTTATCATATGCCATTGATATATGATGCAACGGAGAGTGCTGAGATCACGTGTGCTGTGATAGGGTTACTCCCTGAAACGCAGTTACTGAGGCTACAACGACCAGTTGTGATTATCTCTACCACAAGAGTGGGTCTCCAATACAAGTATTTTAAGTTTTAATCTCGACTATTTCAAATTTTATATGGCACCTTCGAGTCTTTCTGACAATGTAAATCATGAAAAAACTTAAATTGTCTGTTCGATTTGCCTTCTCCACAACTATGAGTTATGAGTTATAGCCTTCTGGCCATGTTCTGACGCTGCCAACCCACCTGGTCGCTGATGTTGATGATGTGCTCCTTCATGGTCTCGCCGGCATTGTGCAGAGACGGGTTCCGTCCGTTCGTCACTCCGGTGGCCTTCCTGTGATGTTTAAGCACCTGCAGTTGTGTCACACAATTATTAAGTAATTAACACAATGTATGTAGAACTCGTTATTCTAACATTACATGAATGAATGGTTATATTTCACCCTCTCGATAGCTGATATAATTACTCATAGGCAGATCCAGATCCAGGGGGCGCAGGGGGCTCACCCCGCTCCCTTTTCCATCAAGACACTTGATTTTCATAGGGTGTTTTACACATTCGCCATCGAGCGTGCGTACGAATTCCATGAAATCCCTGAAGTGCGCCCCCGCCCCTTTTCTAGAAACCTGGATCTGCCACTGATACTTGTTAACCCACAAGCACTCAGTAAGTCGTGTTACACTTTTCATAACCACAAATAAACACAAGACATGTAGTGTTGTCCCGATAACGTGAATAGGAAGTATTTAGTACACGTTTGATAAACCCTAATAGAACACCTTTAAAAAACTCTGATAAAGTAAGTACCTGATAATAAATCATTATCAAGGATTTTAATAAAAAGAAATACAATCAGTAACTGACGTAGAAATGATAGTGATCTCAAAATAATCATAAAACGAAGATAGAAATAACAAATCTTATCATTAACTGACATAAATCTAAGAGACAGACTACTGGCTCACCTTGATGATGACCATCATGTCCTGCTTGGAGACGTGTATGAAGTTCTCCTGGCAGGGCGGCGGCTCCTCCGTCTCCACGTACACCTTGCGGCCCGCCGTGTCCGTCTTCCAGCACGTGCGCACCACCTTGTCCTGGCTGGAGAACGTCAGCTCGCCTGAAACACGTCCACACGGCCGCTATACAGGATCCACGGCGACCACCTCCCATCATAAATGACACTGAGATGAGCTTTTTTGCCTTGCGTCACCAATTTGTGTAGAGCGCAGACGGAGTAGCCTATCAAGCACGTTATACGGCCACCTGGATGTGCAATCGATGCTGTTGATGTGTCTGCGGCATAATGGATTTTTACCCTATTGGTTTTACCCGTCCTGCATTGATTTTATTCCGACATTTCAAAAGGTGGCGTCCAATATCTTACTCATATGCAGCAAGTTTATATTCCCTCTCTGCTATGTGGCAATTGCATATATTGCCTTATATTTTTCTCAGGTTACGTTATCAGCTTCAGGAGAGGGGAGTGGGACACATAAACACATCGTATCTGCTCCTCCCTAATTAAAATGGCACTTTAGATAAGTTTTCGGAGCAATCAATCATCGAATAATGAATTGTATTACACTTATTCAGCATTGCACAATGCAGATTAGAGGCACTGTTCCATTGGCGGTATATACATTAGTATTTGCCTAACCCAATACACAGTTATGTAAATGAAATACCTTCATGGTGAAAACGCATAAGACGTGTCATATGTAAACCGTACATATAAATACCCACCTTCTAGTTTCTTGACCTGCAACTCCAGACTACTGACGTAACCTTCCAGGAAGTTAAATATCATCTGGTTCTGCTCTTCTTCATTCTCGTTCCACCTGTCGATGCTGCTGGGGTCAGAAGCGTCCATATCCGGTACCCTCAGAGTCGGTGGGCTGTCAAATGACTGGTCAACGAGGCGCAGGACTGACCGTCTGAACTGATCCTTCCTTTGGGTGACCACCCGCAAGTATCTGTAGACAAATTACCAATATTGTAATTTCTAAAATTACCACTTTCTAATAACTTAATACAGACAGAACTCATATATGCCAAACTCATGTCCATACTATGCTGAGAAGCCATCTCTAATCTGTCCTGCTCCATAGGCACATTCAGTGGGGGGGGGGGCAGGGGGCGCGCGCCCTCTCTTTTCCCACCAAACTACTTCATTTTCATAGGGTTTTTTACATGTTTACCATCGATCGCTCATACAAAACCCATGAAATTCCTTAAGTGCGCCCCCCCTTTTTTCAAAAACCTGGATCTGCCATTGAGTGCTCTCTCACCTGGCGACTTGCTGGAGGCACTGGCGCGTGTCCTGCATGCGGCGCCGGCGCTCAGAAGGCTCCATGTCGTGCTCCTCCAGCAGCGGCCCTAGCACCTCGCTGTCCACGGCGTCCACGTACTCGCTCATGGTCAGTGTCTTCCTCATGGCCCTCTTGGCTGGTGGAGTGAGCAAAGAGTGCATTATGTATAATTATGTTATGCATTAAGTATGCAAATTCTAAAGGACCATTCATCAATAATCTGATAGGATGGAAGGGCGGTTGGTTTTGATACAACATGAAAATTGACCTCCTTCACTTTAACTGATTGTAAACTTTGAGTGCCCTTCCTTCAAATACGTTTAAAACCTGACCACCCGTTCTATTAATAATGCGGGAAAAAATATTTTAGTATTTGCAAATTAAAATGCATAGAAAATAATACAATCTGATTGGATTCTATACATTTGTGTCATTCGGAATGTTTTTCCTAATGGAATGGTGCTCAATTTTTATTCACTGTAAAATGACATAAATTTACTCACTTTTGTAGCACAAATTTACACATTCTTAACATTCACCCATTACTTTTATTTATAATAATTAAATATGACATACATAAACTAATGGAGTACATGGTCAGCAATGTCATAATAAGAACGAACACCGTACGATGATCAAGGTAGCCCTCCAGACGATCCAGAAAAGCAAAAAAGATGATCCAAATCAACAGCCCATAAGCCAAAAAGTCAGAATCACTTCTCCAGAGATTCTCCAGAGAAGTGATAACAATATTTGGGCCAGAACCAGGAAGAAGTGTGTCATTTCCTCCAGAAAGACAGTATCAATTATGGAGCAACGAGAACAACGCAACTGTTGGAACAGATGCTTCTGTTTCATGCTTCCATTGATGCAGATTGTAACGGCAGTGGCGGCACTTACGTTCATCCGTCAACTATACATCCTCCCGAAGCAGCAGACGGGGCCACAGTTAATCAAAAAGGCCCAGAACCAGCCCCAAGTGCGCCATTCCCAACTGAATCAGCTATTCACTCCGAATTCGAGACCAAAAACACCCACGATCGACCTCGAACTGACTCTAAGCTTCTGGCGTCTTCTTGTATTTCTGGATCTAGCATCAGCAATATAATAGGGGGGGGATGAAACTGTACATGATTCAGTATTACAATAACATGAGAATCGAATAATAAGCCCGAAAGAACACACTCCGACTCAGCAACCTTTGGCATTTCTGTCCTTTCATCCTCTATAATGCGACTACTAGTATTCTACCCCACACGTTTACAAGAACAAGTGCACTCACTGCCGTGACTTTTGGTCCTCGTCGCTTTCCTTGGTCCATTGCCTTCTGTGTCTCCCATTCTTCAGCCTGAAATCATTGACGTGTCTAAGTTTTTTTGCATGTATTTATTTGATGGGGGAAACAGTTAATTGATGCAATATTAACAGAAAATGTATATAGACAAATAATAAAAAAAATGTGTGCTTGGGGTTTGTTTTCATTGGATATCAGTTGTACATGTATATGTGATTTTTTATGTTATTCGTTTGATATAGGCGATATTTTATTTGTTTAATACAAGTCAATGCACTTTAAGAAATTTGCATTAAATACATTTATGACCAGTTTAGAATTTTAGGTGTTTTCTTTGACGGACATGGGTAAATAATTCTTAGCATGTCATTCTACAATCCATCACCAATGCTGTCAATTTGGTTGAGATTGGTAAATTGTGAAAGGTGATTCTGACGCAAACGTATATATTGGATCATGTCAGACATAGTGATAATAAGATAGTTACTTACAGTTTACCTATATTAGATTAGCCTATCAATCAATAGACAGCACATCGCCCGATTTCTTAATAAAGAACACGTCTGTCAACATGCATTTGCTTGTGGAATAACTTTTCTTTGTGTCTTCATATACATGTCCCCGTTGTGTTATTACAAAAGCTTCACACAACAGGTGAAACCGCATGGCATATTTTCCATATTGGTGATCAGTGGTGGTTTACCGCGTCAGGCGGTTGAATAGATCACCTTGCTTATGACAGGCGATCTGGTACAGCCATTACGACACACTCTAATCAAGCACTCCTCGTCAGGAGTTTGTAAATTAAACCCTTGCCAGAAACTATCAGTTTGTCTGGGTTGATGGCGTACTTAATCATAACTATATACCGGTTATCAGTCTTAAGTGTTCCTACGACATAACAATGTGTTGGTTTGGACTAATAAATAGTCATCAACATTGTACATTATAGTAAATGTTAATAAAGCTAGTGATGAAAATGTTTATAATATTATTTTCCTTACACTTACAATGGAAAATGCATTGTTCATCGATACTGGACTTTACAGAATAAATATTATTTTGGCTGTATGAAAAAACTCGTTTTTGTTTCTTTAATTTTACATTTACTCTTACACTTCTGATCGATTCTGACTTCTCTCCAAAATTAAACTCGCAAACCTCCCACCTCTAATACTACATAACAATATATATATATATATATATATATATATATATATATATATATATATATATATATATATATATATATATATAAAATATATGTTAGTCCAGTGCGCGGCCACACTAGGTGGTCGCTCAGTATAAAGTAGGTAACATAGGTAGCACTGGACTAAAGTAAGCTCCCATGTTACACACACCTTGTAAGGTTGTTCTGTTCGTTCACTATGGCCACTTGTAGGATTAAGACCAGTACACTACCACCTAGTACTGAAGAGCCATTAGGGCTGCAGATTTTGACAAGGCAGGTTCGGACTGCATAGGTAGGGCTGACAACCCATCCTCCTATGGAGGATGGGCCCGCATTCACCCATCTTTGAGGTCAAGCCTGTGGCTCCCTCATCCCCAGGACGTCTGCTCATTCTGCGTGGACTAGGGACCCGCGTTCGTGTATAGCAGGAGCTTTCACGCGTGTCAGCACCGGTGCGAAGTCCTCCCACGGGAGGCCTTTCGTGAGGCCGGGGGTTTGCACACCACCTTACACAGCAAGTAGCGAGAGGCTCTCAGGGAGTCGTCGGCTATAGGCCGCAGAGCTCGGGTGTAAGGTGTTCGCATACGTCTCAAGTACACAACGAGGAGGAGTGCGGTTTGGGAAGTCCAAGCCGTGGAGGCTGCGCTCACGCGGAGTGCGCGTGGAGGGCGCCATTACCCGTCTTGTCGGCCGTGTGAACCCGGCAGGACGTGAGGAGCTACGACTTTGTTCACAGTTTGGTGCCGTGACCAGGATCCACGGAAGTACAGGCGTGAGAGTGAGTAAGCGCTGTACGGATCGGCAGAATGAAGTCCGCCGGAACTCCACACCCCGGACTTCTGTCCACCGGAACGTACCGGCCATCACGGGCCGAGGAATCATATCCCGGAGCTGCGCTACAGAGCTCCACGACGGGCTGCACTACGTAGCTGCAATACGGGCTGCACTACGGAGCTACACTACGGGATGAAAGCCGAACCCCCGATTTCCGGGCGATGAAATAAATACACGTGATGTTCGGGTGAGAGACAATTCGGATCTCACTCGACGTCAGCCACGGACTTCCACGCATGGAATGGCAACGTGTAGTAGCTCACATGAACCTATGCATTTCGTGGGTATGACTGGAGGAGTGAGAACCAGGTCTCAGTGCCAGCTCACACCAGCTTACCGGGCTCAAATTGCGGGTACATGCGAGCGACAGTTACAAAGATACGAACTCGTATTGCCAAATACGGGGATTCGTTTCTCACTGGGCGAGGCCCCCCTAGCCCGGGTGGCCCCAGTATTGCCGTAGATGGATTGGGGAGCAGCATACGAGGATGGAAAGGAGCTCGGGCGCACCCGAGAGCTCGGGAAACACATCGGACATCACACTATGGCAGAGGAAAACACGTTCGACGTTACACGTTATCTCTGCAACTGGCCGGGAGCACCCGCCGTGATGGATACGGGCCCGCCGTATCATACATAGTGGATACGGGCTCACCGTGTCGGATACGGCATTGCCGTATTGAATACAGGCTCTCGGGAAACAAGTAGGCCAATTGTGATGTGGGGAAACATGCTCGGGGAGTTCACATCTGCCCGGAGGAAGGCTACGGCCGACAGGACTTTCACCCCGACAACCGAGGGCGGTGGACAGGAGATGGAATCAAACAACCACTGCCGGGACACACCGCAGTGACAGGGACGGGACAGGACTTTCTCCGCTATAGGCCGCAGAGCCTCGGGTGTGGGTGTTCGGATACGTCTCAAGTACCCAAGTGCGGTTTGGGGAAGTTGCAGCTGCGCCACATCCCCGTGTGAAGCCGGAATGACTTTGTTCACAGTGTTAGGAATGGGCCTCAGGATACTAACGCAGGCACAGGGCTCACTGCCGGACTGTCCACAGGTGAATCGAGACGCATTGGGGCCTCTACTGGCTCATGGACTAAGGTCGCCAACGCTAAAGGTCAAGATCCAGCAACGGGAGTTCATAGAGGCATGGGACGAGGTGGATCACAGGATACAGGAAGATCCAACGTATGACGCCCTACGCTGCAATGTATGCCTGCATCAAGCAGGCCAGTGACCAGATCGGCATGGTCACTGAGCAGGAAGCCGCATCCTCTATTCCAGGGTGCGGCCCGGAAGGACCCTGGCAGAGGATGTAGGGGGACTCCAACCCCGTTCCACATCCCACATTGAAGTCCAGGAAATGGATACATCAGTGAGCACGGCGGTGATCGAGTTAAGTGGGCGTGGATGGCAGCCAAAGACCAGGAGCTGCAAGGTGCAAGACAGCTCGCGGCACGTCAAGCTGGTGAGGTACGTGAGTATGCCGCAGTGAAGACAGGAATGCCGCCAGTCTAAGTTCCATTTCGGGAACTCTTGGAGCCATCATCATTCTTTTAGCACGATTGAAAGAATATGACGCCAACCCGAGGTGAGACCCGTACCCTAAAGGGAGGTACGGGGTTAAGATAGCCACCTCGACAACTTGCGTGTTGCCCCGGATGACGCCACGCAGCAGCTACCCACTCGAAAGGTAGAGTCGACGCGCTGACGCCCACAGGAGGGCACCAAATGCTGACATCGGCTAGTCTGAGAGGCGCCTCATCAAGACGCGATCTCACACTCATGTCACGCCGGATCCAGTCGATATTCCAGTCAACGGGTCCCAAACAGATCACCAGGACTGCTCCAGGGACTCGAGCCCCCACCGTCACATTTGCAGATGAAGATGACGTCCGACGCATGGAGGCAGACTCCCCTGGATGAGCAGATTGATGAGGTCCCTACGGACGCCTGTGCAGCCTGTGC
>CM032662.1:26341373-26405800 GCA_019095985.1 Streblospio benedicti | reverse complement strand
CATTTTAAAAATTTAAAAAACCCGGTAGAAAAAACAAATATAATTAATTTAAAATTAATTTTTTTAAAATCCGAATATTAAAAAATTTCCACCACTTTGTTTTTTTTTCCAAATCCTTGGTTAAAAACACCTGGAAATTTTTAAACGCCTCATCTTATCGTAGTTAGAAGTTGTTGTAAAACGATGACACTTAAAACTTTTCCCTTAGACTTAAAAACTGCGCCGCACGCTGCTTCTGGCCTATGGGGGAGCTTGCGACATAATGTGACGTCACATTGTGTTTGTGTAGTAAATTAAAACGATGATTATAAAAAGATCCTGTCATTATCCAAATACCAGATTAAAGGATATCATGAGGTCTATGTCATTGAAATCAATCAAATTTCAAGAATTTTGGACGAGTGGTTTATAAGTTATTTGATATTATGCTGTCATTCATTTCAATGAGAACTGGACAATGGGTTCATGACTACGAGTTAAAAATTACCAACAAACCAATGCGGCGCAAAAACAACAATGGCTACAGTTTTATCAATATTTGTGATAATAAATCCACCATATTTTGTTATACATGTACATCTATTTGATGATATGTTTTATATGTGATAATGGAAGTGCATCTTATTATGAAAGAAGCACATACTTAGAGGAAGTTTAGTTAATATTAAAGAGAACTGTGAGAAGACAGGAAAAATCCTTTTAGATAAGATTTGAGGTAAAGCAAGCTCCTTTAAGTGTTACACACATAGCAAAACACATTTTACTGCACCGCGACTCAAGCTCAGTGGCATGGTTGTGCTTATCGTAATATGCAAGCGGTCAACGAGGATGTTTATCGATTCATCCTCATCGAGATTGCGAATATCATGAGTTACGTATTGCTGCAGTTTATGCATGAATCTGTTACGGATATTAGTGTACACCTGTACAGTGTGGCCAGAAGTGCGCCATAGTATCTTGCTCAACGTCTTCGTAGTATGTACATGAAGGTGTTTGGCTCTCTTCAAGAGCACTTGTGACTGGTGAGGCGATACCTACCTAAGAGTAGTAATTACCCAGACTGGATGAGAGTAGCCAATGCCGCATGCCTCGAGGTTGAGATAATGACTCTTCATTTTCATGGCCTTATATTTCAGTCAGTAATCCCAGTACCCACTCACAGAATACTTCACCCTCTTTTTCCACAGCTTCTTGTCAGGAGGGTCTTTAGCAAGGACTAATGGTGGTGAAAGGTGGTACTTGTGTAGGAGTAGGTGCACGGTCCAACTGTAAAAGTCCACTGCACAAAAATAATGGTAAAATATGACCAGCTATAAATTGTGATCTGTTGCAATTTACGTTAGCTTCAACTGTGATGAGCCTTCCAAAATCGTGTGGATGCAGTAAAATGTATTAAAGCCACAGTAACTGGATTCTATGGATGACGAGAGCGCCAATGCATTAAAACAACCCCCGATAAATAAATAATCTTTCAAATGGCGTGTGTTTTTATATTCGCCGACGATTCAGCTAAAAAAGATCCAAGTTTTTTTTTACATTAGTCGGCCAATGGCGCCATATTTGCTAGTGACGTCACGCTACCAAGGACGCCAATGCATTCGGTTTCTGTTTCCCAGCAGGTGCGAGGGACATGAACTATTGCGCATGAGCTCTAACACGGATATGTGCATGTTTCCTCTTAAAATTTGTAAGTTTTATTTTCTATTTTCTGGCAAGCATTCATATAGATTTGATGAAAAACATTACTAATGGCTTACATGTTTGTTTAGTTGAGAACGGCAGTTGACAAATGTAATGTTCAATTGATTTGACAACCGGAATCATAGTAAAACCAAGGCAAAATGTAGATGGCTGAGGGATAATAAATGCCGATGTTTAACACATGAGTGAGTTTCTTTTGTTCTGTGATAGAAGTTGAGCTTTCCAGATGTTTAGTTGAGAACGGCAGTTGACAAATGTAATGTTCAATTGATTTGACAACCGGACTCATAGTAAACCAAGGCAAAATGTAGATGGCTGAGCGATAATAAAAGCCGAGGTTTAAAGCGAGGGGCACATTCCACCGCAAGGTGGGTCTACAGCCAGTCTACGACCAAAAACGCACAGAAATCGTAATGATCCACGAGTGTATAGTGCGGCAAACGTACGTTTTTTCAAGGCCGTACGGTGGCCGCAGAAGAAGTTTGGCTTCCCAAACTTCTTCTACGACCACCCTGCGTCATGGCCTAACTGTACGGAGGCAGTGCGGAGACCTTACGTGAAACGCAGAGGATTTAACCGCACATTGTCGGCACAAACACAGTACTGGGGCCGTGCGTTCCCTGTACCATGAACGTGCAGATCCCGTACTTTTGTAATCACACGGTGCATAGAGCGTAAGTTGTACGCGAGTACATCGCACGTTCTATGCAAGTTGATCTCACGGCCACCTCAATAAAAACCACTCCCTGTCCCGACGCATTCCTAACGCACGGGGCCCGTGCGTATGTGCCCACAACTGTACTTTTGTCAATGCATGCGGAAAACATCGTAGACGCCGCAGACCTCAACACGCATTGCGGCGACCACAGTCGCAAGGTGGAATGTGCCCCTCGCTTAACACATGAGTGAGTTTCCTTTGTTCTGTGACAGAAGTTGAGCTTTCCAGATGTCCCTAGATGTAAACATTGAGATAATCCGATATGATAAGACTCATCGTCATCCTTTGACTGGTTGGGGTAAGGCTATTTCAGCCCTTACGCCAGGACTCATACACCTATCAGACAAGGAATTGCTTCACAACCCACGGGGGCTAAGGTAGCAGTATATACAGCGAACATTCGTTCCTCGGTGTCTCTCTCTAGGTATATAGGATATTAATTCAGCTTTACATGTAGGGGTAGGGCTAGGCACCTGCGTACCTAATATCCACAAATGACTTGTGCGCCATAATATCCAATCTGGGGAATAATATACAGATAGAGATGCGCATACCCTGTATAGTAACCTTTTAGTTTATAAACATCTCGCAGCTTACAATTTCCAAATTCTCACCTTTCAAACCATGTACTATGATTTATCGCATTATATCTGGTGCGAACATGGAGAGGAATATTCTTTCATCATCCGCCTCGACACAAGATTTATGGAGTGTTCAAATTTGACACTGAGCGATAATTGGGAACAACCATGATGGATAGGTCGAGGGCAACAAGAATGTCAGACATGCTGCTGGTGTTTACCCTGATGGTGTTAGCAATAGTAAAGGCAAGCAACAACAACAACAATACTGTGTTTCATGACAAGCAAACTATGAGTAGTGAACCATCGTTAACCACAATAACATCTAATGCCAGCAATATCCTTGGCATGGTAGACACAGTTACACACCCGCTGCATTTCCAGCCAAAACCCAACTTAAAAACCCAGCCCACGCTAATGCATCCACTAGTAGTTCTTCCCCTGCTGTTGTTGTTAGCAGGTGATCTGGAGGTAAACCTTGGTCCAAATGATGCGGGTAATTCTCAATCAGAGTACCCATGTGGACGTTGTGAACAGGAGGTAACTTGGGAGGCAGATGCTATCTACTGTGAGGCTTGCAATACATGACTCCATACCAGTTGCATCAACATGAGCCTGTCTAGATATCAAAGTCTGGTTGGACATACTACGGCATGGATCTGTGCTGACTGTGGCTTGATGAACATTAGCACATCGCTTTTTAATAGCTACAGTGATCTACAGACTAGTAACTCTTTCCAATCATTATCAAGCGTAAGCTCAGAGGCAGAGTCAACCAAGTCCACTGAGTCAGTGTCCTCGCCTGGAGCCCCTCTACACACATCTTCACCTAGACCCACATCTACAAAGATGAACAAGCGCATGCGCACATCAACAAAGACGCGTAAGCACACACCGCCCAGAATACTGACCGTGGTCAATGTAACATGGAGATAAGAAGTATTATTTAGAACCCCATGACAATATTTTGATACGAAATGCTTAGAAAAGGTATGTAAGTAGGCTAATTAGGCTTAGAATCACACAGGCAAGAAAATTCCAAATCAGTGGCCATGGTCAAATATGGAATGTCTTTACTAAATGGCACTACTAATAAACAAAACACTTGTCAATTTCCTGTAATTGTAATGGATCAGCCATTGTATGCATTGACAAAACAGATCCAGTGAAACTGACCAACCAGTGAGTTTGGTGAAAAGCAGTATGTACTGTTAGGCGACTTTATGGAGGACAGTGGATAGTCATCCTTACTAGATGAAGCAGAGATTTGAGAACCCTGATGTCGCTAATTCTTTAATTTATGGGTCACAGATCACTAAAGCTCGACATGTACATCAGCTAACTGCTGCCACACTGTATATTTTACTGCACAAGGCATATAACTCCTATGCTGAGGATGTGTCCGATGAGAGAACCCTGTTATTGAAAGATGACCTGTCGCAACAGCAAGTATCATTGTATCCACAGTTTAAGTTTTGGTATTTGGTTCTTGAATGCAAAATCTGAATGAGAATAATAATGGCGCCTATCAAAAGAGTCATTTTACCTATCTTTTCAACTCCAGATGAAAAAACTCCAAACAAGACCAAAAGTCAACTTGTGTCTCTAAAACGGAAATCTCATCTCTTTAGTAGCTTTAGGGTGTGAATATCACGATGGAGACTTGGACACTTTCTTTAGTCATGAAAATCAAGCAGTACCACCAGCCATTGCTGATGAAATTATTAAACTTCTGTATATAAAGAGTCAAAGTATGGGATTGTAGGATGCTAAGAGAGTACCATACATGTATAGGGTGGATCTGTAAATGTGTCATTTGTAAAACAGAACATATCTGTGCCCAAATGTGATGCTATTGTTGTTGAGCAGTTGTCAATATGCTGCAACCAAAAGTAAAGAAGTTTTCCTTTGAAAGTTTTGTGTTCATCCAGGAATCAAGAAATTACAATCTTGTCTTTGTATTGGCATAGTTTGGGATTGCTACATTTCAGAAAGTTTGAAAAAGCAAGAACACAATCTTGCACGAGCTTGCCATATCTGTATTTCATGAGCTAGATGTTGAAGAACTGTGGATGGCATATGGCACTGGCACCAACAAGAAATTCAAGCTCGCGCATGAAATTTCTGCGTCTTTAGGACTGTTTAAAGCCAGAGTTCAAGTGTTCCACTCCCTTACTGGTTACGCAAAACCTCTGCATTCAAATACGAAGGGAAAAAGACAGCATGGGATACATGAAATGTTATTCCTGATTTAACAATGCTACTATTTGATGTTGTTGATAATTCATCGAGCCGTGAAAGCTTGATGCCTGTGATAGAACAATTTATCATTTTACTGTACGATCTTACTAGCGATGTAATGAATGGAAATGTATTAATACACTTTATGTTTAAAAACAGACAAATCGTTAAGCTTGCACCAACCCAAGGAGCACTTGACCAACATATAAAAAAAGCAAAGGTGTATTTATCTGGAGTAAAACTTTAAATCTTCAACCAAAGATTCCAGATCCCAGACTGGGGCTGGTAGAAGCAAACAGGATACGGGTTGCCATATTGAACCGATTTTCCTGAAGAAAGCGCTACATGTATAGCACTGCTAAAATGTAAAGGTAATAAGAAATGTTCAAATTCATGCTCACGTAAAATGAAAAGTTTATTATACACAGGAAACTACAATTCTAGAGGCAGATGGAAGGCTTCTTAGAGGCTGTGTGAGTGCATTTGATGTAAATATTAAAAGAAGATGCCCCTTTATTCTGCTCACCCTTCATGAGTGACTCAAAAGAGTTGCTCACCACAGTAGAAGGCCTTCCTGGGCCTGCTAATCGGATGGAAGCCTCTGCTACTCAAACTACACCAACTGGCAACACATCAGATGGGGATACTGTGAATACGTCCATCCCGAATCCCAGTGTCAATGTAGACATGACACCAAACACTATACAAGATCAGCTCCCTAACACACAACCTTCACCAGCTCGGGAAAATGTTGAACACAACTCGACTGCGTTGATTGCTCCTCGTCGCAGCACACGACCTCGCAAACCTCTGAAGTTGATTGTCATGACTATGCAAGGACAATATCATGGTTAAACCTGTTGGTTTGCAGGCTGGGGGAGGGGGGCATGTAGACTATGAGTATAACGTTCAAAGTACCAATGCCGCACCGACTAACGTCAATCAATACTTTTGTACTATTGTACTATATAATGTAGATTATAGTTTTTTGAGAATAAAGTCAGTTGAAAGTCATTCTCGTCACATGATTAAGATTTGTATTCTACATTTATTAAAAACGAAAATCATAATCATGTATATATAGTGGGGGACCCAATGCAAAATATAACTTAATCGTTCACTTTAATGAAGAGTTTACGAAACTTTGCATGATTGGTGGTTGGTATGAGGGTTCAAAATTAAGCTTGGGAGCCACCTGAAATTTGTTATCTGCAAGCTCAACATTTACACAACCAGGGTATAATAAGATTGTAGAGGGAAAATGTAATACTGTAAAAAACAACAGTAACAAAGTCATTAACAACACATCACATGAAAAAATGACAACTTCTCTTACAGATCATGGGTACAGTGTAAGTCCAATATTCATGCCTGAAAAAAGAAGTAAGGTGTCAAAAAAAAATTGCAAAATCTTTTGATAATGATGTGCAGCCACCTATGGAAAATAGGCAAGATGCTGACATAGATCTTACACAGTTCCCTATTGATTACCAAGATGTAAAAGAAAATTTACGGTCATATGTGAACCTTTCCATCTCATCTCATCTCATCTACTTTAAAAAGCAACTGCCACAAGCTCCCAACAATCAGAGGATATGTTATGTGCAAGCTCAACTTTTACACAACCAGGGTATAGTAAGATTGTAGAGGGAAAATGTAATACTGTAAAAAAACAACAGTAACAAAGTCATTGGCAACACATCACATGAAAACTTGACACCTTCTCTTACAGATCATGGGTACAGTGTAAGTCCAATAATCATACCTGAAAAAAGTAGTGAGGTGTCAAATAAAATTGCAAAATCTTTTGATAATACTTTGAATCAACCATCCCTGGACGACATGCAAAAAACAGCTATTATAGCTAAAGTAAAAGAAGGACATGTTAGTGAAATAGCTGATGAAATTTTTAAATGTAGTTCACTTTAAAATGCTATAATAGCAAAATTTGTTGCTAACAATGACCATCAAGGAGACTCTTTACTTGCCTACAAGAAAGGGTATGTGTCAACATTGATGACAAAGAGTGAAATTTCGAGCTATGACAGTTTGTCGACCTTTGAATGGACTAAGATAGTCAATGAGATGGAAGACAAGTTTCCTTTTTTATGTACTGTTGTCACTGGTCTGATGATCCGGCCTGAAAAAAGAATACATTGTGCACAAATAGATGGCATCTTACCAAAGATTGGGCTCATCTATGCCATCATTATGCAATCAAGAGGCCACTGCTTAAGTCTGGTTCAGAGAATGATATCTTCAGTATCGGCTGATGGTCTTGTCGAGGTTAAGGTAAGCGTATGTTCAGATTTCAGGAGTGATTTTGTTATGATATGTGTTTGTTATTGTTAAATTTCAGCAAAACTTCTTAGAAATTTAATTTAAAGTTGAAATCAATCTAAGAAATTTTAATTTGTATTTTTTGTCAAATGAATAAACAATCTTAGACATTTCATGAACAGTTGAAAGCAGTCAAAGAAATTTTAACCAATGTTCGTTACTGTTGAATCACTTTTATGACTTTATATGCACGCAAAATAAACATAGTTTACGTTTATGATCTTTTTATTGCAGGTTTACTTCTTTAATGTGTCTAAGGTTCATTTAATCTTGCAGGAATTGTTTAACTTGTTTACAGCTACTTTCCCTTAAATTCTATCCACACATGTCTTTCATCACCAATTTCAATCCCTTTATAAAAATGGTAAAAGTAGTCAATACTCTCAATATTATTACATAAATGTCAATTAAAAATTATAACTGCATAGAGAATTTTGCATTTTTCTAGGATGAAATATATATTCAAAAAATAATCAAAATAATTACCAGTAGTTTTGTTTATTGAATATAAATAAATTTTGCATTTTTATAAATCTATTCTTTTTGCAATGTGTAATAATGCAATGATAATCAAAATTAATACATATTTTTCAATTTTTTTTTTCTATACAGGTCTACGATCGTTGGAAGCCCATGGAAATATGTCCGAGTTACGAAAGAACGACACTACTCATAGATCTTCTGAGGGGCAACTTCGATGCCATTATTATAGAGGCCATCAAGGCAGGAAAGACAATAAGATTTGTGGGTGACAATGTGAATTTGAGAGTTGGTGTCAGGGACGAAAGAGCCAATCGTCATGGTAAGATGCTGCACTACTTTGGATCAGCTGTCCTTGTGTATGGCAAAATGAGCCACTTCGACAATTTGCCAAATGCTGAACCGCAACGAGATAGTAACACCTTCGGTCCTTTAGATATTTTGCCAACACAGCATGAAGTAGACCAGCTGATTGATGACTCTGCATATCTTTGTATGAAGGTAGCAATGCAGCACATTGCATATTTTCAATTCCTGAAAGGTTAAGTTCCAGCCAGGCTGACGGATTCTTATAGTACTAAACTTGTTGAGAAGACGATGGTTATTCCATTGACTGTTCTGCCGAAAAACGAGTAAAATTATGGAGATGTGGTTGACATCTTACGTCACTATGAACAAGTTTTACATGATGTTTTCCGTAAAGCTGGTTTGGAGTTACATCCACACATCAAAGTGCACATTGGCGGGGACCAATTAACGAGAGAACGATTTTCAGGTGCCAAACTGCAGCAATAAAACTGATAAAAAAGACCATCAATTAACAGTATTGAAAATGACCGTCTTAAAACTTATAAATATATAGTATAATTAATATTAAAATATATAAATATATTTATTATTAATTTATTTTTTTAGCATTAATGCTTAGAATGTTAATTAATTAGACCTACTGATAACAGTACTATCCACATCGTACAAACCTAATTTAATAAATATTTGAACTACGGAAGTTTGCCATTACCGACCGTGTTCAAACACTTAGAGACATTTCGAAAGCATTTAACACTTGAGGTCCGAGTCCGTTTTGATTTCTTATGCATTATAACGAGATCACATTGTGTAAAGCTCCTAGAGAATCTCGTATCATTAGCAACAAGAACACTGCCGGTAAGATTTGTTTTGAAAAAAATATATTATTTATTAATTCTCACTTTGGGTGTATTCTAGCTGCAGATTAACACAAATATATATACCCACAAACATTGATTCAAGCTCCCGTCAAATTATATCGATGTTCATTCTGAACCATTGATGGAAAATAGTGAAACGGGTCTGAGCTTCTAATATAGGATTTCTTTAGGTGCGTTATGTTGTTTTCACGTGTCTTTGGTAACTAGTGTGGGTTCAGGGTGCACCTATCATTTTTTTGGGCAGGGAAAATGATTTTTATTCTCATTTATAGGCCTATGGGCTTATTTTCTAACATTAAACCCATCTTCGATGTTAGGCCCATGGGCTTATATGCACGGGAATACAGTACTTTAAAAAATGAAACTAGGTCACACAAAACCAGCCATTGGCCACAGATTGTAGGTCATCATAGGGCTTTTCCCAGGTCATCTGAGGTCACATCATTCCATATATTATGTTGACGGCTTGTTGGGATATTAGGCTCGAGCTAGAACTAAGTGATGTGCCCCTGGTCTGGCTGGGTGATGGCATCATAATATATATAAAATTATTCATTTCAAAAATCAGCTGGACACCCTAACCCTATTGTAAAAGTATACGACTAGAGCATGTCAATTGCACTGTTCGGCCATACACACAATCCGTGCATTTTAGGTATGACGTGAACTTCACGTTGTAAAGGTCACTAAATTTCATGTCATACATAAGTCACGGATTATGTGTATGGCAGGTTTTAGCGATTGAGCAAATCTGAATTTGAATAAACTTGAATAAACTTGAATATACCAACCAATATAATACCGTATATATATATCATAAATACATGTGGCCAAAATAATCCAGGTATCTTACTTATTGGAAAAGCTGATGATATAGTCTTATACATTATTAATATATTTAACGAGATGATCATTCTCATACTTAGACAGAGAAAACTTCTGTCTTCTGTATAAGAGCCTTGTCTGGTCAAAACTTGAGTACTGTAGTGTAGCTGCACATCCTCAATCTCGACAGCAGAGAAATCTGGAAGGAGTGCAAAGAAGCACTACTAAAATGGTCCCTGGTCTAGATCTTCTTTCTTATACTCAAAGATTAGAAAGTCTAAAACTTCCCTCTCTACTCTGTCATACAGACGACGCAGCTGTAACATGATAGGAGACATATAAATACCTTCATGATATTAAAATTATCATTTTGCGGATACTTTTATTTTGATTTGGCTATTATTTAATTTTACTATGTATCATTATGAACGATGAGAAAGGAATGAAAAAAAGAAATCCATGTATAAATTCAATTAAAGGCATTTTACTTTCATAGTGATGAAACGATTATTGCCGATAATCGATTAATCGTTGTTCACATTGTTTTTCCCAAATGCTGGTTCCACCAGTGCACGGGCATGTTTAAAGTCTAAACGCAATAGATTCTCGCACGCTGTCGATTGGTATTGTGTTGCAGGGTGTTCATGTGGCGTGTACCAACACGAATAGAGTTTACTAAAATGGCGGGTAGCATGATGCAAGACGATGGAATGAATACGAAAGCGAATGAAATGTGACAATCCAACTTTATACAACTATCCAGGCAAAACCAAACCGAAGGTCTGGGATTACTGGCTTTGTGAAAATCAAAGATGGACCTGAATCGAAACAAACCTTAGATATGTCTGCAGCAGTGTGCAGGAAATGCCATAAAAAAATATATCAACAAGGGTACTAAGGCAACGTCTGAATTATTTTTAATATTGTATGTGCATATTGGTCTGTTGTTATTTTGTGCCTCGGAATCTAAAAAGCCATTGCAGCCAAACTTCATTCAGTCGTATATCAATCGAAAAATAAGTATGAAGCGCCAAGTTGAAATCGATGATGGTTTAGTGAAATTCATTGCTGGCAAAGTAATCCCTGTAAGTGTAGTCGATAATCAACTATTCATAGAATCTATTGCAAAACTTGATGCAAGATATGAAGTTCCTTCAAGAAGTACTGTAATGAACAAGATGCATAAAAGGAAAAACGAAATAGATGAAATGATAAAGCAAGATATTAAGTCAGCACAATATATTTCAATAACTCACGATGGTTGAACCAGTTTAAATACAGAATCATATTTTACAACCACGATCCATTTCATTGATGAAACATGGGTTTTAAAATATGCAGTTCTTGGCACAGTACAACTGAAAGGCAGTCACACCTCTGAGCACATTGCGGAGGAGCTTCGGGCGACTCAAGCAAAGTGGCAGTTACCAGTACCTATTGCCACATCTGATAATGCTGCTAATGAAAAAAAAGCGTACGAAATACTCAACTGGGAGAGATTTGGATGCTATGGGCACAGAATTAATTTAATTGTTAAAAATGGTCTTGGACTTTCAGAAGTAAACAGATTACTTGGTAAAGCCAGAAAGCTAGTTACCTTTTTCCACCAATCGTCTAGCATCACTGACCTACTTATTGACAAGCAAAAGATTATTTTTGGTGGTTATCAAGAAAATTTCATTGGGCACACTCTCATGGATGTTGTTACGAGGTGGAATTTAACACTGTACATGCTGCAGCGTATAAATGAACAGTATCCCGCCTTGATAAAAATATAAATATTGCATATTCTAGTTGAAGTGGCAAAAAGTGCCATATTGCAGGTGGACTTGTAGTTGAACATTTTTGATAAACTATTGTAGTATGTTCTTGTATTTCTTATATTTGTTTAAGTTTCAATAAAAAGAAAACTGAATATTTTATGTTTCAATAATTTTATTAGAGTTCATTCATTTGAATCCATTTCGATTATTAATTCATTAATCGATCAGAAAAGTGTACCGATTATTCCAATTAATCGATTCTTGTTTTTTAACCGATTCCCCATCACTAGTTCTTCACATGTTCTCAGTAGTACTAGCGTGAGTCCAATCAACGGATACGACCATTCACCGGAAATACAATTAGAACATTAACTAGTTCATTCGTAACTAGGTAACGGTGAAAAGAGTCAAAGCTTTGCAGGTGCTCGATTTAAAGAATCAGTTAATCTTTGTTTACGAAGAGAAAACATGTCTTAAGCCAGGTAATAACGCGGTTATACTACTTTAAATATGAAAATCGCTTACTTAAAGATCAAATAACAAGGTTGGGGGTGACTTTCGGCACTTCTTTTACTTACTGTTCGTGAGCATTTTTCGGTATATTTCATTTGAACTGTGGCTGGATAGTAAAGTTAAGAAAAGTATTTTATTCCGAATATGACGTATTAGTTGTAAAACAAGCGAATCTCCCGTAATAAAAACTCCAATTTCTTCTTCGATCTGTGGGTATATTAGGAGCTTTGAACTAATTTTTATTGTTCCATCAGTTCAAGAACATCATTCTTCGCGGATTGATAGATCTGATTGAAGATGTCATTCCGCTGGCATTTTTTCATAATCACGCCGGATGTCAAACTATATCGTCGGAACAAAGCACATTTTTCCTGGGGAAATTTAGGAACAAAATCTCGCATTTTGCATTCATAATTGGTATGATTAGAAATGCATATTACTGTAGATTACAAATATGATGATTAAATTGCTGTAAGTCAAAAATCCTCGGAGATATTGAGGGAAATGTGAGACCACCTCACCTTTCGTAATTTATCATCAGCTAGCTTGTCAAAACAATCTCATTGACGCTTCTGTCTTCTTACGTCACAGATATAATTTATGCATGCTGTTGCCATTTATTGTTTACATTGAAGGTGGACGAAAAATACCAAATTATGTTCTAATGTATTTCAGGTACTGTGTACTCTGTCATTATAAAATATCACTTGTTATAACTTGATACATATAGATTAGCTACAGCTATGCATTTTACTAGCTTCAAACCCCATTTCTTGATCTTTAAAGGTATATAGATCACTCGTATATAAAGTTTTTTTAAATAAACTTTTATAAAACATTTTACTATCGAAATTTTACTGACCTTGCACTTGGAAAGTTAGCTACGATCAGTTTATTGCGTAAACTAAGATATCGAAAAAAGATGATAAAGGCTGGCAATAAGTTTGGCATACTAAAATGTGTAGGGTGAAGGACTGAAGGTGTATCGGTTAAATTCTGATATGTTAAGGTGTATGTATGTTAACCCATATATTACGGCCACCGTTAACATGGTGCAATTTTATTGACAATCACTAAATCGTCATTGGTGTATGGATATTTGCCTACTAATAAATCAATTATATGAATTATACATTATTACAAATCTACCTGTTAAAATAGAGGAACAGCTCATAATTTACTGTTGGGGTTGTTTGTACCTTGCTGTAGATGCTAGCAGTGTGGTGATATGGGTAGGGTTGAGGCGGAGGATTGCAGTTGGCAGTTGGCAGGAGGCGTGAGGAGTGTGTGTGTGTGGGGGGGGGGGGGGATCTCTCATCTGTTTTGTGTTGACCAATAGTTTGGATGTTGTGCTCAATTTATCATCATTTTAGGCAATAGTTCTGTCCAGCATCATTTATTTTTATCAATTATACACATTTGGTGGATTTTATTCATTTTAGTCATGTGCAGTAACAACAAATGCTTTTGTTACTGCACAGTAACAGAATAGTACTAAAGAAAACAGTGTTATGAAAGTGTTCTCTGATTAAAAGTTATGCTAAGAAATGCCATTTTGTGAATTAGATTGTGTTTACTAAACCTTTATTACCCATTGGGTGGACACTGACATCTATTTTCGCACTTTAAACACTTTAATTTTGTTGTTGATTGTGGACTAGATCTATAGACTCTACAGGAATCAGGATTACATATTTGAATGACAGTGACATTTTAAAAACTATATATAATAATATACAGTTGTTTGATATGTCGTATATTTTGTAGTTATAATTATATGATATATATTTACACATAGAGCTATATACAATATTTATATATAATATAATAGTGAAATTTATTGCCAGTTGACTCTGTGTATTTTATAAACACTTTTCAAAATGAATAGATCTACTTTGGCATGGGAAGTCGGTGAAAGAATTGCAAGAATATTTTAAGAAAAGAGGTGTGTCACACAAATTTAAAAGAAGAAAAACTTGGATTAGTTGAATTATGTGCAGGCTTTTAGCCTAGGAATTGAGAGGGGGAAATATACCTCTTTTGAGATGTGAGAATGGCCCTTGATTCTTTATGAGAAATGAGAATGGGGGTCCATTTTCTTTGAAAATTTTGAGAAATTGTAAAATTGTGAAATGAAAATGGTCAGAAAATTAGTCAGAATGGCTATGGATTTTTGCTGAGATTTGAAAATATGCTAGGGTATATTTCCCCTCTTAATTGAGGTAGATCCGTATGGTATTATTGAAGACTGAGGTGAAATATTAGAAAAGATTTTTTTTTTTCATTGGAGACAACATATCCTAGTCCAACAACATTGAAGGATTATACTGACAATATAGCTATTATACCTTTAATTTCTATGTTTGATATGTTCAATTATTTGACTTCTTTTGATGACTAAGATAATGCAAACTTTAGATAATATAATAAAATGGAAGGATATACAATGGCCATTATTGGTGGTTATGTTTTGGAAATACTTTTTCGAAAATATGATGAGAGCAAATATTTTGCTATAAGAAGCGAAGTTAAACCCAGAACAAAACATCGTGATCCTGTTACCAAATTGGCCTACTACAATGCATAGATCATAATGGAAGAGGCAAAAATTCATTCTTCATATTGTACTTGTGTGACTTTATATGTATAATATATCCATATGTAACATATAATAATGATGTCCAATATCAATCCTCTTACTACCAGGCAGTCTGACTAAGTCTTACATTAGTTATTACTAAAGAATTTCTTCTGTGATTAGCTTTAGGCTTTGTGAATAGCGTTTATTACAATTAGTGTCTACTGATAAATATAACAAAAATCTTCTAAATCATGCACAGCAACTTAGGTATCCATCTATCTAGTATTCCGTAATAAAGTTCCATAAACTTAATTTCTAACTAGAAAATAATACAAATCACAACAAAATATGGCCAAATATCCATGCAACTACAGATTGTTTGTTACTGCAACGACGTATTGATTTTTGCTAGTGCTATTTATAGTAACCCTGGAATAGAGGCCCATCAGGCCACAATGGTGCCTGTTTAACAATTCACGACACTTTCACACACAAATATGCCTCGCACAAGCCAGGTCCAGCACCTCTGTTGAAAGGTGTAAAAGATCTGTTGAAGGATCATCTGTCAAGTATGGCAGTATACGGATACGGGTTAGTGAAATTACATAGTTTTCTGTTAAGTCAATGCCATCTATACACCTTCGTTTAGAACACAGGAAAATAAAGTAAATGAAGCAAGCACAGTATTTTGCAAATTAACATATGACACCATATACTATTTCTGTAATACAGGTATTCAAAGGTAGATGTTAAGACACTGGGAGGTGAATTAGCTCATGAATTGGGGCTAAGATGAGAACCAAAAATGTTGTCAGACAAGTGGTTTTCCCGATTCATGGCCAGGAACAAGCTGTCACTCAGAAACCCCATAGCGCTTTCCAAAATCAGGGATGATGGGTTAAACCCTGAGTCTGTTAATAGATATTTTGCAAATTTAAAGGTAAAATGAGTAAGCCTTCCTGCACATTTAAGTATCAATTAGTGTTCAATTTCAAAGTTTGGTTTGTTCAAAATGTGTTTATAACCGAACACAAAGGAAATTTATTATGCAGGCTACCCCGACTACCCTTGAGCGAGAGAATCTCATGGACAAACCACAGTATATATACAACGTAGACAAAACTGGGTTTAATTGTGAGCATAGCTCAATTTTTGTTGTTGGCCCACAGTCAAGAAAGATGCAGATCCCTGGAATAGTTAGTTCCAGATCAGCGACAACAACAGTCATTAGCTGTTAGTGGCACCGGGCAGTCCATACAATTAAAGTGTTCATTGCTTAATTTCGGAGATGTGAACCCGTCAGCGTTGAAAATCTTAATCACAGCCATGAAAAATCTTAATTTTCAAGCAAAAATCTTAATAGAAAATATAATTTTTTTTAATAAAATCTTAATGTTTTTCTACTTATAATAAACAATAATAAGGGAAATACTAGTATATTTACTAGTAATGTAAACTACTCTGGGGTGAAATGAAAGAAAAATGATAACTGGAAAAAATCTAGATAGCACGAAAATCAATAAAAAAAAGATCACCAAAATCCAACAAGAATTGATAAAGTAATTAATATTTAGATTAAACATGCATTTGCTATTTACCCCTCTGTCACAGGCTTCATCATATAAATCTATCAAATGTGACCGAAATGGAACTAAAATCATTTCCGATAATTACTGACAATCGATCGTAACTAACCCTAGCCTCGTTTTCAATATATCATGAGTGCCATCTTTTAACAGCGTCATAGGTTTATAAAAATTTTAGTAAAGAAGAAATTAGCCAGGGCAGAGTTTTGGGTCCATTTGTAGCACGTCCGTTTGTTTCGGAGATTGTAGTTTCTCCCTTGAGCACTGTACCTAAAAAAGATTCAGCAGCTCGTAGAATGATTCTTGCTTTGTCTTTTCCTCAAGGCTACAGCGTCAATGACACCATTCCCAAAGAGTCTTATCTCGGTGAAGAGTTCAAATTGAAATTGCCCACTGTTGATGATTTAGTGGAGATTGTTAGATCTTTAGGCACTGGGTGTCTCTTGTATAGGGATCTTCGTAAAGCATATTGACAGATTCCAATTGATCCCAAGGATTGTTTTCTTTTAGGGTATAAAGTAGATGGTCATTTGTATTGTGATACTGTTTTACCAATGGGCTTACGGTCTGCTTGCATGGCCTGGCAAAGAGTTACGTCAGCCGTTAACTACATGTTAGGTGACGAGGTTATCACCTAGTTAATTATATTGATGATTTTGCAGGTGATATTGGTGAAACAGCCGAACTGGCGTTTAGCGATTTGAGAATTTTATTAGCTACATTGGGTCTCGAAGAGAGTGTGGACAAAGCTTGTTCACTGGCTACCAAGATGATTTTTGGGGGGATCGAGTTTGATACTGCGGAGGGTACTCTGACTATTCCCCCACAGAAACGGAATGAAATTAAAGAAATGTTAGTTTTGTGGCAGTCAAAATGCAGGGCTCGAAAAATTGAATTGCAATCTTTAGTTGGTTCCTTAAATTTTCTGAGTTTATGTGTTAGACCTGGCAGAATTTTTATGGCACGTATTTTGAACACGCTTAGGAAAATGGGTTCTGGTGACTTGGAAGAGTTGAGTGAAAGTCTGAAAAAGGACATCACATGGTGGAGACACTTTGCGTCGGAGTACAATGGTGTTTCTATAATGCCTTTAAATAGTTGGTGTGAACCTGTATCAAATTTGGAACTCATGGTTCAAGCTGTATTGAAACTATTGATGAAAATGACAAAAACTGACCTAAAATGGCCTGTAGGAAATCACACTGAAATTGGCAAAGTGCCAAAATTAAATACATGTGATGGCCTCTAGGCATGTAAGCATTGTACCAAGTTTGAATGTGTTTGTCTGAGCAGTTATAAAGATACTGCAGAAAACATCCAAAATGTAGCGTAAATGACCCCGTGGAAAGGACACTTTAATTGGCAAAGCGCCCAAAATCAAATCACTCCGGTGTGGCATTGTGCCACATAGTTGTGTAAAGTCTGAACAAAATCGGTTAATCGGTATACCCTCTAACTTGTCCAGAGACATATATACATACAATACACGCATACTGACATACAAAGTGATCACAAGGCTTTCGCTTCAGCTGCTGAAGCGACGCAATAATATTTATCATAGTTGCTAGCTTAATGACACATATTCAACAGATACTGGAGCTAATGAAAAACCCGTTACCTGGCTGCCGACACAATGTCCAGTAGTGGGTGGTCAAACAGTACCGTTTTCCTGAAGTATTTGGAAGACCACTTCAGCAGACATATTGTGCAAAGACCCAAAGGTCAAAAGATAATGTTACTCTTTGAAGGGCACAAGGCCTACATCTGTGCCCCAGTTAGAAAGTAGACATCAGACAATGATGTGGTGCTTTTTCTCTTGCCTCGCACACTAGCCACAAGCTACAGCCACTGGACGTGGGTGTGTTTGGCCCATTAAAGGCCAAGTATAAACAGGTTGGTCATCCAGTTTGTAACTGTGAAAGTGGAACTTAGTCTAATCATATTAAATTGTAGCTTAGGAAATATGGTTGTCAGAAATTTTATAAGACATCAGCCAATTAATGTGAGTTTTATTATTACAATATTATTCTCTTTCTCTCTCCGTATTCTCTATAGTAAGCTAACTCTGACCACTGTATTGAAAGAGCTGAACACAGGATTCTACAACCCTAAGCTTCCATTTGACTACATGATATGGCCTTGATGACCATAAGATTCATTGTAAATTTCTTTAATAGGCTGCAAAAAGATTCCTTCAGAATAACATCGGGGAGGCAATCGGTAGATTTCTTATAGCCGAAATCGTATGTGATGCTTATTCACGTGTGTTTAAACAGGATTATTTAATGATTCCATATAAAAATATTTTTTTAATAGATATATAAGTTTTAATACTAGTTGTGGTCAACAACATTCTTAACCATCCAGTAATAGGACTCACGATAGTACTTGCGAAAGAAAAAAAAAATGGAAAAGTTTTAGTAAGCAAGTAAAGAATAACAGATAGAGTTTGTCATCTGACAGGGCTTTCCAGACCAATAAGATTTTGTAGATATATGTATGGCAAGCCAACACCATAAACAACAAGAAAAAAAGCTAAAAAGAAAACTGGCCGACAATGCAGGATCAACAGCTTTTCAGAAAGTGTAATCCGGACAAAGTTAAATTTTCAAATTCGATTGAACAATGATACGAAATTTATAAGCCTCTAATGGTTGATCTGAGAGTTGTCAATACCAGAGTCTGCAGAGGGCATAATTAACCTTAAGCTGAGCAAAGAACATTGAAGTAAAAGCCTAAAGGGTGAGACAGCTTTCCTTTGCAAATAGTGTGGTGAATGACTGGACCCACAGGAGCAAATTATATATCTACAGGTATCTATGCTGTTTGACTAACACTGATGTGTGATCTAAACCTCTAGTCTAGATCTAACCACTCCTAATGGCTAAGTCCTTGCTTGGTTTCACCGCACAGGCATATATATTCCAATGGAATAGAATCTCTATGTAATTGTTAACCTTCAAGTCAATGATGAGTCTAGATCTGCAGAGACCAAAGAACATTGCATTTCCTTGATGTTTAGGGAGCTTTGCATTAGTTTGAAACAGCAACATATCTGTATAAATGTCATAAAACTTGCTTATATCCTAAAATGTGACCTGTACGTGTCTACTCCCTGCTAAAATTGTAAAAAGCCTCACCATAAATTGTTATATGTGTAGAGATACGAGAGTACATCAAGTGATCGGTTACAAGTTTTCAAACCTAATCATGTAATCTAAACCGTAGAAGAAACATAAAGGTACACCTAAATGTACTAGTAATTATAGACACAAATATTTGCAGTTACTTCACCACGTGCTCGTCCGCTTCAAACGCGTGCTTTTTACAAATATGCAGTATCCAACATCATGGAACGCGGGCTTTATTCAAATGCAGTATCCCGCACATGCGCACCCCGGCATGCGCATGTGGCGGTCTGGCTTGTTGCAGCATTATGTCGTGCGCATTTCTTAGGGAGACAAAAAATTAAGTGTGTCATAGAGGAAAGGGGAATTGTGCTAGAATGTTTACTAGTTGACCTTCTACTCATTGACGATGGTTACAAACCATTCCTTTGACCAAAATAGTTTAATTCAATGAAAACACTATATCAGCAAATATATTCCAGCCCTCTAAATCATTCCTGTAATGGCTTGACCATACAGCAATGACCTTTAGCTTAAGTATGATGAAAGGTAAACATTATTAAATATTTTACCATAGCCGCAAAATTAATGGGCTACAATGTAACAGAACACTGCTGTTACAAATTTAATCCTAAACATAAAACCACTGTAATTATTAAAGCTTGTAACTGTTGCACCAAGATTGAGCTATTAATGGTCTTTTTGGATACACGTAGCTGTAAATAAATTTGGGATGGATGCCTTAGAACAAGGAAATATATATAGGTAATGGTGTAGAAATATTACGCAAAAGATACAGAAATGTAAAAGGTGTAAATGGTTTCCCTACTTATTCAAATACCATCTGCATAGGTAATTCACCATACAGCTACATAGCCTATTGCCACGGCAAGAATAATGCTTACAGCTATGGCCTTTTGCCATAGCTGTAAGATATCTCATTGTTTTATTAATATATCTTTGTTACAGTTGCAACAATAAAAGTTGTAAATGGTTTCCCTACTTATTCTAATACTATCTGCATAGGCAATTCACCATACAGCTATATAGCCTATTGCCATAGTAAGACTAATGCTCGCAGCTATGGTCTTTCGTCATAGGTGTAAGAAATATAAATGTTTTACTTGTATATCTATATTTATCAGTCTTTTACATGTATTTTCAGTCAATATCAACCTCGTGAACTGCCTTGTAAAAATATGTTGTATCAGGACTGTCTATATACATATTCCGTATATGGTTAGTTGTCAACCGGACTAGTTTTGACCCACTTCAAACAAGGATACTATATTGATCATTCTATCATTCTGTTCACACTCACTGCGTTCGTGTCAATCACACTCCGTGCAAAATTCTACGAACCTACGCTGATTGGTCAATCAGCGTGCTCATGATTCGTTTTTATGGAAAACAACGTTCTCAGATATAACATGTACATTCAAGTTGTCTTTGAACTCCTCACATTATCAATACAGCCGCTGACGTCGCCTTCATGGCGTTTACTTCCGTGTAGCGGTAGATATTGCAGAAGTTTAGACTAACGCCGTGTTTTTGGGCTCCGCGCGCCCAAAACAAACAAAATTGACTTGACAATTAGAATGTTATAATATGATTTATTTTAAAATAAATGGATTTTCTATCAGTCATGATAAATCTCCGATTGACCACTCGATTGTCAATGTTCAATTTTGAAATGGAAAACATGCTGACGTCTGATTTAAACCCTCACTTTGTTACGGGACGTAAATCAGACGTCAGCAGAAGTTTAGACTAACGCCGATTGTAAAATCATGTGGTCAATTTTAGCCCAAAAACTATCCTTGACTTGCAAATATGTTCAATGAATTATTTTAAAATAAAATGGATTTTAGTCATGATAGAAAATTGACCATTGATTTTGTCAATCGTAAACTACTAAGAAACTTTGTTGTTCATGAAAATCAATGAACAACTTCTATCAAAAGCTATTGATTTTATTAAACTACTAAGAAAAGCTCCAAAATCAATGAACATCAAAGAGATCGCACAGAACAGCGTGCGTATCAGTCATACCAAGGATAGTATATAAAAATATCTACCCATATCTAGTGTGGGTGACTCAGGACCCATTGAATTTCATGTCTCCACCAATGATGATTACGTGGACTTGGGACGCACATTTCTTTATGTCAAAGTAAGAATTAAGAATGTGGATGGTACCGACCTGGCAGCCGATGCAAAAGTAGGTCCGGTGAACAATTGGATGCACAGTCTCTTCTCACAAGTTGACCTACAGATAAACGGCAAGCTCATTTCCCCATCAGTAAATACTTACCCTTACAAAGCTTACCTGGAAACACTATTAAGCTATGGATCCGATGCAAAAGCAGGTCAGCTTGGCTCTGACATGTGGTTCATGGATAATGGTAATATGGAAGCTTTCGATCCTTATAACAACAGCGACCCTATCAATACTGGATTCAAAGCAAGATCTAATCTTGTGAGCGAAAGCACAGCTGTGGAAATGATGGGAAGACTGCATTGCGATCTTTTTCAGCAAGACAGATATCTACTCAATGGTGTTGACTTGAGCATCAAACTGATCAGAAGTCCAGTTTCTTTCCATCTTATGGGTGATGCTGTTACGTACAACACTGTCATTGAGGATGTTGCGCTCTTTGTGAGGAAAGTAAAGCTTAACCCATCCATTCCGCTTGAACACAATAAAATGCTCAACCAGGGCAGAAACGTCAAATATCCAATACGGAGAGGCGTTGTGACAACGTTTACCATTTCTCAAGGAAATATGTCCATCAACAAAGACAACGTCATACTCGGTCAGCTGCCTAGACGAGTGATCGTTGGATTAGTAACTTTTACTTCTTGGTCATCACTTGATTGGGGCGATGTTTGAAACGGATGCCATGTGTCTATTTCCTTGTGCTTTGTGAGAAATGAAGGTCCTTCTAACCAATTCTTATGAGTTTGCTCTTGTATTGCCAGATCTCTTGATGTATGCTCCGGCAGATATTCAACTTGTGCGGATAAAGCATCATTGGAGGTTTGTGCAGAGATGAAGAAGGTGGCTGACTGAGACTCTACTTGACACCAAAGGATCATTAAGATACCAGCCAAGTGCTGACCTTGTTGCATATGGTTCATTTCTATTACCTTTGATGATTTTTCGTGGCATAAGAGCTTCTGGGTTATCTTGTCCTATGAGTAGAAGAACTTCGGATATGTCTGCATTCGGAATGTCTATTCCTTGAAGATGAGGATAAAGATTGCAATCTTCCACTGTTGAAATGCTGTTTGCATTAATTGGCAGATTTGGTCTTGAAAAGACGTTTGACATATTTATAGTTTTGTGGCATACACATCACGTATATCTAGGCTTACAACTTCTGCTGGCTGAATGCTGTCTGTGCTGTTCTTGGTTGTGAGCGTTAATGAAGCCCTATGACCTTTGAGATCAAGCAGTTTTAATAGTTTTGAAGAACAAAAGGTGTTGGTAGACCCGGAATCTAATAGTGCATAGGTTGAAAGGGTCATAGCACGCCCTGGTGGTCTTACCCGGACAGCAACACCTGGTAAGGCTACCCGTTCAAATCCTGTACATTTGGCGAAGGTATTTGTTGCTTTGGTGACTCGTTCTGTGAATACTGGTATATGTGAGTAGTCCTCTACGGATAAGGGTGTGGTGTCTTTTGCTACACTGTCTGCAGTTCTGATTAGATTTACAACATTTTACACCGTGATTACCAAAATAGTTAGAGCACAATCTTGCATCTTTGACGATTTTGGTGCGTTCCTCGAGGTTCTTATCCTTAAAAGTTTCACACTTGTACAGTCTGTGTAACTCACCACACAAAATGCACCCTTGTTTGCTTCATGATTGTAACACGCTGAAGTATTAAAACTTGTGACTTGCTTTCATGATGCCTTTGACAGTTTACTTTGTTTACGTCCATACGCGGGATAACCGAGTTCTGTTGCAACTGCTTCGATGAACATTGCTATATCAGTTAGCTGTGGGAGACGCCCACTACGCTTTATTGACTGGACTTCTCTGCATCATCGCGTTTGTAGATAGCTAGGTAATCTCTGAATGATCTTTTGCAAGTTAGTTTGAGTGTTAACTTCTCCCATAGCACCCACATCTTGCCACAGCAAGGTATCATCTATCAAATTTCATAGATATATGTATGGTCTCCAGAGAGACCACCTTTTCAGATGAAAGATGTAGCACCCACAGCTTCAAGAGTGGTGTGACACATACGTAGCTCATCAGCAAGATATTGGATTGTTTGAACATCATCATCTTTGATAGAGTTCTTGCTGGTAACCTTGTCCATCCATCACAAATTGATCACCGTATCTTTCCTGTAGTAATTGTCTGGCTTTAGAGTAACCAATTTTGGGATTCATGACAAGGCAGGACTCCACCAATGCACCTGCTTTACCAGTACAATATTGTGCAAGTCGCATGAGTCTTGAGCTTCCATCTTTAACAACTCTTTCTACACTTTCTTCAAATACACATATGAAGGCATGCTATTTTAACGGATTAACATCAAATGAAGGTTTCTCAACTTTAGGAGCACTTAGCATGTCAATCAGTTGCCTTTGTTGATTGAGTAATCCTGATTGATAGTCTTGTGGTGGTTGGAAAACAGATGTCATTGAACGGTGCTTCTTGTTTTCCTCTTTGTACTGTTGTGAAGTAACTTCAAACTTGGGAATATCTAGCGTATCATCCAGTTGATTTTGCTGACTCGGTACTGTTTGGAAAACACTTGATATAAGACCTTGGCTCTTATGTTCTTGTTTATGATGTCGAGGGTAAAAAGATACTTCATCTTCTAAAGATTGTTCACGTTCTTCTTTTTCTATAGCTTCAAGTACCTGTATTTCTGCATCAGCAATGTGAATTTTCGTATCAAGCTCAAGTTGTTCTTGCTGTTGCTTCTAGTTATGCATTTGCCTATCAAGCTCAAGTTTTTGGGTGTCTAAATATTGCCTTTCCTTCAGCATGAAGGACTCAGCGTATAGCTTTGCTTTGAGAGTAGCTGGTTCTATTCTGTTTGATGATGCCGCACTTGCTATGAATGATCCGCTCTTTTTGACTGGGTACAGAGCTAAGAGGATTAACATACTTGTGCACATCAACCTGAATACGCTCCAGCTTCTCACGTAGTCGCTCATATGTTGAGCTTTCTTCATCTGATGCTGAATACTCATTTCTTTCATTGCTATGGAGGTCGGTGTTAGTGTACGTCTGGAAGGCGGATTTTAGGTTTGAAAGGAGTTTTGAGACAGCTTCTTGCTGGCCATCAGTAGCTAATAGGTCATTGAACTTTTGAATGCCAACTTTAACAGTATATTGATGTTAAGTAGATCCATTTGCGTATTTCCGAGGTTTTACTAGAGCAACATGAAACTTGGCAGGCAAGCTGCTTGGAGACGGCGGTAATTTTCAGTGTTGCATATAAATTTTATCACTGTAAAGTAACTCCCTTGGAAGGTTTATTTATTACTCGACTCAAAACTTAGAATTCATGGAGTTTATTTGTTACAATAGGTTACATTTGTTATATGGAATGTGCTTTAATTAAAGAGAATGATGAAGACCGCAACATTTCTAGTATCAGGAAATTCAACCATCTTCCCCTTCATTTTCAAAAGAACATCTACCATAGGAGCCCTCCTATGACCATCACGCGCTCCGTCGCTATATGTTCCCTCACAAATGTGACAACCCCCCCACAAAAAAAAAAAAAAAAAAAAAAAAAAAACGCCTTATAAAAAGCTTCTTACGCTCTTGGAAAATACTTAAACACTGTTTTGTTATATAAACTTTAAACTTTTAAGTTAGTAAACGTTAAATGTTCTAATCAGATAATCAAACGTAGTACAATTCCTCAAATCGACGAACTTATTAAGCGCATTTTCATGAAAATGTTTTTACTGGTTTCACGTTTATTCATATGATCGCAAAATATTTACAAATGTGATTATTATATGAAAATGTATGTCTTTAAGCAAAGCAAGCCATTTAAATGATTATTGATCACATAAAACTTAATCTTACTTACTTTTTCAAGGTGGCCACCACACAAGTAATGTTTATTGCTATTATCGGTAAATATTTTTAAAGTTCATTTGTAAATTAATTTCATAACTCAAAATAATTTTGTAGAAGAAACAATTGAAGTGAAAAACAATATACGTTATATATGTATTTTCATGTCCAAAAAATGCCACCAATTAGATGTTAAAACATAGTAAATTGAAAATATTTGTATCTGCCACACCGAAACATTACAGTGTATAAAAACGACCAAATATTTCATAACTCGATAATTATTACTTTTAAGAGATATGCACACGTGGATTTCATGTCATATATAGCTTTTATGGCACATTAATAGCACTTGTTGAGTCAGGGCTCTTTTTTCCAGTGGATATATGGAAGTGACAAGCAATACAGCAGTCCACTCTTTAAGCGTTTTAAATTTTATCAATTACTAATGTAAAATTATAAGCTATTAGAAGCAACATGTCAAGCGTATCAAAAAACAAAATTATTAATTTAATCTATCTAAGGCATTTGCTGTGTGTGTCCTTTAAAGGGTTGGTCGAACACAATTTCACTGCCACATCACGTCCAAAAACAATGAAAGTGGTTGTGGTCGACAGTGTTAATCTTTTTTCTAATCAATTTAGACTTGGAAGTGCTTTGTACATGGGGTAGCCATCGGCGGCAGTTCCACGACTAAAGTACTGTCTAGCCAAGGCTTACTACGTCCAATCGTGTGTAAGATCCAAAATAGTTTCTATGACAGTGGAGAGCATGTTTCACGCCCGCGTCCAAGACGTGATCAGCAGTGCTGCAGACAACATGAGGCTAGGCCAGACTTTCCAAGTCTTGCTTCGTCTGCCCATGAACTGACGGTGAAAATTGGAGTGCCAATACCAGTGCCTGCACAGATTGATCCAGCACCCGTCAACGTCATATTGGTTCGATCGGATTTAGTTGTTAAGCATGCATTATAAACTTATTTAGTTACAATAAATATGGATTGTCATGTACATTTTACTAAAAGTGTGCCAATTTTCACTGCCATAATACACATACTAGAAAATGAGAAGAAAGTAATGAAGTAAAGGAAACGAGAGCCCAACGTTATGGTATGAAGATGGCAGCCATCTTGCTGGCTGTCTTGGATTTTGTAAAAAAAAAAACTATTCTTAACAGCATTAATGAATTCATGAAGTTTAATAAGCAAAAAATGATGCACTACACAATATCATATCGTTATGAGTGCGTTTTTTTAATGAATTTTCATAACTTTTTTATGTGCGATTTTGACGGCCATCTTGCCACCCATCTTGAATTTTGTCAAAACCTATTTTTGATAAACTAAATGAACTGAACTGGCTGATTTTGGTCAAAAATTATGTATTGCATAATATTCTACGTTGATGGGCATGGTTTTTATGATGTTCTGATATGTGTCGGTGGTGGTAATCTTGAACTTTGTCAAAACCTTTCTGAACATTCTATATGAACTCAGCTTGTTGAATATAGCTAAATATTAAGTATTATTCACAATTGTTTTATGATGAATGTTTGGTTTTTATACCATTTTGATTTCTGAGGAAGGTGACCATCTTGGTGGCCATTTTGAGAAAACCAAGTGAGCACTCGATAATCAGGGTGTTTTCATTCTATCGTTGTAAATCATCAAGTATCATCTATACAAGGTCTGCATAATACACAGCAAACACGCACACACGTGCTCACATTGTTCTTCACGGCGAGTCTGAATGTTTTAGCCACGAGGCAGTAGAGTACACAATTGATGCAGTGGTTGATGATGTAGAACACGTAGAAAATCTGCAAAAAAAAACATGCGTAATCTAGTAGTATCTATTTTACACTTACACATTCATCTGTGTTAGTAGTTTGAACCACGTGTGCGTTACACGATATTTTGTCTCCAATGAATTCCTTATCCTAAAAAATAGAGGTTGATTGCATGAGAAAAGGTGTCCTTCGTTGAAGGAATGTTTCCAATCAATTTACCGCTACATGCTCCCCCAATTCTACAGTAGAATCAGTCTTTTGTGAAGCCCTTTGAAAGAAGCCCCAAATCCACTACATAAGACTGACAGGCGCTAGGCAGTAAAAACTAAATGGAGGAGCACACATAAATTGAACTACTATGTTATCTGTAACACTTGCATCACATTACTTATATATTACCTGGACAATGAGAAGCCTCAGGTGTAATTCTTCCTTGGACGATGGCTTCTGGAACGAACATTTAACAGGCATTAAAATGTATCAGTGGTTACTTTCATAACACATTACTGTAGACCAAAAACTGTTTAACTCATAATCTTATCGTTTGTAAGTTATTACCATTTAATTATTATGTTACTTATGGCATTTATGATCTGATAAGTATTCTTTAAAAATCAATCTATAATAAAACAGTAGTATCATCTCTATGTTGTATCAGACCATCACTATGTGGATGCACCCTGATCACTGGCAGATCCAGGTTTTAGCAAAGGGGGTGGTGCACGTTAGGGATCTCATGGGTTTCGTATGCACTATGAATAGCGAACATGTCAAACACGCTATGACGATAAGGGATTTTGGTGCGAAAAGGAGTGAAAGTCGGGGGTCAGGGGCATCTGTAGGCCTTTACACATACCACTGGACAGTGCACTCACCCCGTGGGTAGCGACTATGCTGGCGACGAAGTAGGGCAGGACCAGACCTGAGAACATGAGTGACAGCAAGATGCACATCTTTGTAGGACGGTTAATTTTATGCTGTGGCCTTCGGCTGTAGTGAAAAAAAATGCTGATGTGTTTTCCCCAAGCTTACTTGTTTGTTCAACACTTCTTTTCCCTATCTGCTCTCTATATCAAGCACCTGATATCAAGCACGTTTCTACCAATGTATTGATATAAGAGAAGACAGGTTTTACAGCTCTAAGCCTCAATTCAAATATATCAAGAGCCCCTGGAAGACTCGAACTCACAACCCCTTGTTCGTTAGACCAGAATGATACCATCATCCCAAGCAGACAGCTGTCAAAAGATTACTATCGTCTTTGTCACCCCAGCCTACATATTGGTCAGTTATCATCTCAAACCGGAGGTTCTGATTTCAAATCCCACCTAACGATGGACACTTTTTGGGAGGTATAATTTCTTCTCATTTTTATGCTTGTGGAGAATTCTAATGTTGTTTTCCCAACATTTCTTCTGTGTTCAATATTCAATTCTATTCGTCTCTCTCGCTCTATTCTCTATCACTTGATATGTTCAAATGCAAGTGACGCGCAGGGCTGTAAAACCCGTCTTCAACTATAGCAAAACAGTGGCCACGAACTTGCTTGATATAGAGAACAATGGGAGCCAGATAATAGGATGTTTAAAAAAATGGCCGTCTCTCTCCACTCTGCCGACCATACTCTGTTCTGATTGGTTGAAAGAATGTAATGAAATAGGGTACTTACCACTACTTATGGATGAGTATTAACTTAACACACGTGATGCGCTCGTGTAATTCTCCACACGGTGGGAGCTATTAATATCACCGAAAAGGATGGCATCCAAGCATGCTTCCTTGTAAATATTAATCACACCACAAAAGAGACGCATAGACTAGAAAGACTGGTCTTTGAAGGACCTGCATGGTGTGAACTTGCGCTATGCTGAACACCGCAGTCCGATTGATTGTCGGGTCTCATTGAGCAGCATTCAGACAAACTATTCATTATTTTATCAATTGGGCTACTTGCAAAAGAAAAGCGTATTGTTTCTATTAAACTGAAATTAAGGCCTAACCCACAACCAAATCCATTGACAAAACATGTTGCCAACGCAAACATAATTCCGATCGCTACCCAACTCAATTCTTACCGAACAACTACTATCCCCAGCCCGGGCCACTTCCGGTAACACGATAAAGTAATGGAGTAAACAGCACAAAGCGCCAGCCTCTTAAAATAATGTCATAAAGGAGTTGGCTTCGAACCTAGGCCATAGTGCTGGTAACCAACCGTGACTAATACGGTGTGGGGCAGGCAAGCACATTAGGAGCCCACCTGCCCGTCATGGGCTTGGCCATTTTGAAATTAAGTGTCTAATATAAGATAGATTCCATAGATTCAGTGCCTAAGGTTTTGGCGTTTAAGAGGGAAGCCTCATACATTTTCATCAATTAGGGGGAAAATTCTCATAATCATGATTTTTACTTCATTCATTTACAAATAATAGCCCCACCACATAAACAAATGTTTTTTTTAATGTTTTTTTAAATATTCTTTAAACACAACATGTTTAGAAAAATAGGCATATCTTTAGGTACATAAATAAAAACAGTCAGCCACATGTCACTTCTGTAAATCCTGTGGTTCTATCTTAGATTATTTATCAACGTCGCCCCAACCCTCGCCTGATGTATTTACCCAAGTAAAAGTAGTACGGTGGTTTATTTTGAGTCTTGCTTACTCTAAATGGGTGGTATAGCAAGGGGAAGATTTGGCTTGGGAATACACCTGTGTAACCTGGAGGGCGATAAATCCTGAAAGTCTACGTCAAGGACAAAGTCGCAATCCTAAGAGTTAGATGAAACCGGGACTCTTGGGGAAGATGGAAGATTTCATTGTCTCTAAAGCCAGAGGCACAACCGATCTTGGGGATATTGTTGCCGCAAGTTTTTTTTTAAAAAAGATTTGCAGAGTCTGCAGCGTTTTCCACGTTCAGTGGCAATCGTATGCAGCACTGCAGCACTGGCTCGGTACGGCATTAGTGCTGCGGCAGTCGAAATTATTACATTGTGGTGGACGTGAGTCTCGGTTAACCCAGACCTTCCCATATTCACTTATAATCGAATCTCTCGAGGTTAGAAAACACAAATAGCTTTGCCATTTTCTATTAACAAATGCCTTTCTCTCTCAAATATTCAGGGTGTGTAGGAAAAATATATGAATACCATTGAATACTAGAAGTTCAGTGTCATTTCTTTCTTCTACTATGAATTCATGAACTTTGGCCAGGGAATTATTATGTAAACAAGCCAAACACGTGGTCACCCATTGTTTTGCTATGACTAATTCAACTTTGACCTGCCGAATCACCACCATTAACATTATATTTTATGCCCATAACATAGTTCTAAATAATATCCGTTTGTGAATAAAACATCAGTAGAAATACTCAACTTGCTTTACAATCATTAAAATATGTGATGCAGGGCATCTACATCACAAAAACACCTCATAATTCAATACTTTATATGTGACGTCATCGACCATGCTTGCTGCTATAAAATTAGCCTCATCACTAGATAACCAAATTCATACCTCGAACGAATTAAGTACACATTTTATAGTGTCAGTCTTGTTGAACGCGACTATGGCCGTGAGTGCAACTTGCGTTGAACGTGCAATCGGAATGTTTCGGAGCTCAACAAACAAATTTGTTGTGAGAGTAGCGGAAACATACCACGAGGGTTGCCGAATGCCGAACGTGCGTTTTACTCACTACAGCCTACGTTATATGCACTGTGTGATTTCTAATGCCTAGGGCACAACATGGCTAGTCTACTGCAATTCTACTGCCAAAAAACTCATGGAGATCGTAAAAATCAGTGCATATTCAGTGTGGCAAAAGTAGTCTTTTTAAAGGCAGTAGGGTGGCAGAAGCAGCAGTGGTCTGTATACGTAGGCATAATTTCGTTAATAAACATAAGCTCTAGCGATGTAGTTTTGATAACATTGAGCTTACCTTCTAAAGCGATTTTCTGCAATGCAATTATTACTTCCAGAAATGGCAGCCTGTGAATGCAAGTCGTTTACACATAGAACAACCGACTTCTTTTCTGATACTTCATCCACATTGTTCTTTGCAGAGACACTAGTTTTATCAATTGAGTTATGATCTTTCTCAACAGAGCTGCTAAAGCTTGTAGATTGAATACATTTAGTCTCCTTTCGCGGTGCTCTGTTCTCTACCAAATCCATTTCGTCATTACTCCTAACAGCATTTAGGTCTGAATTTATATGAACTGTGTTTATTTTTGCAACACCTTCTCTTAAAACTTTGCTGGAAGATGATTTCGTCTTACGCCCTGAAATGCCAACTGTTTCAGTCGAACTGCTAAAAGTAACAGAAAGTTGAGCTTTTGGGCCTACTCTTTTTGCTGTATTCATTTCATTACTCGTACTACTTCTGGACCTATAATCAAAGTCTTTCGTCTCGAAGTTCCTGTCACGCGGATTTCCTCTTACTTGCCTATCATTTGACAAGGCACATCTACTATGGCTATTATGGAATGGACTTCTCTCGGCATTTCTCAATATAGATGTGTGTACAACGCGCTCTCCCTGCATATCAACTTCCTTTCCACCCGCATCCCTCTTTAAATCTAACACAGTCTTATCTTCTTCGTGACTCTTTGTCAATTTCGCACGCACGGGGGTGCTTTGGGGGTGTATACGCACGTTATACCTGATCTTACTGATGATCACGCTGTTGCTCAGGATGATAACACACACTGGTGCGATTAAGTAGATAACGTTGTCCACCCAAGGGAACACGAATCGGTTGTAGACATCTATGGCAATGGTGCGGCCTTCACACACCTCAGTGTGCCATGCTGTGTCCGTAGTGTCTGTAGGGCGTAAGCCCCCCAAATGCTGGTAGTTGGCCACAAGACACACACCCAGAGCGCAGCTGATGACGATTGAAGCCATCGTCTTACTACAAGACACGTAAATAATATCATAATAACGGTGCTTCAACTCTGTTTCTGGGTAGGCAAATGGCACCAGGATGGGTATAAGTGGTTTTGTGGACCAGTTTTCAAACAGTCATATTTACGCAGGGAATATGTAAATATACCAGGATGGAGTAGAAAATGTATAATCTTTCTAATGCAATGCCTTCAAGTAGCTTTCAAGTAATAGCATTGTTCTGACAGACGAAATAAAGTATAAAAGGTTTCTGGACCAAAATAATCTACGTTATTGGTATGTGATTTATGATATGAAAAGAAACGGTTGAGCTAGCGAGTGAATTTTAGGATAGACCTTGCGCTAACCCACTTCACTAGCTTATGCCAATTGGTTCACCTTAGGTTAGTCATTGTTCAATGGCACTGCAACATTACAGCTCTACAGGTTCTACGTATACACACTTTTAATAACACTCGACTATTGTTTTCATACTACATTTCATATACTAAATGAAACTGTTAATTATGAATTGCTGCGTATCAACAAACCACATTTTACCTGAGCAGCTCTTTCTTTCTCATTGGTAACAGTAGAATCAGCATCCGCTCCACACTCACTGTCGCCACCATCAGAGCAGACATTTCAGACGATACGAACCTAGTTATAAATACAAACTACAATAGAAGTCAATTGAAAAGCGAATGAATATTCAGATAAAATGTACGCAAATATGAATGTATGATGGATGCAGTTATATCCCTGGCAAAGCTCGTCTCCGTTAAAAAAATATTTACCTATATTGAGCTAGCTAGCACTACAGAAGGTTTGATAACGTTGTTAACCGGTTAGTGTGACCTTATTGCTAGTCACATGCTGGCCAAGAAGTGACTAAAACAGCCAGTTAGAAGGGTAGAGAAACGTACATAAGCGTTGTACATGATAGATATTTTAAAAAAGATTTTATTATGAAATCATAGATGACTTTAGGTTATGGTCACAAGGGGCAGTCCTAACATTTTGGCAGTATATTTTCCCCTAGCGTTTGCCTACAGCAGGCAATGAGGTCCTAATGAACGTACTGGTTGTGTACTGCCTTCTTACGGTCAAGCCACTAATGAATTGGCCGTGCTGGAAGTTTCACGAATTTCGTTACTCTCTCCGTCCTGCCAAAAAGAAAATTGCATTACATACTTTCCCCGCACAGTTGCCGTACTGGACACATTACACTGATCAGCTTTTGGCAGCAGGGAAGGAGTAGATGTAGATAAGCAGTCCTACTGGCTGTGCCTGAATATCGAGTGAATCTTTAAGAAATAACTAATGAAACGCTGGGAAGTGATCTAGTTTACTTACACAATGAGGTTAAACACGTGGCATCCTGACATGCTGGCCACGTTGACGCTTCCGAAGGTCACGTTGTAGATAGCAACGTATACCAAGTTGGTCAGTATAAACACAAAGTCACAAGCCGTCAACGTGAATAGATACATGTATGTGCTCTTCTCTCTCACTTTGGGGATTAGGACACTAAGCGCAAGGCTATTGCCGATTAGACCAGCAAAATGTAGAGGGATCAGAACCCAGATGGTGAGATGCAGCATCACATACTGCAGTGTAGTGGGCACTGGTGAAGCATCCACCGCAGGACTACTGGTTGTCGTTTGGAGTTGGGTGCAGTTTGTAACATTGCAGGTGGAGATGTTAAAGATATCCATTTCCTACAGAATAAAGTGTTACTAGTAGCCAGAATATCGAATATCTATTGATTTTACAGTTCAGAAACACATGCAACTACTTTCATACCATAATATGCACAACTTTGTGATGTCCGTCCTTTAACCTATAACTTCAGTGATTCAGTGATTGATTAGTAGTGACAATGCGGTGACGTAAAGCGAGGGGCACATTCCACCACAAGGCAGGTGGTCTACAGCCAGTCTACGACCAAAAACGCATAGAAACCGTGAGGATCCGTGCGTATGCAGTGCGGCAAACGTACGTTTTTTCAAGGCAGTACGTTGGCCGCAGAAGAAGTTTGCCAAACTTCTTCGACCACCCTACGTCATGACCTGAACGTAAGGAGGCAGTGCCGAGACCGTACGCTAATAATCACAGCGGTTTAGACGCACGGTGTCGGCACAAATACAGCACTGGCGCCGTGCGTTCTCTGTACCATCCACGTAAGAATGCCGCACTTTAGCTAATCACACAGAGTCGCGAGTACAACGCACGTTTGATGCATGTTGAACTCACAGCCACCTCAATAAAAACATTACCAGTGCCGATGCACCCATAACGTACGGAGCCCCTGCGTATGTGCCCACAACTGTACTTTTGTCTATGCTGCCTGCGGAAAACGCCGTAGACGCCGCAGACCTCAACACGCCTCGCGGCGAACACGCCCGCAAGGTGGAATGTGCCCCTCGCTTAACAGGAATAATGCCCCCCCCCCCACACACACACATACACGAGTGCTTACTCTCAATCCTCTAATAAAATCGCATCTTCAACATGAACAAGGGAAATGCCATTACCCTTTCCCGTCGCTCCTACAACTGTCGTCTGAATCAGATGATGTCGCTTGTTATTTGTGACGTCACTATCTTTAAACGAACCCCGTGAAAGCCGTATCGTCGAGCATGCAGTGGTGTGCAATTAGATTGCGTTTAAAACTGTAAACCACAATACTGTTTCTATGTCTGTTTTTGCCACCTTCTTATGAAACATGTTATACTGATTAAAATAGCTATCAACGAAATTAGTATAACAAAATATGACAACATACAAAATTAGGGTAATACAATGTACTTACCTAGACCTTGGGGTGAGTGATCCTGATGTTCTCATTTATTTATGTTGGGAGAATTTTTTATGGCGAGAACAACCTTATAACGACGATCGGACGTCTAGTTGTTGAATGAGTACCTTAATCACGGCATTTGAATAATAGATAACCAATTCTAGGATTTTCTGATTTCGGAGACGGTCCTGCTATTGTTATCCAAGATCACCTAGTCTCATTTGGTACCCACCAAGACGGTACTCTATAGGCGTTTATGGGTATGTACGGAAAAAATAAGTCAGTTAGAAAGTGGCGAATGTACAGTGTTACTGATTCGGTTACCTCATAACTTCCTACTATATGCGCATAAAACTTGAATAAAATATGCTTGAATGTCGTTTGCCAAGCAACAGGGATAGGTTGAGCATTAATTTAGTAATGGCGATATAAGCTGTACAATATGAGTATCCGATTTACACTTAGCATTTCATCATTAACGATATCATTTCTATATATTCACATTAGGGTCATATAAATGTATAAACATCAAATCGTGAACAACACGGTGAACACATCGGTGTACACGTACGGCACATTTGAATATATGCAGTTTTCTTGCATGTACCATGTAATAGTCTACTGTTAAATACCGAATGCTCTCTTGAACAAACGTCATTTTACACAGCTCAGGTTTCGTATACACCTAAATTTGTGAATAAAGATAAAAGACTAATAATAGTCTGGGTAATTTGACTATTATGACTTTTTTTAATCTTGATTCACAAATTTAGGTGCATATACCTGAGCTGTGTAAAATGACGTTTGTTCAAGAGAACATCCGGTATTTAGCAGTAGACTTTTACATGGTATAGCACCCAATTTCATCAATATACGGTGTAGTGCAGACGGGTAATTACTTACCCTATTTCATCCATATAGTGCAGATAGTGACAACAGTATGATTTTTGGTGTACGGATGCATTCTGTGTGACTGTACCATAATACTACAGTCATACAGCGATACAGCCATGCAGCCAATTACAGTAGAAAGGAATGGTTACAGATAAAAATACGTATCTATTCCTAAAATAATACGCAGTAGATCTATATGAGTATAAGTAGACGAATGGAGATTTGCCATCAAGATTTTTGAATTTCCAAAATTTTGTTGTGGATTGTTGTGGATCAAGATATATCTAAAATACGTAACTCTTACGTGCGATACTTAACTCATCCGTAAGATACTTATACCCGTTCATGTGGATCCATATCATCTGTGATAATCCGTATATTCTGTAACCCGACCAGCATAATCCGCAATTATATGATGATCTGCCACATACACTTTGGTCGGGTTCACGTGCGGGACCGTGGCTCTTTCTTCTGCGTGTTTGCTGTACATATGACATGATCATGATGACTTTGATGACCAACTGAGGCATTCGCGTCCTTCCTACCAGCTTTTCCGTATTGTTGTCAGACCTATTGTACACACGAAGACCTTTACAATGACTCTGTTATGGTCTTTCTAACGTCAGGCCCGAACTATGCTTCGTCAAATTTGGGACTAAGAGTAGAACTGCTGTGCCTGGCTGGGGAGCCGAGTACACCAAAGACCACTTCTGGAACATTTATTACTCGGCCACATGTCCATATACCTAGATATGTCATAGGTCATAATGGCATAGGTCAAATATCGTCTACTCTTTAAGACCGTTCCGTTGACGCCCATCCCATCACCCTATTCACAAGAAAAAAAATGATATTTTCAGAAGTGTATACAAGTTAACAATTTACAGCAACTAGGTCATTTTCAGGTTATGTTATGCGTGGATTACATTAGGTCTAACAAGATCTGCCAGTGTCTATAGGATCAACACGCCAGTTTTTTCTGATATAGGTATATGATCTTATATCTCAGCAAAACTATAACCTGAGAATATAACGCGAATGGAATGTTGCCAAAGCTATTAAAGGAACATGAAGAGGACATTGCATCAAAGCACCGAAATCACTTGAAATACAATCCATGGTATGTGGATTAACTGTAACAAATCACTTAATATCATCCATTATCAGTGCCTAATGTACTGCAAGAAACACTTGAACACGGTGACACTTGACCTAGGAGATATTGTAAGCTGTTATCAGAGGCAGTAAAGGTGTGAGTATGTGTATAATACATATACAAACCGCTTAAACATGAAATATAACAAAGTTTTGGAATAAGAAGCAGGTATAACTTATTTTGTAATATATATTTGAATGGTTTTAATCTAACTTTTAAAAATTGCATAGAGCGCCTACAGCACAATATGTTTTTCTATTGGTGAAAGACTGCTCTGCACATCTCAATTGTAATGCATAATTCTCGAGGGATATTTATATTATGTGTTACTAGTACTTCTGGACTTAATGTGTAAACGATCATCCTTCCATTTATATATTTCTAGTTGGGTCATTTTGGGCACTTTTGAGACCGCAGAGACAGAAAAAAAGGTTTTATGATTGATTTAAGCTCCAAGACATGTTTCAAAATCAAGTGGGATACAAAGAGGCGCTAATATGAAAATTGGCTGCCGTCGTTTAAATAAACGTTGTCTGTATTTGACTGACACACCTTTGTAAGGTTTTTAGGATGAGTTAGTACAAATAATTGATAGATACTGTAGAAATAACAGTTTTCACAACCGGGGTATTATATCGAGTTGTATTTGTGTCGACGCATACACTCATTATGGTGGAATGGAAAGTTCCTTTCAACTTCGATGGTGTGTGGTAAAATACGCCTGATATGAGAAATATTACTTTCAAATGGTAAGAACATGAGTGGAATGGAATGCATCAGAGTTAAAAGGTGTACTAATATTAGTCCGTATTCATAAAATGTCAACTGTAAACATATGCACAAGGCTAATTGTATTTTACATATGTCTTCAATGTGTATAGATGACAGTAACCATGGTGATTCGAAATCAGAAAATGATAAATATATTAACTGAAGGATATATTTAATCCGCTTTGATCATAGCAAATATGAGCTAAACAGTAGGAGGCTTTAGACAGTGGGTGCTAATTTGATTATAACAATGTTATATTGTTACGTCGAATATCAAAAATTAATTACTTGACATTACAGAGTTTAATATGTCCTCGATACCATCACAAAATTGTGCCATTATTAGTTATCATCATTGCCAAATCCATTTCAATTCATCCGAAAGATGTGATTATTCATTGGGGGTGGATGGGTGGGGTGCGGTCTTACCCCCAAAATGGTACACGTGTGCCACTGGGGTATGAAATCAGTATTTAGAAATATAGTGCCACCCACGACGATATCAGACACAAAAATATAATAATGCTCTAAACTAGTACCCCCATAATATAATGTCAAAATCGACATAATTTATTTTGATGATGCCCAGTCATAATGTTATTAAAGGATAATGTGAATTAAAGCAAAGAAAATTTTATGCGTGAAAATGTTAAACACGTGACCCAAAAATGTACAGAAGTTTTAGACAGTTCGACCCAAAAATATAATGGATTATTTATTTAATTGAATTTATTTATAGTCAATTACACACATTAAAAATACGAGGATAATGGATGCGGGAATTATGACTAAAAAGTATAATGGACGGCACAAAAAGGTACCCCTAACTGGTGGTACAAATGTACATCCGCACCCACCCAACCTATTGTAGACCCCCCACCCCCTCACCCCCCACCCCCACCCCAACCAGGAGTATTGATCATTATTTGTGGTAAATTAAATTGTGACTCATCATCTGCTAAAGATTAACCGTACGTGACAAGTGTCGCACTGTACACTGTAGATGGGCGTATTGTTGAAGTAGGTGATGTCCACATTAATTGTGGCTGACAACATAAGCTGCTACTATCAGCCAATGACGATGTCAACATGGAAAATACGTCGCTATAAGTTTTGCATTTATGTGAAATGCATACATAGCCTACTGTTTGTTATTGACACTGTTTTTCTGTAGTAAATGATGGAGATGAAAACTGGCGAAGTTGATGAGGACGCCATTAAACTGATCCGCAACAACAAGGTATGCAGATTCATAAAATAGTATGCTCGATCTCTGTTTTATGATCATAAATCTAGAATGATGATTACAATCATATAATTACTTTTCTAACGCCAATTCAAGTAGACAATACTAAAGAAAGAGTATAGTAGTAATAAACAATGTATTAAATTTGCTTTTAAGATGGCCATAAGCCTTAACGAGGAGGTGCAGTCATTACTACAGGATGTATATCAGAGAGACCTCAAGTATGCCACACTCTTTGAGGAGCACTGCCGTTTCACGCGCAGGTGTGCCTTATCATGCTAATGATGATCCATTACAGTTCAAGTATATTACAAGGAAACGCAGAGAAATGCTTTCTCTGTACGATACACGCATACAATTACAACTTATAACTATTTGTACGCCAAGTTACTTTCTTAAGCCTGCTTTACACACAACCGAATTCCACCAGCGTACATTCTACATTGGCGAACACATTTTGGTTAATCATCGTGTCGTAGCGTCAGACTATTTGCATATTTGAGTAACAGTTTGTTTCACATAGCAAGGCAATGTAACAGCGTTGAATTCACAAGAAAAAGACACAAGCACTAATTCTTGTGAATGCGTTGTACGGATTTGCTTATGTGTACAACCCGCTTTACACTATAGCGAATTCCACCTACGTAGCTCTACGTGCAATGGCGAACAGGCAAATTCGTCAGGAAATTTTGAACATGTGCAAAATTTGTTGACGAATTTACTGGTTGGGTTAGGTTCGTTAAAATAGTTATGCTGTGTCTAGGGATCGCAGAACATTCGCACATACAAGTAACACTTCGTTTACCTCAGCAACTTGTCATACCATGCATTTTTACTACGTTCAATGCCGCCACAATACGCCCAAGTTGACGACGTGACATAATACGTACAGATGCGTTGCACAGGTTCGCCCATGATCGCTCTAGTGTAAAGCGGGTATTAAGCAGATTTTAGAATCAATGCATTTTGTTCCACCCACTCTGAATCACTCTGCAAATGACAAATGCTACTTTTGTAGATTTGAGAACCTAGACATTGGTTACAAGTTGCTCTTAAAGCAGCACAAGAGGCTGCATGAAAAGTTTCAAGAAGCGCAACAGCCAGTTGCTGAAAACACTAAAAATAGAAGACGCAACAGAGGAAGCAGTGCAAGCAAACTGGTAAGTCAATTCAAAACAAATCTCCATTTTAATGAAATACTATCTGTGGCAATGTGTTCTCTACCAACTACAAAATATTGAGAGCCTACTATATGAAGAGAGAATTTGATAAAAAGGAATCGGTAGCTAACAAGTACTGACCATGGTGAGCTTACATGCTCTGTATATTTGAGCTACCGTTCTCTCGATCCGCAACTGCAATTTAGATATTCACAATGTTTCATCACCCAACATGCATCGAAACTTGCTCCTTAGTAAACTGCCTACATGAGTAATGTAGAATGTATGTGGAAGTCTACATAATAATCCCAAATATGCTAAACTGATCAAATCGGCGATGGTGAACTCACAGAGTAAATTAGTTACGGTGTTCAAGTGGTGTAGAGAGGATCACTGACATAAATATTTATCAACTATATTGTGACACAATATCTATGTTTTTTATTAATGATTACCAGTGTATATTTATATGCATACGGACAATATGACTACTTTTACAATAAACATCTTCGTGCAAACCATGAATTATAGAGATTTGGTAGTAGGTTGAATATCCCTAATTAAGTATGCCGTTTATTGTGGCAGGGAACGCCCAATAAGAAGGTGAAGTGGAAAGACAAAGAAGCTGAAAATGTTCAACAAGATCCAGAGAAATGGGCGCTGACATTTGAGGAACGCACTTTACTTATGGAGGAGATCCGGACAGTTCAGGATGAGTTCAGGTGAGTGGTGCAAGTACTTTGAGTATCGCCAGTCATGAATTGGAATTCTCTCTGACAATTACTTATAGACAAAGGGGATATATGATAACCCATATACAGTGAATTTGCAGTGTGGATGAGGTGTTGGAGTTTATAAAAATTTTATAAAATACCAGGTCCTTTTAATAGCATGACTGTATAGCAGTGCCGGGAGATCGGTGGACCAGGAAAGTTTCAACAAGTTTGGAAAATTACCGACCCCGTACTTTATGAACACTCCCTAATAGCTCTGGCCTTAAGGAAAGGAGTACAAGCAGTAAAAGTTAATGTGGAACCACTCGTACAATTTTAACGGGGAATCACATTTTGTAATTTACAAACAGGAAGAGGGCCAATTGGCCTCAAACTGACAGGTGTATTGGCAAGGGTACTCATGCTATGGTGAAACAATAAGTTCCTAAAAGCTGCCAAAATAGCTTGTGACATTGGATATAAATTATACATATATATGCGTTATATTGATGATTGTAATTGTGTTGGACCTAGCTAGCATGACATTACCAGGGCCGAGAAAGATTGTTGGAATCATATATATAAATCCCAGTTGTGTTCACAATGACAGACATATCAAACAAAAGAAGAGTAGAAATAATGCAGTCTATAGCTAACCATGTACATGAGTGCGAATGCATACAGGTGGAGGTGAATTATCCATCTAAGTATGAAGACAAACGTATGCAGGTATAACAGTAAAAACGTGACAAACTTCAAGGTCCTCATGAAGAAATCAGCTATGCCACAGAAAATGAAACGAATATGTCGCGTATAGGAATGAATAACAACCTTGAGAAACACAAGCAGAATGCATGAGGAAAGTGTGAAAAGGGGCTGCTTGAGTGAGTTGAGCTTGTGTATGCAAGTGGTGATAGCCTTGTCAACTTTGTTGAAAAATCTGAATGCCAATCCAAATTATCCTTAATGCTGTCCTGTACCTTGTAAATAAAAGTGGTTTAGTTGGGATTTGCTTTCTAGTCCAAGCAACGAATGACTTAGGTTGGAAAAAAATTGGAACAAAGCATTCTCAGCTGGAATCAGTCCCTTTTAGGGCTCTGATGCCAGGAAAAAAAATCCCCTAAAATCCCTCCATGGGAAAACCTCATTTTGGGGTAAAATCCAAGATGGCCGCCAATTTGTGAGTAGGGTGTATAAATGACCATAAATCCTAAACTACCTAGCATAAAAACATGTATTTGGTATCAATTCCTACTAAACTGAGGGTGCCCGATCATTTGGAGATATTTTCAAGGTCATCAGAGGACAAGGTCACGTGATAATATCAAGGTCACTGATATTTTTTACAAAAATAAGTCCACACGTGACAACATTACATCAATAAAAGTTATATATAAAAAAAATACATGTTCAGCTGGAATAGGTCCCACTTAGAGTCGTGATGCCTGGGGAAAAGTTTCCCTAAAATCCCTCCAGGGAAAAACCTTGTTTTAGGGGGAAATCTAAGATGGCCGACAATGTGCTGAGCCAAATATATATATATATGTATAAATGACCATAGCTCTTAAAGTACCTGACATAAAAACACATTTTTATATCAATTTCCACTAAACTGAGGGTGCCCGATCATTTGATAATAGTTTCAAGGTCAACAGAGGTCAAGGTCATGTGATAATATTAAGGTCACTGATAATTTTTACTAAAATGAGTCCACACGTGACAACATTACATCAATGAAAGTTATATATTAAAATTGTAACAAAATATTTTCAGCGAAATAAGTCCCACTTAAGAGTTCTGATGTCTTGGAAAAAAGTCCCCTAAAATCCCTACAAGGGAAAAGCTTATTTTTGGGGAAAATCTAAGATGGCCGACAATATGTAGAGCCAAATACACGTATAAATGACCATAGCTTTTAAAGTACCTGACATAAAAACACATATCAATTTATCAACGATTTAGAGTTCACATGTCTCAAGGTCGCCAACAGGTTAATTGTTCGCAGTAACGTCATCATCTTCTAGGGTCTCACTAGTGATATCTGTGTTGGAGCATGTGATTCCTTTGCAGTTACCACATGCCGGCGTGCAGTTGATCCCATTTTTTCTGCATGTGCAGGTTTTTTTCTTACAGTTGCCACCGCAGTTGCATCTTATAATCTTGATTAATGATTCTGGGGCAGCTGCTTTTGTCATACGAATGGGTACCAGACCACTTCCAGATTTCACCTATCTCCAGTCTACTGGAGAGGTGCTGTTGCCACGCCATTCTTGCACTTGGTGTTATGTTCTTAGGCTGTGAAATACAGCTGCATCACATGTTGGTGGAAGCTTTTCTGGGGAAACATATCCAGCAGAAGTCGCTACTTTCAGTTGAAATTTTACAACTCGTGCAGCATTAAGGTTTGGTGAGGAGGTGCAGCCATATATGACAAGTAATGCTTCTTCCCCAGCCTTTTCTATGTCTTGGCTCATTTGTGTGTGGACGCCTCCCAAAAGTAGCACAATGTGCTGCAGCTGGCTCAAAACAGGTTGATCCTCGATGACCATAAGCGCCACCGAGTACAGCTGCTGATCAAAAGTAATGATAAGTGCCATATGCTGTTGATTAGCTAAGTTGCTCAGATACTCCAGGGTTGATCGGACACATGTTGGGTTACTTGGTGTAAGATCCAGCATAGGAAGGAATATCTTGGAGCTTTTCCCAGGGTTAGATAAACCAGCCGCAGTGTGCACTGTTTGCATATATCCAGACCACAGAGGTCTAGGACAAGATATGTGCATCGATATTTGCCACAAAATGTCCAGATTGTCATTAAGGATGTCATGAGATATCTCAGATATGTTGATGTACTTCAAATTACTAAGAACAGCCTTAGGATCATTTTGTAATATGATCTTATGTTGACCCATTTTCCGTAGATCATTCAAATGAACTTTTTTCTCTTCGGATTGTTTTCTGAACAGATCTAGCTGGTGTAATAGCAGCCATCATTCCCATCATGTGAATGACATCTTCACCATCAAGTGTCTTTGCACTATGGTCTACATTATCTGCAATGAAATGTAGTAAGGCATCTCCAGTAAGCTCCCCAACTTCTACCCCTGTTTGACAGCGGCATTTTTCTTGTAGATACTGGCCTCTGAGTATGAGGCACAAAAACCAAGATTAAAATGCAAGTCTATTAGGTTACGATGTCCATACTTATGATCAAGTGTAACACTTAAGCCAATTTGTAGAGGAGAAAGTTATCCTCTGGGGCAAGTGGCACTCATGATGGATTGCCCGATAGATGCGCAGTGCAAATCAGTATTTTTGCTTTTTATAATTGTTTGCAAAAGCAGACGCAGTGATGGAGGCAGTATAGATAGGTTGTGGTCTACAGACTTCATGTCTGATACATCTGGATATACATCTTTGTGTTTTTCTGCATTCTTGATTTCACTTCGAATATATTTGCCAACTATTTGAATCATTTCATGTATATTTGTGGTATTACTATGTGCCTCCTGAATTAGTTGTTTTGCATTAGAGGTTAATGTTACAATTAGTGGCTGCTGTTTGGAAGATGTGATAGACAATCGGTCACCATAATGCTCCTGTAATTGCATCTGAAGTGATTTTTTGGAGTAAACTTCATCGCTCCCAGCTTGTGTAGTCATGAATTTATGCAGTTCATCTAGTGTAACTGTTTCATCATCATTATATTCCAAATATTCTATTACATGCATGAATACCGACTTCTTTGTTGCATCAAAAGTTCCACTAGGATGGCCTACATTTTTTGGTGGTGCACCATCATTGTCTATTGTAGGTGCATTCGAACCAGAACTGCGAAAAGATATGAAGTTTCGAAAACACTTACGATGATAAATAACCTCCTCAGCAGGTAGATCCTTAATGCAAGAAAGTCTGCATGATACTATGGCTGCCCACTCATTACATTTAATACATATATCTGTCATAGTTTCTTTCACCCGGAGGCACATCACCTTACTGAATTCATATTCTAACATTTTAGGGTACTTGTTGGCTTTCTCTTGATCCACAATAGCTTCCACACAGGTAACAGTCGGTGTGGAAACAGAAAGCCTTGACCTCAGATCTAAGTTTGTGGACTGGGGAAATTTCATCCTCATATTTTCTCTTTCTCATTTGTTCCAATTGTCTAGGGTCTGTATGCTTTTTCCGACATTTCGAATGCACATACTGGGTCTTATTTACAGCAAATTCATGCAAAGGTATCGAGTTCTGTGGATTAAGTTCATTATATTTGGCAGTAAACTGGTTAATAGTGCTAAGACCTTTGTTAGTTACAGCGGCAAATTCATCCACCTTACTGTTGATAGATTCTTGACACAGTATACAAATGGAATCTGTATTAGGCGAAGCCATATTTTCACAATACTACTGCTAATCAAAAATGCCTTCACCTTCTACCACTACCACCACTAATACCACTACCTTCTACCAATACCACCATCTGAAACAAAATACCAACACCATCAGATTGTAAGAATATTGAGTTTAAAATTAGACTAATATGGCAATGTACAGCATAAGATATTTTGGCTCCCAAATAGACTGTGTAATTAGAACTGTAGGCTTATAATATGCAATATACAATATAACGTAATATTATTTTGAACGCTTTCACGAACCTTAGCATAGTGATACAGTAGTCCCCCTCTACAAAGAGCGCCCCTGCAGCACTGAAAAAGCGGTCTTTATAGAGGGGTGGTCTTTGTAGAGGGGCAATTTTCTGGTATATCATGTTTATTAGTGTCACAAAAAGGCGGTCTTTGTTGTAGAGGGGTGGTCTCTGTAGAGGGGTGGTCTCTCAGAGGGGGACCACTGTAGTCTGATTTGACTAACGAGTCAATTGTTATGCTATAGGCTTATATTTTGAATCTTTATATGCACAGATAATTAACATAAAACATGATGGTTGGAGATCTTGCATTTCTGTTAAGGAAGAAAATGAAATTGAAGTATCAACAAAAACTACACACTAGTTATAACCACTAGTGGTTATATAGTTTATTACGAAATAAAAACCATAGCAACCTGCAGTACATCCACCTTGACCTTTAATAAAATAATGTCATAAAAGCAAGTAATATCTTATAATTGTTTAACAAAGAACTTTTAGGAATTTTTATTTAGAAAATGTAGATAAAAATGCATTTATGTTGGAGTTTTTTTAGTAAATATTATAAGTGACCTTGATATTATCACATGACTTTGACCTCTGATGACCTTGAAACTATTACCAAATGATAGGACACCCTCAGTATAGTGGAAATTGATATCAAAAATGTGTTTGTATGTCAGATACTTTAAGAGCTATGGTCATTTATACATATATATATTTGGCTCCGCACATTGTCGGCCATCTTAGATTTCCCCCTAAAACAATGTTTTCCCTGGAGGGATTTTAGGAAAAATTTTCCCCAGGCATCACGACTCTAAGTGGGACCTATTCCAGCTGAAAATGTATTTTTAAATTTTTTTATATATAACTTTTATTGATGTAATGTTGTCACGTGTGGACTTATTTTTGTAAAAATTATCAGTGACCTTGATATTATCACGTGACCTTGACCTCTGATGACCTTGAAAATATCACCAAATGATCAGGCACCCTCAGTTTAGTAGGAATTGATACCAAATACATGTTTTTTATGTTAGGTAGTTTAGGATTTATGGTCATGTATACACCCTACTCACAAATTGGCGGCCATCTTGGATTTTACCCCCAAATGAGGTTTTCCCATGGAGGGATTTTAGGGGATTTTTTTTTTCTGGCATAAGAACCCTTCAAAGAAGCTATTCCAGTTGAAAATGCTTTGTTCCAATTTTTTTCCAACCTAACGTGAAATTTATTTTTTATTTACTGTCCAAGAATAACATGATAATGTGGTTAATCACTGTCATTGTGTAATAGAGACAATCAGAAATTTTACAATCTGCATTAAGGCATTTAGTATAATACCATGATTCTATTTACGTGTATGATTACAGTAATTCACGGGTATGATTACAGACTTGCTGACCTACAATCTAAGGTGCGAGGTAAAGCATTTGAGCTGCTGAAAGCACAGGAGGCTGACAATGAGAAGATGATTGTCGACCTCCAACTCAGGTAGCTAAACAACCAAAATATTTATTAGATGAAAACATTGTGTTGTTCAAACATATCGAAACACACCCAATATATGTGTTTTAGTATTTATCTCACTTCATTTGCCTCCATTTATTATTATTATATAAATAAAGCAGTTTGAAAGTAAAACAGTCACATTCAAATTATAAAAAAGTCGTGTTATTTGATTCATACTTTCAAAGCAAAAACTATATGCTAACCAATACCTTCAAAATCGATATGTGCAAAGTTATTCAATAGAACTTTCTCTTAAATAGTAGTTCAACTGTTGATCAATTGCAAATAAAATATCTATTAATCCAACTTTCTCTGACTGAGATTGTAATGACTATAGTTTGTCTGCTTTTGTCAAAGTAATGACAGATAGCTTATTGAGTATTTAAATGATTTATATCGTAATGCTGCCAACAAAGAAATGTGGCCATGAAGAAGAAAATGCAGACTGACTACAAAGCCGCGTGCAGAAAGTTCAAGGAAGATGTGGCGGTGTCGCTCAAGGCCGCTCTACGGAAGCAAAACACAGAGGACAAGGTACTTATCAAAGGTCAATGTTTCCTGTTGTAGAATGACGTAAATAAAAGGCAGTGGTAATCAGTAATAATTTGTTATATTACACACACAGTTCTTGTGGATATTGTTGATTATCATTTATACCAAACATACACGTAGTTTCTGTATGGCAGGAAAAGCTGAAGAGTATGGAGGAAGCCATTCAGCTGCAGGTGAAACAGTTTGAACCACAAATGCAGGTAATAAACAGCTGATATAACCCTCTAAATGATACAAGGAACCAATGTTTGATAGTATCCTATACAAGGTATAGCATACCAATAAACACTGTGCAAGCCACATTGTGTTTGATGAAATTTCTTACATGATTACATTGAATATTAAATATGACACTAAACCAGCAACATGGGGACACCTCACGTATCACCAACACGTATAACTAATATAATAGGAATACTTCACAATTAAGATATATTTTCATCCTCCCGTTGTAGGCTATGGACCGTTACTAAAATGGTTCACTATGGAAACATCGTAATGATGATGATACTATTTTGTAATGCCACTAGTGTCCTTATTAGCGAATATTATGTGAATATATTATCTATCAAGCACTTTGCACAATTAAATTCCAGGTGTCAGAAGCTGACCTATCTAGCCTACGCAAGAGCCTCACAAATGAACAGTCCAATGATGCCAATGCCCAAAGTACCCCCATGATGGACAGGTCCACACAGCACAGCATCCTACCTGAACAGGTGACCCGCCTCAACAAGGAAATACTCCGCCTGAGGGCTGCATTAGCTCTCATGAGCAAACATTCTGTATATGCTAAGGTACGCTGGAAATTAATTTAGTATTCAATAAAATTGAACATAGCAAATTGACTTAGAAATATTCAAAAATGGTATAGCCTTGTTCAAAAGATTAGTTGCAATCATTACATTTTTAAAAGTGGTGTCAATAACATTTAGGATGTACTGCATGAAAAAAGCAATCATGTCAAGACATACATTTCTTATGTTCCTATTTGCTATGGTTTTAGGGACAACTGCAGTTAAAAGATTTAGATACCAAAGAGCTAGAAGCTGAATTGACAGCCCTCAAACAGGAACATGAAGGCTATGAAGATATTGTAAACAATTTGAAACAAGAGATTGCACAGCAACAAACATTAAACCAGACCATTACAACACAACCAATAGAACTACCCAAACATCAGTGTACGGATGTAAGATGTCTTGCTCAAACAGATAGAAAACAATATCTTACTAATAAAATCCAACAGCATGAAGTGGACTCCCATGAACATATAAATGTTCAGCAACCAATACCTGTATTGCTTGAAGAATACCGACCAGACACAAAACGAGAAGAGCTTGAGCAATATGTTCCACCAGTACAAATTGTTAATCAACAGCCTTCTTTATCTTCACAATCTCCTGGAATCCATCAAGATGTAAGGGATGAACAATACAATATACGCGAAATAGACAATGACAAGATTACTTTCCATAAAGACCCCGAGATTACAGACACAGGATTAAATGTAAGAGATGCTGAACATTTTAAAACTGAAGCAGCACCAATAAAGTACCTGATGAAAACTGCAGGTGTGGCTGTCTATGAAAAGACACCACAAAATCCTCCGAGTACTACAACCCTAAATAGCCAGCCATTTATGGGGTGTGCAGACGTGGAACCTAAGGAGGAAACACCTGATAATATGTGTGTTGAACTGAATGATAGACATAACATCAATCCGCAGTCAACATATACCATAGAAATACAACGTAAAGTCTCATTTGATTTAGTAGATGATTCGGACGATAGTGATGATGATGATGAATACTATGAGGTATCTGAACCTGTTATTGTAAATCCTAATGCAGGAGAACCCGTACATAATATAGCACATGATCATTTGCGTCTTAATACATGCTTATCACAAAATGACACTTCTTCCAATACAGAAGAAACAAATATTAGTTTTGAAGCTGGAATACATGAAGTGGGCAAAGAAAAAGAAAAAGACAGTTTAAATCAAATATTAAATGAAGTAACGAGTGGTAAAGACAATCAACATCCCCTCATTCAGTCCATGTGTACTGCTGTTCCTGATGTTCCGACTCATGAAACTGATAAGGCACATAAAACACATAGTGCATTAGTTGTATTAAATGAAGATGAGCCATATATTATAAACCAGTCATCAGCTGCTTACAATAGTATGGTTAGTAATGATATCTTATCCTCTGAATCTACAGAAGTTCATAATGAATTTAAATCAGTTGAATGTATTTCACATGTCAGTGCAACAGAAACACGTGATCAACAAGAGAGCATTTTACAAAAAAGGGTTGCAGAGCTAGAGAAAGAAATGAAGGCTTTACAATATAAGAATGATTGCCTTGTAAATGAAAACAAATTGCTAACTGAAGAGCAAATCTACTTAGAAAGAAATGACCAACATTGGTCAAATAAGGAAGAAACTACCATAGTAGATCATGGTACAAACGAAAAACTGTCAGATCCAAATGTTAATGTAAACATAAATCTGTTAAAGCGATGCAATGATCTAGAGGCTCAATTACAAGATCTTCTAGCAGTAACCCCCAATATAAACCAATTACCAACAATCAGTGAGAACATGAAATTAGAGAATCAAGATGTCGAGAGTACGCACGATAATTTAGAACATAGCAGCTTAGCAGACTGTTTAGAAACTCACAATCAATATGACAGAACTAATCCCCAGATAACGATGAACAGTCTTAATCCATATAAAACTGGACAAGTTAATTCACAGGAGCTTGAAAAGGACTATTCAACGAGAATGGAATCTTCTAATATGGATGTCGAATCTAATGGTAGCATAAATATAATGAATAGTGCAAATAGTTCTGCTAATACAACAAATGGAAGTAGTTCGAATATTTTAGATGTTGATAGTACAAGTGCAGACTTAGTTGAGTCATTTGATAATAATGACAAAACTTTTGTACAAGAAACAGTAATTACTAATGACAATGATTGCACATTTGCATCAGATAGAGTACATGGTGTGGAGTCAACAAGTAATACAATGTCAACCTCTCATGTATTAAAGAGTAAGAACTTGCAAGAACAAATTGCAGTCTTGCAGAGAGAGCTTGTTGCATTGCACAAAGAAAAAGAAACACTAGCCAATGAAAATAAACAGTTACGAGACTGCAATATTTTGAATATTTCACGAAAATCAATAGACACCTCCCGTGACACTATGTCTCAAGTCACAATCGAAAATGTTATGCCAGTGGGGCATCTAGACCACTTGGAAGAAAGTGGATTTGTTGATGATCAAAGTGTAGCGTCCTCTGGATATGAGCGAGAGTACCGGAATAACGGCGAAATGTGGGCAATGAAAACTTTGCAACAGAAATCTGATATCCTAACAAAACAGCTTACCGATTCCCAGGAGCAATGTTTCAATCTTAAAATGGAGATCGAAAGTATTGTGGAAAGTAACAAGACCATGCAATTTGAGCTAGATGCTGCTGAGGAACGGTTGAGTTTGCTCGAAACTGAGATTGAGAGGCTAACTATAGAAAAAGATAAGACAGAAGATTCTAAACAGCAGATTAAAAAAGCCAATCAAAGCTTGATGAGTAGAGTAGAAGATTTGGAAGATGAGAATGCCAATCTACAGAGTGACCTTGAATATGCTAAAATTTCTGTAACAGACACCAGCGCACAAAGTGAAAAAAGACTTTTGTCAGATAAATGTGAAACATTAGAGAAGACAGTTTACACATTGCAAACTGAAGTACAAAGGCTGATTGATGAAAAAGAGTTGATTGCAATAGAAAATATTCAATTGAAAGATGACCTTAGTTTGACAAACTTGCGACAGAAGACAATGACAAAGTCCTTACACCGAGAGCTTGTGTATGATGCAAGTGATAGAAATGAACCAAATGGCGAGGACATCAAAGGTGAGGAGACTAGAGTGAAAGAGATATCCGTGAGGGCCAAAGAGGTTTGGGTCACAAAACAAGGAAGAAGCTCATCAAGTGAATGTAAACAAGATCATGAAAAACTCGAACAAGCTAATCAAGAGTTGACCAAAAAAATTAAGAAAGTGATGAAAGTGAATCAGGTACTAAATCATGATAATACAAACTTACAACAGCAAATAAAGAATCTTATGGTTAGAGTTTTTGAAAATGAGTTTGAAGAATTAGCAAAAATGGAGTATTCCCCTGCACCATCAGATATTGATCAAGAAAGCCAAGTGAGCTCTTTGAGTAAAGCAAGCATTTCACAACTATTACAACTGCCAGGAATCTCAGTAAGTTCTTCTGAAATAGAACCAATTCAAATTTCAACCCCTCGATCAGATATTTTGAAATCAGCATCTCAGTCTTCAATCCACTTAGTTGATTTAAATGAAGACATCCTGGACAATTGTGTACCTGCAGATCAACTAATAACAATGCCATTTGTCTCATTCGATGAAGATAAAAATCAATCTCTATTGGATTCATCTACTGTTGATAAGAAAACGTCGGTGTCACATACATTGGCACTACAAGAAAAAGATATAAAGCCAAATATATCTCGTTCCAATGAGTCCCCAACGCCTGAAGAAGGTATATTGCAAACATACACTGCATCTCAAGATCCTACGTCTAATTCCCTTATATCACTTAATTACCATGCAGAAGAATCGTGGTCAGGTTCAGAAGCAAGCAATCAACAAATTTCAAGAACAAATAGCAGTTTAGATGGGTCTTTTAACAGTAACATCTCTCTCCATGAGAAACTTAGAAGTTTACTGGAAGAAAATTCACAATTGAAGTTCAGACTGCATGGTATTGAACAACACATGTTACATGAATTTGATGCAACTCTGCAAAAAATGCGGGACAGTGGATCTGAAAGATTGAATGTAAAAGGTGAAGATGTGGGGGATGGAATATCCAAATATGAACATAAATTTGTTTTTGAGCACACAGTTCAAAGTGCTGAAGATGAAATGAATGCCCTAGAGCAAAAGTGTGAAGCACTGCAAAAACAATTAATGGAGTCAGAGGATAAGTGCAGCAATTTGAGGGATGAAGTAAGAATGATTGAAGCCGGACGAACAACATCACCATTGTCTCTCCAACATCCAGATGAGACTGAAATGATTGTCCTGAGGCAGAATAACGAAGAGTTAATGAAAAGATTAATGGAATCAGATGCACGATATAGCATTCTTAATGAAGAAGTCAAAATGTCTTTAGGAGAACAAGAAAGCTATTGCAAAGAAATGGAGGACAAACAAAAGAAGTTGCAAATGCGGTGTACTGAATTGGAAGAGCAACTAAAACAATCAGAAGAAAAATGTTCATTACTGAAAACTCACTTGAGAAAAATAGAAACTGAAGATAATAAATATGTTGATGACAACAATGATAAATTGCATGTTGAGTTAGATATCTCAAAGGAGGAGCAAAGTGTTTTAGACACAGAAATTAAAAAAGTGATAAGAGATGAAGCAACTGATATAGCTAACAATGTACAACTGAAAGAAGGCAATAAATGGTTGAATACAAGGGATGAAATTTCGGAAGGGGAGTTAACTATCTTACATGAACAGATGAATTTTGAAACTAGCAAGAAAGCATTGGAACAACGGTCATCAGAAATCCATGATATAGAAATAGCACATGAACTTGAAGAATTAAAACACAAACATGCAGAACTAATATCTTCATTTGATAAAATTATGCTAGATTATACAATACTTGAAGAAAAATTAGAGGAAAACATGTCTGAAGCAAAGAACCTTAATAATAAAAACCAAGTTCCATCTCTAGTAAAACAAGCAAAACCTAATGTTACACTACAATCAAACAAGCAACAAAACAAATCGTTTCCAGAGAAACTATCTTTGGAAACACAACTGGAGATATTAATGCAGCACAATGTTGAACTGGAAGAAAAGTGTTCAGAAATGGCTGAGGAATTGGATAAAGCTCATATGAAATGTGACGATCTCGAACTGGCATTATCTGGTGGAAATTTTGAAAATGCTTCAATAATACAGAGACCTCAGCTAAATACTTTATGTCCTGTTGTTGTGCACCACACAGAAGCGATTGAACACAAAGCCTCTGAATCACACAATGCAAATAATAATTCAGATCCAACATATCTTCTTGAATCTAGAGGAATTGAAAAAGACGGCAGATCGTTTGTGGCAAAGCAGGCGGATTCTGGTCATATAATTACGCCAATTACCATAGCAACCACAGACCAATATGCGCAAACTATGCCTTATAATATTGAGGGTGAAACTGCAAAAGACCAATCTGTTATTGATACACACAATCCTCATGAACAGTTCGTCACACCAGTGCCACAAGTGATACAGCTGGAAGACAAAATAACAAATTCGGACATTGTTGTACAATACCCTCAAAGTGAAACTGTAGACAACACGTTGAATGATGACATAATAACCCTTAAGAGATTCAACGATGAATTGAATTATCGTATAGAGCAACAACAAAGTCTTATTCAAGATTATTATGAGGTAGAACTTACTAAAGTAAAAGAAGATGTCATGGAAAAGGAAGCACTCATTAGTCAATCTGTTGAACGTGTCAACAAATTACAGACATGTCTTGATAAGTCACAGAGTCAGCTTGTAGTCGTTTTGGATGAAATTGATGAACTTAAAAACGAAATGGCCCATCAGAAAGTTAAGATAAACGATATCTCTACAGAAAATAATGATTTGCTCAAATTAAAAGAAACTCTTAGTGAACAATTAAAACAAATTACCCAAGAGAATGGTGATAAGATGGAGAAAATAAACAAGCTTGAAGAAAAGATAGCTCTAATGAATAAAACACATACAAGTGATAAGCAAAAATATGAGTCAGAAATAGCAAGGCTTCACTTAAAAGAAGGTGACCATGACAAAGAATGTTTTCACTTACAAAAGATTTTGAGTGAAACAAAGATCAAATTTAACACCGATGTACAGGCCATCAGAGCTGAGTATGAGAAAACTATAGCACAGCTTAGAAGTACAGCCATTAAAGATAATAGGATTGATTTATTCAACGAACATGAATGCCAAGAAGCGTTTGAAGAAAGATACACTAATATGGAGGACATTATTCAAGACCTAGAAAATCAGCACTTACGAGATGTTTCAGAAAATGAAAAACTTCTTGCAGAAAATGCTAGCGTCATACTTAATCTCCAAAATCTTGCCGAAGAAAATACCATACTCTTACAAAAGATTGGGAAAATAGAAAGGTCTGAAGAAAATTCTCTAGGGGTTGAGTCTTGCCAGCAGTGTTATGCTTTGCAAGAATATAAGAGAGAAGCTAAAGAACTAAGAGACGCAATGGCACAACAAAATAGGAGTTGCATGTATAACGTTGATGTTAATAAAGACTTGGAAGAGTTCTCAGCTTTGCGAAGCAAAACTGACCTGTGGCGAGACAATGGAAAATTGAGACAGGAAGTGCAGCTTTTAAACCAACAGATATGTGCCCTGGTGAAGGAAAACATTGTTTTGAAGCAGTCAGAAGAGACTTTTGTAAATGAGGAGGTAGTAATAGAAAGTCTCGTGGGTGAAAACGAATCTGTGGACACCGATAGTGTGAGGTCTGGCGTGCTTTATTCTTCAATTGCGGCCTCTATTGACAGTGGCATGTTTGGTGACGATTTGGATCGCAAGAACATGTCGTTTGATAGTGTTTCCAGCATGGGTCACTCAACAGCTACGTTAGCAAATAAAAGGTATCCAATAGATCTATAGCTCTTTAATATACATACGTAGTTAAGGTTAATTTTAAACAACTTTATACCAGCTATTGGTAAAGACCGCGGAGTAAGGCTAATGTATATGTAAAAATATTTATTCTATGTTTAGTGCAAGTAATGATGTCATTATGGAATTGAGAACTAGAAATGAAGTTCTACTTAGAGAAATAGAGAGAATTGGAGAGGCAAGGAAGAGAGAAAATGAAATCCAGCATAAGGAGAAGGTGAGTGTGCAGATTTACTATCTTTTCAATTTATTTCATTTTCATAAGATTTTGTATATGGTAATGTGAGTCAACAGAGCTAGATGATTTTACTAATAAATAATACGAGTGAACAGGGTTTCAAGAATAAATCAGCTGTGACCAAACTGACCAGGATGAATGCTGATATTTATGGTTAATTAGTGCATTTAAGTGGGATACTAAACCAACAAGATGAGTACGCAACAATTTTACCATACATTGTATATTTGCCCAATGACATCCATTTAGGTGCTATATGATAGTTGGATGGATGATTTGAGAAGACAGCTGTCAAATCTGAGGGCGGAGCAAGCCAAACGTCGCGAACTAGAAAACTACATTGCTTTCATGACAAAGGCTCATGGTTATGAGCTGGAGAAAATGGTCGAAACTTTCAGAATTGAAGTAAGTAAAGTTTGAGTCACTGCCAGTCACCGCTGCTATTGTCTTGTGTTGTTGTGGTTGCTGCTGCTGCTGCTGCTGCTGCTGCTGCTGCTGCTGCTGCTGCTGCTGCTGCTGCTGCTGCTGCTGCGGTTATGAGGGTGATGGTGACAGCAACAGTATACAACGATCATGATCAGAATCATCATGCTGTTGCTGTTGTTGTTGTTGCTGTTGTTGTTGTGGTCGTCGTCGTCGTCGTCGTCGTCGTCGTCGTCGTCGTCGTCGTCGTCGTCGTCGTCGTCGTCGTCGTCGTCGTCTTGTTGTTCTTGTGGTAGGTTTATTGCCCGAGATACAGACCTCATGGCTATGAAAATAGTTTTCTCTGGGTATGAATGTAAGGAAGTGTAGAAAACATTAGTGAACGTACGAGGTCTTTGGGCCTAAACCTACCATAGCACTCCATTATGGAAATGGTGACTGATGATCCTTATTTTCAGGAAGCTCAAAAACTGGAAGAGTTTCATTCTCAAATCGATGCGCTGCAAGGAAGAGCAGCTGATTTGGCAAAAGAAAATCATACATTAAAGTGGCGGCTAAGTAAGTCAAAACAACAACTGGCTCATAGAAAAGATTTTGTGAAATGAGCTTTTTAAGTGGTTAAAAGCGCTCGTGATATAGCTTAAAAGTTTCAACTAAATTTATGAATACTTTTAGTTCACAGCGTAACACACATTGATTCATTACGCTCAAATTACATTAGAGCTCGTGAAAGTCAAGCTCTATACAGAATACAGAATTATTAACAAGTTATAGAGTAATCTTCTGAATTGTGTGTGTGTGTGTGTGTGTGTGTGTGTGTGTGTGTGTGTGTGTGTGTGTGTGTGTGTGTGTGTGTGTGTGTGTGTGTGTGTGTGTGTGTGTGTGTGTGTGTGTGTGTGTGTGTGTGTGTGTGTGTGTGTGTGTGTGTGTGTGTGTGTGTGTGTGTGTGTGTGTGTGTGTGTGTGTGTGTGTGTGTGTGTGTGTGTGTGTGTGTGTGTGTGTGTGTGTGGGGTGGGTGTGTGTGGGTGTGTGTGGCAGTGGGTGGGGTGCAACAATAATGAAAAGAAAACTCATTTTTTACAATAACGAATAAACGAAACGTAGGAATATTGTATGCAATATTTATCTAGTTTAATATTTGTAATAATATGAAATCATTTGAGTACTCATCATACGCATCTTCATACACATGTATTTCCTTTTAGGCCAGCACAACCAGTTTGCAGTGCTGAGAAAACATCTGGCCGACACCGAACTCCTTAGTTTCTTAAATCAACTCTGCAGTCATTTGCACTGCAACATCCTTCCTATAGACAGTTTTGAATGTACTGATGATGTCATTCCATTACTTATTCCTGGCATGGAAGTCAAACCTGAGGAGTGTGGAGATGCTGGTACGAAAGCAAAGCTTTACTCTCGTTTATTTTGTTTTAAATCGTTTTTTTGTTTTTACTTTGATACTTATAAAGTAAATGTTCTATTGAACCTTCGTTTACTTTAGGTTTTCTCTTTGTTCCTGCTGGTGTTGTTTGTTTGTTTGTTGATTCTAACTGTAACTGGCAGATCTAGTAGATGCAGGGAACACAGGCCCCCATCCAGTCTATCTAGTTAATCTGGACATATCGACGGTCGTCCAGCATTTGGGTCGTGGGAGATAGAGGGGAGCACCAGTTACAGTGTTTTGGGGTCAAATTGCGTAACATACGATGCCACACTCTGTTCCTCATATCACCCACAAAATGTATCAGCATTTCTGTGTGCTTTTGCGCTTCTAAAACCTATGAAATCTACTGGTTGGGCCCTCTTTCTCTGACGAACCCGTAAGCAATATGATACCTATAGGTGTTCTGGTGTGTAACATTCTGTTTAAATGTGTTTTCTTACGACTGGATTTTATTCAAAATCCAAAACACAATATATACTTTTATCTTAAAGCATATATTGTGTGTGGATTTTTAATAAAATACAGTGGTAAAAGACATTTCAGCTGAATATTACAACCTACTGCCACTTACTTATTTCATAAAATATTGCTACTATGCTAATAAATAGCATTACACGTTTGCCCATAATTGCATCCACTTTGTTCGTAGTGGTGGCAATTAAGTCTATGCTTTACAAATTAATCTAGGGTCGTGTTGCATAAAATTAGTTTGCCCTAGCTTGTTATCGTAAAAACAGGACACACTAATGGTACCTTCTCTTGTTTGTCACGTTGCATAAAATAATTTTCTGAGAACAAAAGTGATCACATTACCACGATGGTATGTATACAATTTGGAATTAAATTTTCCTGCCACTGAATCGTCTTTATTATTACTTATGTCACTAATAATAATAAATTTCTTATGATTACACAATACCAACTGCACCTCTCGGCCATATGAAGTTATTAATTAATGTGACATTGATGATTTATGAGTGTTAACTGTGTTATTTAACAAAGTAGGCGACTGCTGATGCTTAAAATTCTCTCGGTCTTTGCGGTAAATAAAGCTTTTACTTTCAGAATGCGGCAACTTCATCGCAGTAGTTTTCCACAAGACTTCATCGCACGAGTCGCAAGGGTTTAGCCAAGACGACAATGTGGTCGATGTCGTCTGCACTGAGCAGGGTGTGCTTGCCGACTGTCCAGCCAACCGGGCCGCCTTCCAAAAACTAGAGCATGTGCTACAGCGAGGCAAAGAGCATTGCGCATGACCAGCACGTGTAATTGGCGTGCTCATCGGTGGACAGTAGTTTTCGTGGCGGATAAAAATTAGCTATATCTATAGCTTGGATTATATTACAAATACATGTGTATTACACGTTTATATGTATTATGAAACAAATTTCTATCATTGGCATATAACTGATCAAGATTGAGGCAGTGAGATTGCCACGGACTTATTATATAGACTACACCGTATGCGTGTTTTAATAAGATATTCGTGAAAATTGTTAATTCAGTTCCTACCCATTCCTTGCATAGTTTTTAGAATTTTACATCGATTAGATATGTCTAACAATTTCTCTTAATTATTATCATCAGAGCTATATTGAAAGATATTTTTCAGACATAATTTTCACAATCGAAACATTTTGTATAACGTCATAGTCAGTCTGGGGAATTTTCTTATACCCAGTGCTTATGTATTATTGTCAATGACTTGTGATTTGATTAATTAGTGCTGAATAGATGAGGTATGGCTGGCCATGGATGGTATAAAGCTGAATTATACACATTTATAAATGTACTCATTCTTTGTGTTTAGCATGTATCTTTATATATTATATCTATTTGGTAAAATGTACATTTAATTTAAATCGAGATTATACCATGCATTTAATTTGTTTGTTTTAATAAATATGCACATCGTGAATTATGCCCGGTAAATAGTTCAACATTGTCCACCAATCACATGGCAATGCAAAAACAAACAATATTCTCGAATAACTGATCAAAACTGTACAGTGTCTAGGCATCTAAAATTAGCCAAACAATGACAAGTTATTTGGAAATGATATGAAATACCTAATGCACAGTTATGTTATCATCATATTAAAGATTATCTCGTAAGCCAAGCGATTCAGTAGAATTAAATATGATCTGAGGAGCTTATAAATATCACTAGTGACAATTTAAACTGGGGCCGCTTTTTTGTTATAAATATGAAACATGATGAACCAGATGACTTCAAAAAAGTATAAACTTGTTTATGCTTTGATAAACAAATAGCACATATACAGAAAGAATAAAGAACAGAATGTGGCTATAAATATATATGCTATATATTAGATGCATTGAATTACTAATACTATTTGTTCTATAAAATCATTTTACATTTCTGGTGATAATTGGTCTTTATAATACATGATGAGATTAACATGTTGACCTTAGGGCACTTTATGAGGAGCGCATAGAGAGCGTTCACAACTGACGTCAACCATGAAGGGGTGGGGGAGCAAAAGTCGACGAAAGTTGACAGGGTGGGGGCGTCACCCCAAAAGTTGACAGGGGGTGAGGGTCTGCATTAAGGGTATGAAGTATATATCACACTTCAATTGATATTAAAGGTTGTAGTATAAAAAATGGAGATAAAATAAATGCTTTGTATTTGTTGGGATGTTTGTTAATAAATCACATTATCATATATATTACCCATGAACACACAACGTTGTATGACATGACCTGACAAAACTGCATACAGATCCAATATCAATAAGGCATACCTTAAATATTGGCTACATTAGATGGTTAACTGAGAGGGTACGTGTTTGGGTGAGGATGTCAAGAAATTGACATCACAGCCATAGTAATTGTGAGCGCTCCCATACAGGACGGCGATGATGACGGGCGGCGCCAGCAGCCGCACTGCCAGCTACGCCGATGTGGGCGAGGCGGTGCGTAAACGTGCAACATAATTACTGGACACATTGAGTGATTTCAAAGGTGATTTGTTTTGGCATGGACATTTCTGGTATTGTTAAGTTAAAGTGACATTCACAGACGAAACGGACCTTGAGAAATCTGCCCAATGTGCATGCTTGTAGTAAACAGGCTACTGATTGGCGTCGGGGGCTGCTTATATGAAGTGGAATACGGAAATGTATAGGGGGGAGGGGAAGAAATACTGTATGAAACCTTCAAAACTGCAATTAAGACAGCTATTCAAGGAGATAACTTCATTAATATCATTAAAGGCCTAAACCTTTTAGAAGAGACTACGAAGAACCTCCATAGGCCTCCATACACAGACCACCATATAACCCCCCCTGTTAGAGTTAGACGACGTTGGGTGGAGTCCGTGGTCCCGACACCGCGTCCAAGGGCTAAAATCTAAAAATCGAGAAAAAAAGTCCATTCCTGGCGGAGTAGAAGTGATGCCGCAGGCAAAATAATAACTCCTCGATTGAAATATGCACCGCAGAGCACCGACAGACGTTGACTGCGGTGTGACCACGGAAGCAGACAGAGTGGACACTATTCTTGGCGCATATAGCTCTTGCGGCGTACACCGGCGTACAGCGGTGGTGAACGGCGTTCATTTTACGTCGAACGGAAGCAGACGGAGTCCATCGGTGCCAAATATGGCTTCACGCAGGACCAGAAAACTAAAAAAGATCAAAGGAAATTTAATCAATAATTCCCATCCGCGCTGTTATATAACGATCAAGAAGGCAGTGAGATTCCCAAAGGCCCCCAAATAGCCCAAACCGGCGGGTTTTAATGAGATTTTTTGGAAAATTGTTAATTCAGTTCCCCCCCTTTCCCTTTGTTTTAACTTTTGAATTTTGGATCGATTAGATATGTCTAACAATTTCTCTTAATTATTATCATGAGACCCAATTTGAAAATTTTTTTCAGACAAATTTCAAAATTGAAAATTTTGAATAACGTCATAGTCAGTCGGGGGGAATTTTCTTATCCCCAATGTTTTGGTTTTTTGTAAAATGACTTGTGATTTGATTAATTAGTGCTGAATAGATGAGGTATGGCTCGGATGGTATGTTGAATTATACAACTTTATAAATGTATCATTCTTTGTGTTTAGCATGTATCTTTATATATTATATATATTTGGTAAAAGGGCCATTTAATTTAAATCGAGATTATCCCATGCATTTAATTTTTTTTTTAATAAATAGGGCCATCAAATTATGCCCGGTTTTGTTCAACTTTGCCCAAACAATCACATGGCAATGCAAAACAAACAATATTCTCGAATAACTGATAAAAAACGGGTCGTTCAGGCATCTAAAATTCCAAACAATAAAGTTTTTTGGGAAAAATGATATAAAAAACCCCCACGCACGTTTTTTAAATCATCATATTAAAGATTACCCTTCTTTTGGCCGGATTCAGTAGAATTAAAATGATCGGGAGGAGTTTATAAATATCACTGGAAAATTTTAAAACCCGGGCCGCTTTATTGTTATAAATAAAAAACATGATGAACCAGATGATTAAAAAAGTATAAACTTGTTTATGCTTTGTTTTCAAATAGCACATTCCCCAGAAAGAATAAAGAACAGAATGTGGCTATAAATTTTTGTTTTTTGGGATGCATTGAATTACTAAAAAATTTTTTGTTCAAAAAAATCTTTTTTACATTTCTGGTGATAATTGGTCTTTATAATAAAATGAAAAGATTAAAATGGGGCCCTTTTGGGGCATTTTTGAGGGAGCGAAGAGAAAGCCCTAAACGGACGTCAACCATGAAGGGGGGGGGGAGCAAACCCCAAAAACGAAAGGAAGGGGGGGGGGCGTAAACCCCAAAAATTTGGGACAGGGGGTGGGGGTTTCGGGTTTTAAAATATGGGGGGAAATCACACCCCTTGATATTAAATGGTGTAGTAAAAAAAATGGAGATAAAAAAATGCTTTGTATTTTTTGGGGATGTTTGTTAATAAATAAACATTATCATATATATTACCCATGAACACACAACGTTGTATGACATGACCTGAAAAAACGGGCAAAAGATCCAATATCAATAAGGCATACCTTTTAAAAATTCTTAAATTTGATGGTTAACCAGAGGGTATGGGTTTTGGGGGGACGTCAAGAAATTGACATCACCGCCATAGTAATTGTGAGCGCTCCCCCCTACAGGAGCAGATGGGCGGGCCGAGCCCCGCCGGGAACGCCGATGGGGGAGCCGGGCGTAAACGTGAACAAAATTTCTGGACACCCTTGAGGATTTCAAATTTTTTTTGTTTTTGGACATTTTGGTATCGGGTTTAAAAAATTACGGGCGGCGGGGCCGAGAAATTTGGCCCCAAAGTGCACGCTTTTGAAAAAGGCCACTGACGCCGCTTATATGAAGGAAAGGAAATGTATAGGGAGGGGAAAAAATAATTTTATGAAACCTTTTAAAAAATGCAATTAAGACAGCTATTCAAGGAGATCACTTTATTAATATCATTAAAGGCCTAAAAATTTTTTTGAAGAAAAATACAAACAACCCCCATAAGCCCCCCTTTCCAGACCACCAATAAACCCCCCGTTAGAGTTAGACGGGGGAAGGAGTCCGTGGGCCGACAACCCTCCAATTGGCCAAAAATTTTAAAAAAACCGGAAAAAAAGGGCCCTTCCTTGGGGAAATGACGCCGCAGGCGAAACCCCGATTGAAAATCCCCCAGGGCACCGCAGGGTTACCGGCATGTGCCAGGGCAGACGGGGTGGGAATTTTTCTTGGCGGGGAAGGTTTTGGGGGCGACACCGGGATACAGGGGCCGGTGAACGGCGTTCATTTTTCGTCGAACGGAAGCAGACGGAGTCCACTGAAAAAAGGCCCTTTATGCAGCGACCAGCGAACTCAAAAAGATCAAAAAGGAAATTTTAAACCCCACACGCGCTGAGGGTTGCCGGGGTGAAAAAACCACTCTCCAGAAAAAGGGGGGGGATGCCGGGAAATTTTTTCCGCGGGATTGACGCAGAGGTAAGGAGGGTTTTGCACAGCAAGAGTCCATTGGGGGGGGCTGGCGGGGGTCCGGGGCCGTCGACCCATACAACAATGAAAAACCCATCTTTTTTTTCGGTCATTTTTTTAAAAATTTACAAGGGGTTTCAAACAAATTAATGTTGTCATTACTATATATATTTCCTAAATCAAAAGCAATAATCAGTTAAAAAAAATATTTTATCTACAAACGGGCATTTAAAATTGTTTGTTTTCAATCCGGAAAAGACAACAATATTCGGGGCCGATAAATTTTAAAATTTTTTCCCATTAAAAATTACTTTTTTGCTTTAATGGGATAAAAAGCAGGGGGGACCCTCATTTGTTTTAAAATTTGACCTTTGGGCCCTTAAAAACCCAAAAAAAATGCCGCGCCCCATGTTCCGGGGAGTGCGGCATCTTTATTTTTTTTAAAAAAATAATTTTGTTTGGAAATTTGGGGGGGTGGGGGAAACCCAAAGGCACGGAATGGGAAAAAAATTATTATACTGGTGCCGCACGGTAGAAATGGCATTTTAAAACCCGGGCCGTGCCGGGTAAACAAAAACCACGGCACCCCGCGACTTTTTATTTGACACCAAAAATACGCAGACGTTTTTTGTAAAAACGTTGAACATTTTTGAACAATGGCAGACGTTATTTCACCAAACACAGGTATAGACGGGCCCTGGATGTGGCAGTTTTTTCCTATGTTATTTA
>CM032662.1:26296071-26341273 GCA_019095985.1 Streblospio benedicti | reverse complement strand
AAAAACACATTCCCATTGAACTGTATAGAGCTTCTTCTAAGTATTGGAAATGTGAAGGTTGGTTTCAAAACATTGGAGAAATTAGGAATAGGGTAAACTGGAAATGGTTTCTTCACATTTTGGTGAAAAGATGATCGATATACCTCCATTTCTATGGGAATTATGGCAGTTTGCTGTTGGCCATGCACCTCTAATGAGTGGAAAGATTTTATCCGTGCTACACTGCAAAATGATGTAAGGATACAAGGGCTGTCATCTCACGAAATGTAAGTAAGAAAGGGTCGAATCCATGCTGTATGGCGGCTTGATTTTCATGTGTTCTCGCCCAAAACGTGATAGAAAAGGCAATCTCCACAGTGGTAAGTGCAAATTTAACCCCAGTCGCCAAATAGATAAAGCACTCGAATTTGCAAGTTGGCGAGTATTCTAGAGTAATTCTCTACTCATCAGCATGCTAATAACGTGAAATGTGTAGTTGGAATAGTCAAACAAAAGTTCAATGCAATGGATATAAGAGTTGCAGAGAATAAAAAGGATCAAGCTGAGGCAGGAGTGCAAGAGACAAAAGAAGGGAAGACAGGAGAAGGCTGCAAAGAAGGCGGCTGAGAAACATTTCACTGCCGATACTGCAATAGAATTGAAAGACTAAACCATGTCATGCTTGATATGTAATTGCTTGTATAAAAAATAAAATTTTGCAGAATTAATGATGTTTTTTATTTGTATTCTAAAATTAAATGATATATTCTAGTAAACTGCTATCACCTATATTAGTGTAATTCATGATATTCTTTGTCCCAATTTGCCACAAAAGCGCGTAAATTTTTAGAATGTTTGTATTTTAAAAATTGCTCCCCCTACCCTATATGTTAATTATCTTGCGCCCCCCCCTTGAGCACCATGGTTTTTTTTCACGCCCCCTCCCCTCGCCAATTTCTCTTCACGCTCTCCTCCTCTGTATTTTTTGACCACTCCCTAAGTAAAGACCCGGACAAGCAATAAATGATATTTTAATGTTCATACAGTTTTTGGTGTGGCAGGAGATAAATATACATACACTGTGCCCGGACTATGTACCAAATAGCAATGGCTAAATACCGCGTCCCACTGGGGCCGGCGCACTGGGAATTTACGCTCAGCTGATATAAATTGGTGGGAAATCCAGATTTTGCCATGTGCACCAACTGTTTGCCAGCTACGCCGACCCTGCGTTCCTTAGCTATTTTACATGCGCCAAACGGTCGCCGAGAGTCGGCCCCCAAAATATTTCTAGGAACATTATCGATTGGTCCGTCATGATAACATTTATCTATTATGGTTTCATTAAATGGTTAGCTAGTCAAGACATCAAAGTGATGTGACTGCATTACCATGGTTGATTCGGATTTAATATGTGGGGGCGTCTGGCCCTAGTATAATTTTCATGCTACACTATTATCTCATTGGTTACTATGTCAGAGAAACTATTTCAAAACCCCAATGGACCCGGAGTAGGTAATTGAAAATCACTGAAACATTGTAATGAGACAAACAGCTTTCTGAAAAGAAAATTCGTGAACATATCCTCTGCCAACATACCAATGGGCTTGAATATTGACACTTTTCAACACATCTCATGTCAGTTTTCTAGTAATGTGCCTAAGTAAATAGTTACTGGAGGTCAGGAACACCTATCATTTTCATCAAATGTAGTGGATGTGTAATATAACGTTTTCCTTTCCGTATGAATGTTATGCAGCTGCATAATAACGATGATAACAACCTGGCTCCGCGGTTATCAATGCAAATGTGGAGCAAGTTTGTTTGCAAAGGAAGCTGCCATGAACAGGTCTAAACGATTCGCCGATCTCGTAGTATTGTACATGTAGTTCAATTCCAATGTCAGCATGTCAGCATGGGGCAATCAAACTTCATTTTCAAAAATAACCTGTGTTATTTTTGGATGCATCTACTTGTACCTAGTATAGACAGCCCTGGTGAAACAGTTGTATAAGTTTGTGTTTTTGTGCATGGTTTTACACGTGTTTTGTGTTTCACTTAGTCGGCTTTGAGCATTCTTAATATATGATACATTATTCCATATTATGTTCTATATTATGTTCATGAGCATGTTGATGAGCATAATGGCCATCAGTTGCGATAAGCTCACCTCTATGGGAGTACTTTAATCTGTTAATGGTGTTACAGCACGCACAGAAGACATACACAGCAATGGAAAACCATCGTTCAAAGTCTTGGCTTCTGTAACTGGGCAACTTAAATGCTGGTATTTACAATGATAGCTTGACAGTAACCGCACTTGTATCGTCCTTATCATTACACACCATAAGACGTTGCAAATCTCTCCATAGAAAAATAACATGTCCTAACGGATACAGAAACACGGGCGGGATACTACGTAATTGCAGGTAATTTGTATAAAATATGTAATTTAATTGCTTCATAGTATGAGGGCGAGGCTTTCATCTGCAGATGCAGTGAACGCGTGTCGAGAGGTGCACTTTGTTGGATTAATATGTGCCCACGTAAAGTGGAACACATATTTGTTCACGTATGTTCCTCACGCAGAAACTTCTTAATCATAAACAGACTAATGACAGCTCTATTCTATTGTATTGTAATTATTGTACTATCTAACATGTTATAAAGAGTTCAAAGAAAGGTATATAACATCGGTTAGTAGCATGTTTCTTTTATAGATACCTACTTCTAAGCTTAGGACTATTGGTTAGGTGATTGACTGCGATCCTTTATCGTCGTTGTCCAGTGTCATGCACATGTATATAATTTCTATTTCTATATATTACACGCAAGTTCGTACGGATAAGTAACATACAATAACATTCAAATGATCCCCCCCACCCCCCCACCCCCCCGCCGCCATTTCAGAGCTGCTAAATTACATGTGCGCGTGACATTGCGGAAATTGTAATGTCAATCTAACTATTTTCCGGGTGTAAATAAATACGTTAATCAGTAGGTCAAAACAGAGGGTGACCGTTTGCAAGACAATTTACTGGCGAAAGATTTACAAGATAGAATAAAGAAATGGCACAGAGCTTCTACTTTTTGGAAATCATTTATATTTCATATCCATTCTGAATATTTGAGAAAGCAAACACTTGTTCATAGAACAATGTGGACATAAGCTGGCTATTTTAACCCTCTATAATGATGAAGTTCGATGTCGAGTGACCTGCATACTGTTCATACCATACAAATGAGCAGACAGACGCCTGCACACCCCTTCTTATGTTCTTAATTAGTTTAGATAATTGCAAACACCCAGTGGTCATTCTATGTAGTCAAACTGCACAGCTGTTTTTCCGTTTATAGCTGTTTTGTCCGTTCATAACTTTCTGTAAAGTGATCACACACACACACACACACACGCACGCACGCACGCACGCACGCACGCACGCACGCACACACACACACTCTCACACACACACACACACACACACACACACACACACACACACACACACACACACACACACACACACACACACACACACACACACACACACACACACACACACACACACACACACACACACAGAGTTGAAGGTACTAGTCATGCCACATGTATTGGGGCAGGGTATTTTTTGTGCAGCTTTGTTTGTGACAGGGTCTGTTTAATGGACTACTGTTTATGACAGGGTCTAGTATTTGTGAATTACATGATGATTGCAATGCATAATAAAGTGATATATTGTATTTTAAAGTATGAATAACTGTTTGAAAACTGTTTGAAAAATGTGTTTCAGCTGTTTGCGTGTGTGGACACTGGAAGGATATGTTTTCTATTAGTGTACACTGTACACTGCCGCATGCTGCAATCCTTCGCTACTCATGTTCAAAATACCTGCTCCCAGCGACGTTGTACCACTTTTATTTTTCTTACACCTCATCTCATTGCTTTTTTAGACAATTTTCGTGTCCATTTTTTTTCTTAACCCCACACCCCCTCTTTTATCCACTCTCATTCCCCATAGTCCATGCATACATGTTGTGAGTTGTCTCCTACATTCGCATGATTATTGCAGTAACACCAGCTGACCCCGCCACGCACCATGACCTCACAGTACCAGCTGGGCCCCCGCCAAGGTGCCCCGCCGCCGCCTAGTTACTCGGTGGCTCGCCAGCAGCAGTCCAACCTGCTTGGCTGCTCCCGCCGCCTCGGCGCCTCCAACCCCGAGCTCGGTGGGCCACCCGGATCGCCCGCTCAGATGCGCGTGCGCAATGAAACCATACTCCGGTATGTACTTACCCGGTTTGTATCTAAATCATGTTATTATGTGGGTGTCTCTTTAGACTGTGGGGACTTTAACAACCCGGGCCAATGCGCATCAAAATATAGTATGATCTCCATGTGGAAGACCACCGCCAAATAAGTCACTTGTATCATAATACAATTTGTGCTTCTGCGTCTTCTTACAGAGACCGCCACGAACCTCTACTTAAAAGACTCAAAATACTTAAACGACTACCGTTGTGTTGCACTGATGCCAATTTTACGATGGGCTTATTACCATGCAGGGTTGTACTGTGGTTACACTTTCCTCGACAATCTTGATCATAATGAAAACCTAATCAAAGTGCTGTAGTAAAGGTGCATAGAAAATATTATAGAAACTGTCCAAACGAAACTTTAATTTTGACAATTTATACAGAAATCTAAAGGCTGAGTCGGACCTTCTCAACAGCTCTTTGTTCAATGAGATGAACAGGAGACGGAAACCCCTTGTTGCTGAGAAGAAAGAGCGATCCGCGGTGGACTTGCTCAAAGGGCTGGGACCACCGCAACCTGTTAAGGCGACACCACGTGACCATGATGACTACAGGCTCAGGGATGGAGAGTTAAGAAGGTATGTGGACTTGACTATTGGATGTCATGGTTAAGAGACTCACGTTGGATAATATGATTGTTCTCACGTGGCTTCAACTCATTGGACCAGCATTATCACTGGCGTATAGTATATACGCGTCAATCTAAAGACTAATGCACGGCATGTGGAAGTGTTTCTGACATTCTGTATGTCGATTGCAGGTTTGATTCTGGAACTTTCGACCAGTCTTCATCTGATGAAGACATTTTCGTGTGTATGGCACTTCCAGGAAAGAAAACCAAAGAGCGTTTAATAAAAGCAATGTCTGTTTGTATGGTCTTTATAGACTCCTAAACCATACATCCTATCACCATGAAACTTGGGCAAATCAATGTGTGTGTTCCAAGGGTGGTTTTCATCAAGTCTAAAAATTCACAAATGGGCCCACCTTTACGTAAATTGCAATTATATTTCAAAATGCAGACATTTTACCCCTGCCTTTTTATCTACCCCCTGCTATGATATGCCATAGACTGAACTCAATAATGGTCCCTAATCCTGTTCCACTATACTATAGTTACAAGAGGGGGATTACAGGTGTACTTAGTGGACCTGTGTTTATAGTAAGTGATGCAATGTTGGATATTATTTTTCTGCCTATGCATGCCAAGCATTATTTAAAATGAAACAAATGTTCTTGATTTAAGATCAATGATTTGGAAATGCTGATAAAATGTATTTATTTATTTCCCACCTTCATTACACTTGGTATTATTTTAGTCTGGAAAGTGGTGTTTTCACATTTTTAAATATTGTCCACATTTGACAACTATTCAAGTACAGAATTGACCCATTGATTTGCCTTACCAAGGGGCCAATTGTCCCACTACAAGTTTTGACCAACAAGAACTCTGGAGATCATCAATTGCTTTCTCCACATTGGATGGTTATTACCAGTAGTAATTAGTAAGTTTCATCGTGGAAGTTGACCCGGGGGATGTTGACCTCGATCAGCATATTTTTGCCTGCTATACTTGGTTTAGAGAACAAAAATGTGTTTGAAACAGCTAACATATTAACATTTATGCATTCATGCTCAAAGAATATGAAATGGAATCAAAGTTCAAGCGGAAGCAGAGTCACATATAGATCTACCTATGTATTACACTCTGATAAAAGTACCATTTTTTCTGAATATCCGATGGAAGAAAATTCTTTCCCATAAATAACAATTACAAATAACAGATTAATTTGCATGCATGTTCCAATCTATTCTAAAATAGACTCTGATACAAAAAAATGTTTGCAAAACAAACCGGTGGGGCGAAGTGGAAAAACGTTGCGGCATTTGAGGCAGGAGGAAAAACGGTGGGGCAACCGCCTCAGTTGCCTCATACTAGCTACGCCCCTGTTCAATTAAAGATTTTTGACGCATTACGAAAATTTTACTATCATGATGGTGTACCCGGGGTGTCTCTTTGTGCCAACAGGATTCTTTACAAGAACTGAGGATGTTAAACAGGAGAATGAAGCAGGAGAATGATGTGCTCCAGAGACACGTAGAGGGTGAGATGAGGCGGGTGGAGGACATTGAAAGTCAGCTTCACGAGGCCATCAAACAAGAGAACGTGGCCAACCTACAGGTAAATGCGGTATATTGGACATATAGAGGAACTATTCATGTCATAGAAAATAAATGGTTGCAGTATAAATGATTCTGGGATAGAAGTACATCACAGGTTGTGCTCTGTGTAGTTTTAGTAAGTACACGTTTTGCGGAAATTATTCCGTCTCTTCATGCTATTCTTCTACATCCCTAAAAATTAAACTAATTTATTACAAAGGTTTCCATGGCTAAGTAAATGCAAGGGAATTGCAAATTATACAACATTTTATTGCTCTGTAGTAACAACTTGCAGGTAGTGACTTGTTAAACTATAGTAAGCTGAAACCTAAAAAATTTTCTGATTTTATGGTGTTTTGTTTTATTATGAATAGGTCAGAAAATTAGAAGACGCTATAAGAGAACAAGCACGAGAGCATGACCGAGAATTGGAGCGGCTAGACGCAGACAGAAAACGAGAGCGCAACAACCTGGAAGCTAAAATAGAGGAGCTGAAAGGTTTCCCTGTTTTTGCCTTCTCTTCCATTATGGTTGTTATTACATTACATGTATCATTGTAAAAGTTTGTTTGTAGTGTATATCACCAAGTTCATTTTAAAAACTACTACACTATTTAGAAATAACTATTTACTTGTGTAAATAGTTATTTTAAATATTGTAGTAGCTAACTTGAATTTAACATAGAAATATTTATATCACATGTGACTCTTAACTCATGCAACTCTCAGCATTATATTTTGTTTGTTTGCTCTAAGTATTTCTGGTTCTATCTAGTCTGTATTGTATATTTCAGATGAATTGAAACGCATCTCTCAACATAATCATATAAAAGAACATGAGGTGCAGTCTCAGTCCATGAAAAAGGACGATGAGATCAAAGCTCTAAAAAAAGAGGTCATTGATGTAAGAATGTGGGCTTGATCACAGTTTTCTCTTGCCCTTTCATTATGATTTGGAAAAGGTGTATTCTACTTTGACAAACCCTGCACAAACATTGTAGCCGTATAAAACTTTCGGTTCGGTCCCAATGAGTAAGAGTAAATGAATGTAATAATGGAATATTTTGTCTTATTTTAAATGTAAACGCTTTTGCGTCATTAATTCAAGAATAGAAAATATTATTGTGTCTATAACTTCATATGAATGGAACATTCCACGTTTGATTATCTCCATCAATAAATAATTCTTTATGTATGATATTGACCACCCATCTCGTTCCTATCCATCCTACGATTACATTTATTCATAATTCAACAAGTAGAATGTCAATGTCTGTGGCCGAATGAATAGGGAGTTGGATATGGATAGGGAGTTGGACTCGTGACCAGAAGGTCATGGGTTCGATTCCCGGTCAGGTCTGGTGGTGGGCGTTTGAGCAAACTTACTGCTAATACCTACACATCACGCGAAATGAATGCTAATGTGAGCAATTATCACATATACGCAACAGCAGCAAATGGTGTATGCAGCCAGTGTTGTATGCTCCCCAGGGAGTTTTTGAAAGGGTAAAATTGAGTGCCAAATACGCCAATGACCTGGTGTAAATGAGTCGACTGAGCAGTACTCCTGGATAGTAGATTGTAAACTCCGACATTTACATTATGAAATTAACTTACATCTGTGTATAAGTGCACACAAATTGTAGGCTCGTATGAAAACCAGAACAGAGAATGAACAAGAGCTGAGGCAAGCATCACAGAGCTATTCTGATGACATACAGAGACTACGGGAGAGGAACACTCTGCTCCTCAAAGAAAATGCCGGCCTTAAAGAGGAGGCAACCATCCATATTCATAGATTGAATTCCCTTGAGGCTGAGGTAGGCTTTTTTTCATATGTGTATTCATATTACACAATATTTAGCTATTGTTAACATTATTGACATCAAAATTGTGATTGATTGGTGATAAATATGCCATTTTAGGTCGACAGTTTAGCAAAACAACTTCGCATGGATAAAGATTCTGTGCAGAGTCAAAAGAAAAAAGAAAAAAGTCTAGTGGAGCAAGTCCAGTCAAGTGAAGCTCGTTCCATTGCAGCTACAAAGCAGCTGATGGACCAAAAGAATGAAGTAGAATCATTGAGAATAAGCAATAGCAAGCTAAAGAACAGAATTTCTGACCTAGAATCTGCACTAGATGATCTCACAAGAGAGAGAAACAAACTGCAAACAGATTATCAATCTGTGGTAAAGACAAATGAGCAAGAAAGGATCCGTTGCCAATTAGGATATGATCATGTGGCAAAGTTGAAGAGAGATCTGCAATCTGCAAATCATCAAATGGCTAATATAGAAGAAAAAATCAGATTAGAGTATGAAAAATCATTTACTGAAAGAGAAAGAGAGATTAGTGTAATCAGACACAAGCATTTAAATTGTGATGCTACTATAAGAGAATTGAAGAATAATATTGAGCATGTAGCGAAAGAAAAGACTACTGCTCTTCGGGAACTGGACAAACTTAGGTCTCAAATGACTTCAGAACAGTTAGATTATGACAGAGAAATTGAAGAACTTAAGTATGATAAGATTCATTTAGATAGTGAAGTAAGGAAATTAACGTCTCAAATAAAAGATGACAAAGAAGTCATTAAGCAACTGCAGGTGGAAAATAGATCATTGATAGAACAGCAAACTAAAGTATATACAGAACTCAAACATGGAAAGGCAGACTGCATTAACATATTGAAGAAACAGAATGAAATGTATTTCCAGGAAACTGAAAAGTTGATGAAGGAAAATCTCTTGTTACATGAAAGTGTCAAATCCTCTTCTTCAAAAGAAAGAAAGTGTAAATCAGAATTGAAAAGAAGGAAAAATGAACTCAAAGTAGTAATACAACAGAGAGATCAATTTAAGCATTACTGTGGTGAATTTGGACATTGGTTGAAATACGGACCGTTATGGAATGAAGGAAAAATTCAACATACTTGCCATTCAGATTCATGTAAAGCTTGCATGTTAGTTGTTGGAAATTCGTTAAAACCAAACTTAGCTGATCTTCAATCATGGAAGTCTGACAATTCTAGTGAAACTGAGGCATCACCCAATCCTGTTTATAGTAAACATTATGATTATCTGGATTTAGATGGATCAGAGCATGAGAAAGTATCTATTCAAGATCCTTCTAACAGACGACATATGAGAACATATGAAATGTTTGACCATAAGCCAACTACAGACACAGTTGATTCTAATATTTACAAGGATTATGCTTCTGCATTGAATGATAATGATCCAGGTGATGAATATACTGGCCTTCACAGAAGTGATACAACAGTAAAGTATAGCCATCAAAGAGGTGATATTTCAAAAGAGAATAGTGTAGTGAAAGCGCCTCGTGAATCCACTGCTAAGCTGATTGATATAAATCATGGCGGAAGAAGCAGCAAAAGCTCTGATTCGAATGATAGTATGGTATATGAGAGTGGATTTTACAGTAAAGCACAAGATGGCACACAAACATTGGCCACTGGTTCAATACATACTGATGTTGATCAGAATACCATAAAAGATTTACAAGAAAGTTTGGCATCTGCACAGAGAGATGCTGCGTTATTGAATCAAACCATCAATCAATTAGAGGAGGAGAAAGCTAATCTTGCCTCTGAACTGGCTTCACTACAGGCTAAGCATAAAAAGAAAGATCGACCTCTTGCATTTGTACATGAAAAGGTTGAAGGCAATGGTGAATGGAAAGATTTAGATGAATCACAAGATAGTGATGCATTGAATAACGAAAGATATATCCAGAAAATTGAAGAGCTGGAAACAGAAGTTAAGGGTCATAAAGAAAAGATTGAACACAAAGATGATGAAATTCAAAGAATTAGTCAGATAAGTGACAAGTATCATGAAGACATTCAGCACTTAAAAGAAGAACTAGAATCTTTGCAAGCAAATGACTCTCAACGTACTGAAAACTTCCAGCAAGAGATCAATCATTTGAAGCAGACAATCAATGAGCTAAGAAGTGCTAATGAAATATTAATACAAGAAAATAATATCGATGCATGTAAACATGAAGATCTAGAAGAACAGACAACTGAATATGAATCATTAAAAATAGAAAATGAGAAATTGCACATGGATAAAGATGAACTACAAAGGAAATTGCATAAACAGGAAGAAAAATATAAAAAAGATATGAATTTAAAAAAGGAAAATAGGAAACAATTAATGAGTAAAATTAACAAGAGGGACGAGGAAATTGCAAGCTTGAAGCAGGAAATAGACAACCTGAATGAAAAAGTTGAGATGATGAAACTTGAAGCTTCACACATGGAAACTGCCAGTATCAAAAGTGAAGAAAATGAAGAAATTGAAAATTTAAAGAAAGACAAAGAAATATTAGAATCAAAGATTCAGATATTATCAGAACAAGCAAGCACAGAAAAGAACAAGCAAATGCAGTTAAATAATGAAATAGAAACTTTGCAGGAAAAGCTGGATGAATTGCAAAAGCAGAAGGAATTGATTAAGAATGAATTAGAAAGTAAGAGTTCAGACATGATTGAAAAGGAAGTTTATATCAATCAATTAGAACAAGAGAAAACTGCTATAACAGCAGAAAAGGTAGACATTAAAAGTGACTTAGATGCACTTTATAATGAGTATGATGATTTACAAAAGAAGCTTTATGAAAAGGAACAAGGGTATAAGACGGAAATTTCCAAGTTGGAAGCAGAATACAAGACCCTAAATGAAAAGTTTAAGGATGAAAATGAATTGAGATTGGAAGTTGAAAGTGAATATGGTTCTTACAAAGAAGAAATGGAGGGTAAGTTACAGACTGTTGAGGATTATAATGAACTCGTACAACAGTTTGAAGAATTGAAAACAATACACGAGACTGTGGTAAGTGATAAAGAGAGTGAAATGAGTGACAATATTCAGAAATTGCAAGCTGCAAATGATAAGATAACAGAGTTGGACAGTCAAAATGAAGTATTAAAGACTGAAATAGATAAGATAAAGGAGGCCTATATCAATATTGATGAGTATGAAAGTGTTAAAAAAGAATTAGTTGGTAAAACAACAGAGCATGAAGCATTTGTTGAGCAATCTAATGCTGATATTGATCAATTACAAAAAGATTTAAGTGAAAAGGATATTGAAACTGAGCAGCTTTTGGAAAAGGTTAGTTCATTAGAAAGTGTTAATCAAACAAAGGATAATGCACTTGATGAATTCAAAGAAAAACTAGCTCAGCTTGAAAATTCAAAACGCATCACCGAAGAAATGTACCAAACACAAATTGATCAAAAAGACACGGAAATCTCTGATCTAAAAGAGGAAAAGAACAATTCAGAAATGAAAATAATTCAACTGCTTGAAGAGATAAAAACATTAACTAGCAAGGTTACTGATGAAAAAGATGAATTGGTTGCCAAGATAAATGAGCAGAAGGAAATGATAATGTCACTGCGCGAGAATATTACAACACATGAAATTACTATAAATGAATTTAAAGAAGAAAGGTACAATTTCATAGACTCACAGAAACACAAATTGCAGGATGAAACAGACCATTTGACTCAAGAAACCAGCAGATTAATAAAAGAATTAGAGGATTGTGAAGCGAAGTACACCACCGCACTGTCTGAAAAAGAAAGAGGAAATTTCAATCTCAGTGAAACAGTTCAATCTTTGAATGAGACTGTCAGAAATTTGAAAGAACAATCTGAAAGGCATAGTGAAGAATACCAACAATCCATAGATGATATGACTTCTCGATATGAGGCAATCGAAGAGAAATACACACTGATTATCAAACAGTACTCTGAACTTGAACATGAGCATTCGAATATGATAACTGAAAATGAAGAATCACTTGATAAGATGCGACAGTATACTGAATCTCAACAGGAAACTATAGAAGAATTTGAAAGAAATTTGTTGGATACGAGATCAGTAAATGATAGATTACAAGATAAATTAGCAGAATTACAAAGCAATGACTCAGATAAGGACACAGAACTGGTAGAAAAAATGAATATGCTTGAAAGGAATACAACAAAGTTAAAGGATGAAAATGAGACATTAAAATCAACTCTTGATGAGCTGGAAGATGAAAATACAAGATTAGTGTCCCAAATAGAATCGTTGGAAATAAAGAATAATGGATTGAACCATAACATGGATGAAATGGAGGAAGAACAAAGTCAATTAAATGAACAATTACAGAGATTGCAGACTGAATATTCAGAGTTGCTATTGAAGTTTGATGAAATAAAAGATGAGAAAGAAGACTTAGAAACAAGGCAACTGAGCTTGGATCAGCGGTTACAGATATTGCAAGATGAAAGTTTTGACATACAAACAAAACATGATGATATTGCCAAAGAGAAAGAAATATTAGAAGATAAACAAGCACAACTAAATGAAAGATTAGAAAAGTTGCAAAAGTCCTATAATGAGTTGAATGTAGAGCATGAGCAAGTAATACAACAGAATTCAAACATAAAAACTGAGTTTGAACTTAGGATAAAAGATTTGCATACAGAATATTCTACTTTGCAATCAAAATATGAAGAATTAAATGCCGATAAGAAACAAAGTACTGAGGCATATGTACAAGAGCTTAGTGATAGATTGCAAACACTGCAAGATGCTAATGATGAGTTGAAAAAGAAACATGAAGAGTTGGCAAATGATAAACATTCCACAGAGGAGGATTTGCATGATAGCTTGCGCAAAATGCAAGATGAGTACTCAGATCTACAGGCAAGATATGATGCATTATGGAAAGAGAAAGAGAATCAAGAATCAGACTATCATGAAAAAATGCATATATTGGAAGAAAGCTATTCTGAGTTGAAGGTGCAATATGATCAATTGATAATTGAAAAGCAAACTATTGAAGAGAGACTTGTTCTCTTGGGGGCATCTGGAGACAGAGCAGAGAAAAACAGTAAGAAATCATTTGTTTTATGTAAAAAAGATAATTGTTTCTATTGTGTCTTTCATTGAATCTAAGTGATTGTTATTTGGTGTTTATAATGTATACATCTGGGTACGGTTTAAACAGGGGGACTACCAAGTAGACTGGTGAGTAGAGTAGAAGACAGATTAATTCTAATCAATTTATCTAAGATTTAGTTTAGTTTAATTCACAAACTCAAAAGTCTAGTTTAATTTGATAAAAAGTTTCAATTATAGCCATGATTAGTTTGGATTAGAATTAAATAACAGAAACATAAAAATTATTCTACGATACAAAATAGCATGTAGTGAAACTGAGGATCAGTATATTGATAATTTTCCATAATATGACTCCTTCCTAACATGTTTAGTATTCGACACAATGTGACCTAATAGCTCTCAAAATTATCTCTTTCAGAATTGTTTAATGTTCAATCAAATCTTTGTATTATTTATACATAATTTTAGTTCAGTTTAATTATAAAATGTCATACTGGAGACAGTATGTAGGCTGGGGGTTACAGAGACAATGGTTCAGCCGTGTAACCTTATAACAGCTCACTACTTGGTCTCAAAACCTTGGAGTCGGGAGTTTGAGTCCCGCCAGGGCCACTTGATATAGTCAAATGGAAGCTTAGGTTGTAAAACTTATCCTCAGCTATGGCTATCGTGGTAGGAATATGCTTGGTAGAAAGATGTGAAAGAGAATGTAGACAATGAATTTCACAAGCATTAGGAAACACATATATATCAATTTAGTTTAGTTTAGCAAATTGTCACATGGTTTAGTTTTAATCCCCAAAAAATCAATTGCCTCAACTCTGCTGGGTAGCACAACCAAATGCTCAAAATAAGGAAATAATGATCATGATTTAATTGACTGATCGATTTGAAGTATTTGTACTATAATGATTGTCAAATGTCTTTTAGATGATGGAACCTGCTATAACAGTGAACATGTGGAACTGTTAGAGAAGATAAATTCATTGAAGGTGGAGATCCAGCAGCTGTCAACCAAAACAAACGTAAATCATATTATCAATATGTGCAAATTGAACGAAGGGTGGAGAGTTGTCAATTTAATAATTTGTTATCATTAATATGTGTTTATTAAGATATTGCATTTTACAGCATTCCGAATCACCTGCACTAGAGGCAGAGGAGAAGCTGAGAGACGAGGTTGCCATTTGGATTCAAAGGTAACATAGTTTGTGTACATTTCACTCGAGGAAAGTTGACTTTATAAACTGACTTTATGAGCATATAATACTTTTAAAAAATATGGCGGTATATATCATAATAGGGGTCACCTATACTAATAGATGCAACAAATTAATATTCAAAGTTGTAACAGTGTAACGTAGAAGTATATGTGTTGTGATAACTTGAATACTAGGTATGAAGGAAGCATGGAAGGTCACCGAAGCCTACGAAAAGAGTATAGAGCAATGGAATCTAAGCTGCAAACCATCACTAAACAAATACAACAGCTTAAGGACTGCAAGAAGGAAGGCCAACCAGCAGGATCAGAAGATATAGAAGTAAGTTGTACATGTGTTCACTGAAACACATGCACCAATATGACAATATTATTCAATTGATTTATGGTTTAATACTTACCTCTTTGTTCTAGTTGAGTTTAGCTCAAAAAGAGAATGAGACCAAAGAACATGAGGCCCAGATTGCTGACCTCCAGCAACAGATTGCTATGCACAGTAAGGAAACTAAAGACCTTAAAGAGAGTATTTCAGTCTTACTTGGGGAAAACTCACAGCTTGAGAAACAGGTAATATGTTGATGCTAATACGCTAATTGGACTTTTGATACAACACCATCTACATATATGCAATAGATTATAGTTTAATTTCTATTTTCTTTTTAATTTTAAATACTAGGTTAGTGAGCTGCAAAAAGACTTCCAGCAGTTGGAGCAGAATTCTGAGTCCTTAAAGACTAAGAACAAGGAATTGGCTACCAAGATTCAGGAGCTGTACCAGAGACAGGCCACTGAGGTGAAGTTGCTAAGAGCCAACCACCAGACAGAGATCGACATCATGCAGAACAAAGTAGGGAGAAGTAGTAGTACATCCATAGTCCCAATTGTTACAAGATTATCAAGCATAATGATCATTTATAACTAATACACTGTTTATATCATGGGCTTAAGTGTCATGAGGGGTGCAGGGTATATACAATATTTACTATACAAACACTATCCTTATGGTATCTATTATATTTTCAACTACAGAAACACAATGGAAGCCAGTCCATGTGTTTTAATGAACAATGCAAGCTAGATTTGTGCGCTAATACATACTTCACTTCTCATAATTCAAATAAGCTGACAGAGTTTTCTGTCATCAGAATTTTAATATTTCTACCAAATGTTTATACAGTGTGTAGTATATGACCTCTTCAAGGAAATGACAAAACTAGGGTATTACAATAAATTGTGGGTAAAGAAATACCATTTTACCGTAACTTATTTTATGTACATATTATATAATTCCATAATATCTGGTATTATCTGCCTTGAATATATCTTAAAAGCTATTTTTTCACATCCGTTTTTTTAAATCATTCACATTTAATTGACTGACTTCTGAAAGTTATTAAATCACCACATTTTATAAACAATGATGTGAACAAATAATTTAGCGCTGGTATTTGTGAATAAAAATATTTAGAGTATTTTGCATATTTCAATTATGTGAAGTGATAAGGTATGTACTACTAGATCAATCCAACCTCAAAATGATGACCTAGCTCCAATTGTGTTTTTGTCATTGGATACCCTATATATATCTGCATATCAATATAATAAGTAATTGTATAGTGTGTGTTGTATATTATATGTATACCCTATAATACATTGTGTGGTGGCTCACAATCTGTGGTTGTCTGGTGAAACAGGTACAAATGTATGAAGCATCCTTGGAGCAGCAGAAACAAGAACTGGAGAGGCTCAGAGAAGCAAACGCTGGGGAAACTAGTGACCCTAGACTGCAGGAAATAGAGGAGGAAAATGACAGGCTGAGAGCAAGACTTACACAGCTAGACCAGGTGATCATTTACATATCCGATGCCTCAATTTAAACACCATATTGATCTAATATACTTAGATTATTTTTGTGGAATGATAAAGCTTTTGGCAAATAAAGTCATAGAAACACCAGGGATTGTAAACAGTTTGTATTGACGCTTTTTACTCAAGTCTGAAGGGAGGGGTTTTGAAAATTTAGTTTATTTGAATTTTGAGTTTTTAAAGTTAATTGAAAAAAAGTGAAAGGGTTATTTGCTTCTAGTTGGAATGAAATCATACTTTTTATTATATTATGACAAAGTATGATGACAAAAGTGAGATGGATTTTATTCACTGTTGATCATTTTAGCTCACTTTATTTAGGTGATTGTTGGCCTTAAGTCTGATGTGAAATCCCTAAGGGAGGAACAGGCCATCACTAAAGCCATGTCAGCAGATGATATTAGGGAGCTCCAAACCAAATACCAGACTGAAACCCAAGAAAAAGATATGATGATAATTGACATGCAAGAAGAGATTACCAGGTTAGTTGTGCACAGCAATTGATGTTCATTTTAGTGAAAAGGTTGAATCCAATGTATCTACTGTTTATGAAATTTGTTTTATGGGCATTCTGACTCTTGAAAATTGATTGTTCAGATAGTAAAGGTGGTTAATTTGCATTCACAGTCTTGAGGCTGAGAAGTCTGAATTAGAAAGAAACCTGAGATCTGTGGTAGAAGAACTTGAGGCCAAGCTTGAAAATAAAGAGGCACAGATGAAGAAGCTGGCTGAAGAGCATCAGGAACTTGCAGGCGATAATCATGATCTAAGGTTAGCTACTTGTTTTTTTCAAGGCAGCATCATCTTATGGTTTTTGCTCGGGAGAGATAACTTTTGTATGCTTCTGTAGCTGAGTAGATAGGCAGCTGGACTCGTGACCAGAAAGTCGTGGGTTCACATCTGTTCAATAATTACCATCATCCCAAGCTGCAGGCTTTTAAAAGGCTACATGGATGAACCGTTGCCACTGTAGCCCCCAGTCTACATAATTGGTCAGTTATCATCTTAACTCAAAGGTTGTGGGTTTGAATCCCACCTAAGGATGGAAATCGTTGGAGGTCTAATTTCTTCTCATGTTCATGCTAGTGGAGTATTCTTATGTGTTTTTCCCACATTTGCTTGTGGATTCAATTTTATTCTTCTCTCTCTCTTTTTATTTACAGATCTTCTATTAAAAGTGTTTCAAGCAAAGTTCAAATATTAGAAGAGGAAAATGGTTCTCTGAAACAGCAAATTGAAGAACTCAAAGAGGAAACTCGTGAAAGAATAGTTGATGGTACGTTGAAATATGAGTAATATCTAAAATAATTCTGATAATGTACAAACATTCAATATTCCATGTTCATGCGAAAGTTACTGTTTTTATCAAAGAGCAATTTTAACAATGTTTTTGAGAGCATAATACTGATAAGCATTTTCATGCTGTTCTTTCACTGGAAAAGGTCATTTCTTATAAGATAATGGATCCAACATTTCTTTTTAAGCTTGTTTATGTGACATAATTACATAACATTGTGTTTGATCTGCTTTAACATTTTTTGAATAATTTTATGTATAGAGGGACATGGTTTAAAGAATGAGCAAGCTTCAAAGGTGAAACAAATAATTGGTGATCAGCTTCAGCAAAATACAAAAGGTAAAACATTCATATCATTAATATTCATCTGTAATGTTGTTTGAGTGTTATGCCCATTCCATGCTCCTCCCACTCTCAGTCTAAATCCCTCCTACTCGCCGTCATGACACTGTTCCCTGTCAGTTTAACTTCAAACTATTCAATGAAAATTCCTTTTGCACATATAACATACATTGTAGATGAAAGGTGATAACATAGTAATTAAATTATTTTGCCAAACTAGATATTACTCTCTTTGTTCACTTTAAGTCTTGTAATGAACTATATATATATATATATATATATATATATATATATATATATATATATATATATATATATATATATATATATATATATATATATATATATATATATATATATATATATATATATATATATATATATATATATATATATATATATATATATATATATATATATATATATATATATATATATATATATATCATATATTAATATATATTTTTCATGTGATTAATGTTATTCTCCAAATCGTAATTTAATATCTTTGTCACCTTCTAATGTCTACTGATTTAAACTCCCTTCAATTGAAGATTCCCTGGTAACTTTATAAAGCAAACATTTCAATTCATCATCTTGCAGAGATGGTGTTGTCGCATGCTGTGGATGAACAGGTGTGGAGCCTCCTGGGTGAGCTGAGTGAGAGGGCTCGCGTTACCATTCGCCAGTCTGATGTCAGCAACACACTTGCACAGCAGCAGGTGCCAGCACACTTTGCTTACTTTTCTTTCTGATATCTCTAATGGTTCCAAGGCAGGGGCTGGAGGAGTCATATGGCTCCAGTTTAGTCACCAGGCATCCAGTATATATTGAAATTCAAAATGACAGCTCACATATAGGCAACATATGATGCAACATAAACCAAATTCGTGTTCTGCACCTTCAAATTATGTACAATGGACTATCTGTCCACTTTTTCTCAAAAATGCTTCTGGAGTCTTACTGAGGCCTCTTTTGAAGATTTCCGACCAGTCTAGTATTAAACATTTTGATCCCACAAAGAGAGCAATTCTAGTTAATACTCGTGGAAGTATTTTTACTCATGTAAAGTTGAATGTAACCCTAATGTTGAAATCTGTAATAAATGGTCACAGATTGGTGTAAAGGCCCATCAATGTGTGTGGGCTTCTAAACATGCCTTTAATGAGGCAGGTTTTAAAGGAACGGGATATGGGAAAACAGGTTGAAAAAAATAGGGATATGGGGGGAAATGCCCCCAAAAGAAACGTGTAGGATTTCAAGGAAGGGGGATGCATTTGTGGGGGAAAAGCCTCAAAATTTGTGGGATGTGGAAAAATCTAGGGATGTGAGAAAAAAGGCAAAAATATTAGGAATGTTGGATTTCTTGTCCCCTTATAAACACCAACCCACCTTTAATAGAAGTCAATGAAAAGATATTTTATTACTGAATAACATTCGTTTTAATTTGTCAAATCTGTTCAGTCCTGACCACAGACATTGATACTGGTGCCTTTGGTTTGGTGCAATTTGTACGTTTCTAATCAATGGTAATAACATATACAGCAAAATATATATAATGTATACAGCAAAATAACTTGTATGTATATAATGTTTTACCTTTATTACCTACATGTAGGTATATGTTACACATGTACCGGTATATAGAAGCGAGGACATTATAAGCCCATTGGACTGGGCCATAATATGATATGTGCATGTATTTAAGTACATAAATTGTATATGCCAATGTCACAATAATATAACTTATTAAAACCAAAATCTATAAATATTCAATTCACCTGCATATGATGGTCATATTTAATCAAAATGACAGAAGACGAGTGACTGGAGCAGACATGAAAATTTCTTTATTCTGATGAATGCACGCCTAAACTATTAATCAAACATAACATGATAATAACACCTCCGTGCGCCTGCCAATGTCTAGGTGGTCATGGTGCCAAGTGTGGCTGTGTCTCGACTTGGCTCAGATGTGGAGGCGGCCATGGCAACAGCGAACCTTGCAGGTAATATGTTTTGATTCTATTAGATTTTGTTTCAATGTAAACATGCTTACCTTGCAATTTTGTCATGTTATTGATAGTGTTTTTTTGTTCATTGCAACTGTTATTTTCTAACCAGTAAGCTACTATCTTTGTGACATACGAAAACTAATTTTTGTTTAAATTTCTAAATTTTAAAAATTACTTTGATGTAGTGTTCATGCTTTAATGACAATTTAATGAAACATTTGACCATTATTTTCAGTCATTTTTTCATATTTTTAAAGAAAAAAACTAGGTTTTTCACCATAATTATTTGTCATGTTCATGTCTCTATTGAAATATCATACATGTAATATACATGTAAGCATATTTAAATCAGTGACTACTGGGCACAGCAATAGTCTTATTCATTCATATTGAATATCAGCATGTAAAATATTGTTAAAAAATAGGGATTTAATTAAGAAATGTTACCATTGAATTGTTTTATTTGCCAGGTCTTCCTGGAAAATATAATATACCATTATATGTTCACGAAGCTATATACTTGTACCTTATTTCAGACAACCAACAGGCAGTGCTCTTAATACTCCATCCAATTGCTCCACATAATGCACTCACTATGCCGTCTGCTAACAAGCTACATTATGAGGACATTGTGTCTCATTTCCTGGCTGTGATAGACGTTCTTTTTTGGAACAATGAGATATATGACTGTGACACAAACACATCAGCCATACAGCAGCTGAGACAAAGTGTCAAAACGTAGTGGAAAAGTTTTTTTTAAATAATTTGGATACCCTTGAACGCATTATCTTATGATATATTGTACATATGTATGTTCATATTTCATTTCAAAACACTGATGTGTTAATGATTTTTTAATTTGATGCAATAGATCATTTCCACCTGCAAACCAGAGGGACCATTTATAGACTTGGTGTGGCCTTTTGCTCAACATCATTTAGAGGTAGTTTACAAAAAACAATGCCTTGTGATATTCATTGATATTGTGATATTCATAGTAAAAAAATGTTGGTTACATTTTTCTTTAGATTTTACGCATTTCTTATAATTTGGACATTTCAAACTAATTACTTTAATTAATTGAATGTAGATTTTGTTTTGTGTTAATCGTCCAATGTTAGTGTATCTTAAAAATATTGTTGTAAAATGAAAAGTACATGTATGTATTACTATAAGTTTCAGGTTTCTTGGATGTTCAGTAGAAAGTACAAAAAGATGATCAATACTCAATGTACTTTACTAACTGAAATATATTTCTAGATCTTCCAATAGACCCAATTGTTATAGTCCATTTTTAAGTGTAAGTTTATGTTCATCTATGGTGATACCATCATTTCTTTCAATTTTTTGTAAATACTTATGAACCATCTACTGGTACGTGCAACTAATGTTATTCTGCCTTCATCTTAATGTTCTTTTTATTTCCTATCTATAAGTAACATGTAAAAAAAAAATTCTGTATTTTTATTTATTTTCATAGATGAGTAACTAGTCATGGCTTCATAGGACTAATTAATTAGCACACATATGTTCAGAAATTTCCAGCTGAAAATGTGGTTAATAATTTTTGTGATTTAGAACTTATAAAGATAGGTGATGTTGTATGTACATACGGTTAGAGACATTTCAACAACCTTAATGGTAAATGGAATGAAGTTAATAAATAAACAACGGCTAAAAAAATTAAGTATATGCATAAAATTATTTCATCAAAATGTCATTTTATTGATATAATATATACACCCATTACATGAGAGCATTTTGATTCTTTACTCTGTTCTCTGCGCATTACATTACCAGCCATGGCAATGCTTCATGACATTGTAAACATCTAAATACAGAGTACATCTATAGGACTGCAAATATTGTATCAGTACCTTGTATGGCATTATACAATCAAATCATGCAGTTTCCTTTATTCTTACCATTTTGTAATTTGAATTCACATACAAACTTAAACAATGTATTTCAAGTATAACATATATAACTCTCCTTTAAACTTTAAAGTTCAGTAATATATGAATCTAAATTTCATGGGATTTTAAAAATCCACATTCTACCATAACCTCATTGAAATATCACAAACAAGAAACACAACTTGACACATTTCATATTCATACATAGATTATTGAATTTCTAATATACATGTAATTCCCATACATTTTTTTGTGCTGAACCTTATTCTCAGTCAAACAACTTACAGCATCTACTCCAGTGGAATTATTGTAGACATGATGTATATGTATTCATATACCGATTTAAAAAGAAAATAGATTGATAATGCTAGAAGAACATATTTATTTGAATACCACCATAAACATGTTTTAATAACAATATGTAATACTGTAATTGACATTTCAAAATATAGGCACTTTTCACAGGACAACAAACATTTCAAATGCAATAATAATAACAATTACCACCATTTTAATGATACATCCCCTCAACTAACACACTAGAATTTCCAAACATTCAGTTTATGGGATTTCAGTCATTCAAAATAGACATAAGGATTAACGATTTTTAAAAGCTGAGAAAATAACAATAATCCAAGAAATACCTAACTTATACTAAACAAACAAAATTAATTACAGTGTACCATTATCTTCACTGCCAATATTTTCATGACAAAGTCAAATTAAATCTACATACATATAATATTAATCATAATTTTTAAGTCTTCAATATGATTGTTGTCAAGATCAATTAAAGACCCAAATTCAAAACCAATATCTACATGTACTAAACAAAAATTCAAGATGACATTCAATATCTAACATGCAAATCACTTTTAAAATTATGTGCATCATTTATCACATTACAATGCAGTTACTCTAACAAGCATTTACTTTTGCATCAGGATTTTAGCTGTGTAACAAAAAGTAACCAATCATGTTATATAATGCTGCAAGTTAATTTTCGTTTGTGAGTGTAGTAAATTACGACGTTGGCGTTTTCTTTCTGTGCCTGCCACTGACTTTGCGCTCAGACTGAGGACTCACTGAGCCGTCTTTCATTGCCTTTGTTACCAGCTTGTGCACATCTATACGCTCCACGATGTACTCCTAGAATGCATTTGATATTCATTTGTTAGAGATTGCTTTTCGTAAACAGGTGACTAACATCCATCTCCTATTAATGGCCGGGTTGCTATTGGCATACTTCTATTGGAGGGGGAAGCGTTTAATAGAGCTGGGCGTTTAATCGAGTTAGGCGGCGTAATACCATAGGTAAGACATAGCATTCTTGTTTCAAACAATGCATGGTTTTTAGGAGCTTTACACAATACAGTCTTGTTATAATGGGTTATGAAGTCAAAACAGATTTGCACATTGATCATTAAATACTTTTATTAGAAGTAGATGGGGGGAGTTTATTAGAGGTAGGCGTTAAACAGAATACCTGCCAGCTCAGAGGGGGGGGGGGTGTTCGTTTAATAGAGGTAGGCTGGCTTTAGAGGTAGGCCATTATTAGAAGATTTATGGTAATTGGCAGTACCCATAGTTAGGAATAAAAGTGATTTCAGATATCCATGGTTTAGAGGTCTTCAATAATAACCCTTCCCATTCATGGTTCCCTATTAAAACACTGCCATGGAAACTATCAATAACATTATAATGAAAAATCCCTATAAAAGTTTTTTTTAAATGTCAGAATTTGACATTAATAAATCACTCACCTTGATCATCTGCACTCGTTCATCCAGAGTCATTTCCTGGAGGTCCGGGTCCATATGGCGGTGGCACTTTTCTGCGATGTTCTCAATCGCCATCATAATACTACCAAACTGTGATCGCTGTAACCATAGACATTCTATTACCCAACACATTCATGAAAACACCCATGGGCTTTTAAGTAAAACTTTTTCTACACGGTCAGCTTTTATGTGAACAAGTTTTGCATTGACTTCTTAAAAGTGCTTATCTTTCATACAATCTAATTTTGACTGTGGGCCCTTCAGTGAGTATGGGCCCTCTCTGTGGGTGTTTAGGTGTAGTCATTAATCTTTTCAATAAAATACGCTGATGTCCAAAAGTTGTCAGATAGCACTCTTTAACTGTTGAATCCCAAGTAAAGCTGATACAACATGTAGGTCCGAAATCATTACATAGCAACTGTTTATAGGGTTTGGAATCATACAACCACAGTCGTTCAATGTGACGATAACAAGCTAGCCCTTATTATACAATTTTTAACAGAATTTTCAAATTTCAATAGCAGAAGCGCACCTGCTCCCTCAGCTCCACTTTGCCATTGGCAAACTTTTGCTCAATCTCCTGGTTGAGGTCCTGCTTGTGCTCCTGCTCTTTCTGCCTAATGGAGAGCTCTGAGTTGATGGACAGCTTCATCTTGCCATGCTCCGCCTTCAACTGCTCCAGCTCTTGCTTTGATTCCTCAAGCTATATCAGATGACAGACCGATTGAAAATAATGATTGATAGTCATTTGATTCTCTGAGACAGTCATTCGAGGATGTAAGCGAGTGGTTATTGATAATTACTTAGAAAGATTTTGGACTTAATTAGCATTTGTTTTTAAAATGACATCATTTGTAACGGCAAAATAAAATTGAGATATTGGTCAGTTGGTTTGTTTTTTAAACAATATGACATTCACAGTACACGTAGAGTATTATTCATGACTATCTTGATCTTTACAAATACGTATCATTTTGTAACATTAAGTATTCTCGTTTATTTTTAAATTTAACACAAACTGTCTACAACTCTCTCAAACATGCATACGTGATCTGTCATGCCAATGAGGTTTTCTACAAGTGTCTGGTTAGTGTCACTCAGTGTTCGATGTCGCATCATCAGAGCATTCAACATGGAGTCCGAGACTTCAAGGTAATCTGCAACACATGAAATAATTGCTAATGAATGATATGTATTCTACTATTTTTAATATTTTTAATTTTTTAAAATCTACGCTCATATGCTCAGCTGAATGTACATCACCAACACGAGATCTCTAGAAATATTTATGGCCATTTATGGTTTTTACCATTTGTATTATGTACATTGGAAGTTTCCAGACATAAAATTGTCAGTAAAAGGAAATTTGAACAAATATAAGTGCCTTTTCTACACTTGATGTTTTGCTTTGCTAAAACTTAATCAAATAAATATACATACATGTATAACATTGTCTGTTTGATCTCCCACTTTTAGGAGTTACAAGTTCACTGATTTAGGTTAGTCTCAACTGATTTAGACAGTCTCAACTATGCAAATGGGTGTTACTTTTATATTTGGCTTGCAAATAATCTTCACTTATGAACTACAATGAATTTGAAGGTACCAATGTACAAGTCAAACTGGATATTAAAAATAAAGCACTAATTTCACAGTGCACATTTCAGTTTGCAATGTACTCACGAGCAGGCAGAATGTCTAGCACTCTGAGTAGGTAATCTTCATAGCACTTGTAGCGAGCCAGCTTATTCTTCAGATACTCATGTCTGAAAAATAAAACAGGTAAAATCAAAGATTCAAGAAACATATACTGGTATATCTATAAAATATATTGCAGTGGATTATTTTATTCTCAAGCGTTTTTTGTCACTAGTGGTTTACTGGTTGGGCATAACTAAATTAACTGTCAATAACCTTGAAGGGAATTCTTTTTATCTTGTAGAATGTTGTATTCCAACACTAAAAGTCCACTCTCATAGCCTTTGATACCCCTCAGGGATGATGTACATTTTGTCATGCTCCGCAAAAGTAGAACATTCTTCTCTTTTTTCTTGCCTCCCACCCCCCTCCCCACAAAAAGTAGAAAGTCGACAGTGTTTTGCAATATTTATCAAAATATTACTTATATATGCCATAAAATGATATCTATTGTATGTGAGAAAAATAAATCAGTTTTAATGCAACCAAATGCCCCACATTTAAATGGTAACTCGCAGAATTCTAATATGAAAAGTCTTAGCATGCACAAAGAAATCTTAGACCCACAAAAAAGCGGAATATCAGAAACTTGACCGAAACCATGTTCCATTTAATTGAGCATGACAAAATGTACATCATCCCTAAGTCAGTGGTTGCATTTTAAAATGAGTACCTCTGCTTGAGCTCTTCGAGCTGCTGCAGGAGCTCAATGTACTCATTGTTCTTTTGTTCCTTCATCTTCACCTCGGCCTGGAACTTCTGTATAGCACGGCGCCGCTTGGCCTCGTTCTCCTTGATAAACTTCTCAAACTTGGACACTCTGTCTCTCATCTGAGAAAATGCATGTCTTAAAGTATAGTACAAGGCATTGGACAGTTGGTATGATATATACATGTGAAAATCGCAAGTTAGATATTCAGCACAAAAACATAGCAATGGTGGCCATAAATCAAGTATTATTATCCTTTTGTTTTATTCATCAATTAGCGCATTTAATCGAATGTACATATATGTAATTAAAAAAACTTTTTTGTTCAATCCTAAAGCATTCTATGTGCAAATCATGTTTTGAAATTCCAAGAACTTTCACTATCTGCAGCTTGAATGTTGAGAAAACCAGAATTCTGTCTCCAAGCTGAACTTATTCTGGAATACCCCTTGGTCAATAAACAAATTCAAGATTAAAGAATAATACATTAATCTACACAATGTTATGACTATAAAGGTAGAGTGTGTTTATGGGTTTACCTTGTATGTCCAAATCAATTGATATTATCAATATCTGACCTTCATTCTCTATTTATGTCAATACCACTACATAAATATAGGAGAGATCTCCACTTCCCTTCATTTGAATTGTGAGGGTTTTAAATATTGATTGATCATTCATGAACCCCCATACATAAATAATGTAACATCCTTTTTATTCTAATAATGCATGCATACTTCTGCCATATTGTTTCTAATAAACACAGTAAATGTCTGCTATAACTAACTGCAATAACATACCCATCGTACTCATGTGACATGATATACAAATAGCGGTGTTTTTAATACCCAAGCCCCGATTGGGTTGGTTAAGACTATACACACGAGGTCTGTAGGCTATGAACTCAACTCAAAATTCAGCCAGAAATTCAGCCAAACGCACCGGGATGACCCGTGGTTTTGAACGAATGACGTACATCACGTTCAGATAACTATGTCACGCGTTTGTCTATCACTACATCACAAGTATGTTGATAAACGTGGTTGCTGCATCTACTCAATCATGGATAATAATGTGAAGATTAGAATATCCAGGTTATATAAATCATATATGTATACATAATATTTAGCCTATACAACTGGATATATACATACAATGAACTGGCCTGCATATTGTAGATCATAGTATAATGAAAGACTTCTCATTCATAGCTATTTCATTTACTATGGAAGTACGTCATTCGCCTAATTTTTTATCCCATACCTGCATAGTAACCTCCTTTTTGACAGCAATATCACTGTATGAAACCCATGATCAAGTGTAGAAAATTTAGGTTTATGATGTACAAAGCTGTTTAAGGTTTCATGCAATGACGAGGGTTAATTATATGTGTAACAGTGGTTACTATGCTTATATTTTACTAATTTGAGTTGTTAGGCAATTGCATGCAAGACTAGCTTATACCCATAGGGCCGAAAAATTGATAAAGGGCTCAAGTTTCATGCCATATTCTGAAATAAACACCGCCCATACCACGATCCTCACCCACTATTCATCTTGCATAGCTCAGGTCTACAGCATCCACACTGTCTTGACACTCCCACGCCGTCGCATGAGATAAGTACATTACCCACCACTGTTCTAACATAGTAGCCTATTACCCATTCTGACAGTTTGTTTGTTTTGTTTTGTTTTTTGTTGTTATTTGTGTGACATTGTCTTGTAGGATATGTCTTAAATTTTCTGCACATGAACCAGACATAACACGAGGTGTTTGGGTGTTAAGCATATGCTTATATTTACATATTAATTCTAATTAATTAGAAGTTGCCAATAGATGTTAAAATCTTTGTCAGACAAATAAAAAATATTCTTTACATCAAGAGAAAAAGTCAAATTCAGGTTGAATGTTCGATCTGCATTATGATTATGCATGTGTGTGTTGGGGGGTTGGGGTGGGGGGAGGGGCTAGCTGTCGATGAACAAATGGTTAAGCTCATCATACACCTTGGCTACTGACCACACTTCACACTAAGACATGATGAATAGAAATGATGATTGGTGCATGAATTCAATTTCATCGTTTTGTATAATTCATTTCAGCAGTAGAGAAAATAGCCTTATTTACATTATGCTCTGTGTACACATTCCTATCCATTCAATCAAAAGCATAACAATGTATTTAGTAATGCAAATTAATATAACATTGGCTGGAATTGGTGGAAGAAGGTCAGGTATACCATGTTCTGTCCTGCTACGCATCATATAGAGTCAATAATTATTGTTCAAGTGGAAAGGCTTACATATTTTATTACACCTCTGTCAAATAGATTGTCCTTTTATTACACTTGTTAGCTCAATAATACTAGGGTCATAATTATCTCCCATATATTTAAATGAATAAACTACTTCTTTATATAGCACCCTTAAAGAGAGGTATTTCTGGGATACTAGTTAATTATCATACCAGTGACCTGTGACAATTTGCCAGCTTGTCAACCAGCATCAGATTTATGTTGGCCCAACATTTGATGATGTTGCCTGATTTTTTGCATTTGAGTGATTTGACTTTTGCACCACTTTAATGGTGTCTGATAATTTTTTTTTTAAATTTGATGAAAGAAACTTCACTCTGGATCCATTTCAAATGAATGGCAAATGAATATTTAAAAATATTCTTCTCTACATTACAATCCGTACAAATGCTTATTTGTATATTCAATTTAAAAATAGAATGAATATGGTTAAGACAATCACAATTAAATGATGCTGTTCATCAATGTAAATAACTTGCTCTCATGCACATTCACTTGTATATTTGTGTCTGGCTGATCAATAAATCTATATCAATTGTTTCCTCCTCACACCAATTGGAGGTAATCAACCAATAAATACCCAATCTGTTCACCATCAATAATATTTTTCCCACCATGCACCTTCAGGTACAGCATGTGTATGATCCCATATTTTTTCAAAGAAATCATTTATGATTCACTATATACTTGCAGTGTTCAAAAATACTGAAAAGAGCTTGCAACATATAGTCAAACATGCAATAGTAACCTAACTGACGATCACTACTCAACAACTTACTGCCTTATCTGAACTGCTTTAAACATGAATATGATTGAGCAACTATCTACTTCATAATATTTTTTTCTATTTGGGGTGACTATAACATGAAAAAGGAACCTTTGTATCGACAAGCATATCACTATCTGCAGACTATTTCTTGAGAAACACTTCCTCCATTCCATATACCCATACAAGGTTATCATAATATGCTATTCAGCAGCTAATTTAGGTAAGTTCTTTACATGTACATCTGTCCTCTTCTATCAGAGTCGGGGATAAATACTTGCACAAATATCAGATATCATATGACAACCTTTGTTCATGTACATTAAAAGTTAAATGACTGAAACAAGTTGAAATAAGGATAGTGAAATTATCTGAGCAGGTTTTCATCTTGTTCATAGTTTTATTATACATGTACACTGACCTTCTGCTGTTTTTTCTGTATTTCTATCTGCCGCTGTGAACAAGTGTCCATGCGGTTCCGAAACTCTTCCCGTTTGGCAAACAATTCATCATCCACTCGTTCCACTTCTACCTGTTTTTGTGAACACACAATTGATCTTTCTTTTATAATTTGTGCTGCTATAACATTGTCTAAATAGCTTGAGCAACAAACACATGAAATACTCAAATACAATATAAAATATTCACAAATAACTTGTAATACCAAAGTATCTAATCTTAGCAGAAGTAAATAATAAACAGAATAAAAAGCAATTTCACAACTGGGAATTATTACTGTGATTTACATGTATTAGTATGGAGACTCAATAACATGATATTTGCTTTCATATACTGCTTGAGGTTCCTGCATTATAACCTTCACTTTTCCTTACCTGTTTTTTGAGGAGAAGAGTTTTCTGCAGTGTGTTAAGTCCTGTCTCCAAGAGTTTCCCAGCACTCTCCTTCACAACGGGAAATGCTGACACATCATCTGGCTCATCCTCCCTACAAAATATCCATCATAACGTACCATATTCAGTTTAAATAATTCTTTTAAGTCTTGCTTTTATTAAAGTACAAATAATAAAATATGCCATATTGGGTACTTTTAAACAACACATTTTTTATTTTAGCTTTTGTTTCTTATACACGTATCGACATTTAAAATATAAAATTATTAGGTAAAGCAATTAGTAGTTCCAAGTGACAACAACCCATTACACTCTCCCCATTAAAGACTTTCTCTTATTATTTCCTAGAGAAATTTTAAGAACCCTGTTTTCCAACATGTCTTTTTTTTAAACTCTTGTTTACTGGAGCTATTTCTCCCATATCAGTGCATCCTTCATAGGTCTGACACAGACTTAAAACATTTAGATCTAATTACATTTTCTTATTTCAACTATTCATTCTTGAAATAATGTAATTATTCGGATTGCGTCCATACTTTGAAACCCCTTATTTTACTGTAAAAAATCTAAAGACCTATCATTCTCCACGTTGTCTTTCACCCTTCAAAAAATAAGAACCCACCCTGAATATCAAGGGCTCAATAGCTATACCTTTATCAAAACTTGCTTGTTACACAACCCGGTATATATAGAGTGTAAGAACCCCATTTTCCCACAAAATTCCTCTGCAAAAATCTTAAAACGCTACGTTTTGAAATGGCAAAACCGCCAAAACTCAAGATCCGTCGTCCATACCCGACCGGGAATCGATCCCGTGACGAGAAGGTCACGAGTCCACCTCCCTATCCACTCGGCCACAGAAGCATACAAAATATTTCGGGTTTTTTATTATACCTGGCATAAATTTCAAAAGTATGGGGCAATAATTCAATAATGTTCCTGATAACTAAATACTACTGTCGGGTGTTTGGAAATGGCTTTACATATTATGCTTGAACCGGTATAGGTACGTTCAGTGGCCATGAACATACACTCTATAAAGATCTAGTTTTGAAAACGTGCTGATAAGAAAATGTGTGTAGGAGACGATCGCATTGCTGGCGTGCATATATATTGGTTCTGCGTGTTAATATTTGAATATTATTAACAAAACTTAAAACTAAGTGAACGCCTGTATGACCATAACGTACTCACAGATTCAGATTAAGAAAGACCGTTATTGATTTATATATCGTTATTAAATCAATTGCTACAATTAACAAGATCATTGCAAATTACCTATCATTGAGTTGCGTGACAAACACGTTTCTCTTGGGAGCCTCTAAGTCCAGTCTGTATGATCCTGTGGTCGCCATTTTATCAACTTTAACTGCACAAAACACAATTAAATTAACCTAAACTAGTATCCATAAAAGGCTGATCCATAGCCAACATGTCCGATGTAAACAGATTTATGCAAATGAGATAAGTGCTTGGAGATCTATGTCATGTGATCACACTAAGGCTGTCATGTACACAATCCCACGTGGCTTGAAGATCCAGGATCAATTGGCGTCTGTACGGGTCGCGCAACAGGACATATTACTTGCTCAGTTTGCTCTCTCCATGATGCATTGATCCTAGTCATGATTTGCCGCTCAGGTGTGAAGTCCACGCACCGTGTTTGTCTGGCCATTGTAGTGCTACTTGAATGTGCGTGTGGTAATTGTGTGCAATAATTCAATATGTTTTCCCGACCCGTCTTCTACAATACGTATATATTTTTATTTGAACAACATTAAATATATGGCTTGTATGACTGTTTAACAATTTAAACGTGTAAACAATGATTTAAATGGGAAAACCTTTGATATTTATATCAGATCACATACCCAACCTATCCTCGAAAATATTCAAAAAGAAAAATACTCAGCCAACATGGCCATTATTTGTAGATTTTCCGTGAAGGAAATGAAACCAATCAGCTCCACATATATGACATTCTAAGATATTTGCCACATTAGCCACAGAATAACATCTCGGTCACACCTACCCGAAAACTGGTCTCGTATGATTTCAATAAGAGGTCTCTTCTTGGAGGCTCGTGGTGGTCTTTGGGGGCCGGGGGCCCGCGAAAATTGGCTTCATTATAGAAGTGGGCTTTTTAAAGAAGTGCTCTGCATTTGAAGTTTACACTATAGGGTGAGGACAGTAGCACACACTGTATTATAGATTGTCATCAAGCCCATGTGACTCATCGTGTGAATTAATTGAATAATTATAAGACATATAGTGGCGAACACAGACATATTTGTACAGCCCGTGCGAGCAGTGTGCAGCACTGATCAGACGATACACGCAGACGCCAACCCCACGATATATCCAGCGTGTCAACTCTGCAATATATTCAAACATGTATTGCCCCATTGCAATAATCATGGAAAAGTGTGTTAGTAATTTACTGATATATTGTTACGTACTCCAGTGCAAACGCCATTATGGAAGATGTGTCTTACATGCATTTGTGTTTTGTTATTTTGTTTTTGGTCTATATTATTCCTAAGGGTGTTAGCATGTCCCAATATTATATGTTTAATGGTTTAGACCACTTTAAAGTACTATATAGAAAAGCTATTAGAAACTTTAGATGTAGGATACTTAGTTGTGACAATTTTATTACACGTGATATAGTTCAAAGTGTATTTTTTAAGTTTTATTTTAGTCACTGTAAATTGGCGAAAACATCTATTTCAAAATATGCTTTACAACTAATTTTTAACTAAACTTTGATATGGACTGTGATATTTTACTATGCATTTTATGCGAAATAAACTGATACAATACAATTATCGAGGGATGGGGCGGGGGTATTTATTATTTTGCGGTAAGTATAGCTTATGCGCAATGTTTTTTAAACGTGTGTAAAATGGTAATACCAGCCCCAATTTCAGCCATTAGAACTGTTTGTATGTAACCGGTTTGCCAACGTTCGGAAAGTATTAAATGTCCCATACAATTTATACTTCCACGGCAATGATAATATAATGTTACCCACTGGCACTAAGTACCGAGGTAAGTAAAAGCGTTAATGGACGATATTGTTTTCTTTAATACTGCTTGCCGTTGGTTATCTACTTATCATAATTGACCTCTCCATTGACCTTTGACCATAGTTTCCACAAGTGACCTCTCAGTGCCCTTTCACCTTGGTTTTGCGATTTGAATGTTCATTGCGTAATTTCTTTGTTCTATGTGTGCGGCAAAGGCCATTATACCTGTTATTTGGGGTTCTAGTATTCATTTGAATTAGCAGGTTCATTCTTGTACATTGGTGCATAGGTGCAGGACCCATACAGGGTTTAATCATTGTAATCATGTCTCAAGACTACAAGGCTTCCGTTTATCCTCTTATTGAAGGCATCGAGAACAAATTAAACACTGGAGCGAGGTGAGTAGGATGAGCACATACATAGCACGGACTATCAAATATGTAAAACACTAAAACCCATACTCTTGGGGGGGTGTTCACAAATGACGTCCTCCGGCTGACCCCAAACTTTCTGATTCCTCCAAGAATATGCCACATACAATATCTATATTGTGTATGTTGGGAAGATATAATGATGATGGCCACAACAAGCTATCATATATCATATTCGTCAATTATATATGTAGGTTAAATGATAACCATTGAATACGGTAAGATGATTTGAAGGCTACGTATATTTATTTTGGTGGTCATCATAGCTGGTCTTTCAGCCATGGCGGGATATTTAAACTTCTAGTTGATATATTAGCCACATTTGTCTGGCATTCATGGCTCACCCAGCAAAACTAGAGGCATATCACTTAGTTTTTGTTAACATCTATTGATAAATCAATGTCACAATACTGGAGTGTCATAAGCCATAATTGGCAATCCAATGAAAAAGCATAGCCGACAGTTTAAAGTGCTAATTGATGCTCAAAGGTGTTGGGACTAGTTGTGCACCAATGAGTACCCTACTAGTCTATATAGTATTTGAACTTCCTTTCTGAGACGCTAAGTGAGTTGTGATATATCTACTAGTTATAATCACATTGCCATGTTTGCTTTATGTCCTAAACTCATTTGTAAATAATGTCTAAATGTCTAAATTATGGACATATATTTAATGAGAATGTTATCGCGAAACCATGTCAACTTACCAGGAAGGGGCGGGTGCTGCAAAGTTGACAGTTGACGAAAGGTGACAGGGTGCAAAATCAAGTGACATCATTGGTGAACAATCCCTTATATGCTTGTGTATTCCAGTTGTGCTGAGAATGCGTGGAATTAGAGAGAGATTAACGAAAACGTTAACTAAATAAAAAAAAATGTATATATCTACATTCTATTATCCATAAATCTTTTGCATGAAATTACGTTAATGCTCCTTGTGATGAATCGTGAAGAAAATTACGATTAATGCTCAATGTTGTCTTATTCTAGGGGCATCAAGCGTTTGCGCGTGCGCTCTAATAGCGCTAGGAGCATGCGGAAAGTAATGAAAGTTGGCATCAAGAAGATGAAGCGCACCAAAGTCAATTCCAATGGTAGTAATTTTGTGGAAGAACCACTCGGAAAGCTGCTTGGTATTGTCAACGCTATGCGGTATATGGATCAAGGTATCTGTTAATTATCGGTAACTTAATACCATTGGCTCGTCGAGTTTAATTTATTAACTTTTCAAACATTAGATATAGTTATATTACTATATGTAGTCTAGGCCTATATATTATTGTACCAGTATTATTGTCCTTAGTAACTAGTATTTAAACTATTATCATATGTAATTTTAGTCTATTGTTATACTCGTAGTTTTTAATTCCATGTATTTTATATCTTCTTAGATATACATTTGTTTTGTTTCTTTTTTATGTACATCTTGTATCTGCTCCAAAGGGGGCGAGTGCTTTCTTAAATAAAGTTTGTATTTGTAGGCCCATAAGTATCTAATTGGTGTGTTCTTCGCTAAATCTCTTTCAGGATTTGTGCGGAGGAAAATTGAAGTGTTCAACTCAGCGAAGAATCTGCACATACCAATACAAGACATTATGTATGATAACGTATATAAGGGTGGGGCATTGGATACAGACACGGACTCTAGTGAGAGCGAAAATGAAGATAATGGGAATATCCATGATGGCAATCTGCCTGTGCGTGATGATGGTAACGGACCCGTGACCCAGTCTGCATCAACCCCATTAGACAGCACCGGGGTAGATAACAGGGCTGGGACGACGCTGAACGATGACCTACACCTTTCCTCCTCTGACTCTGATGATGAAAATGAGACACTAACAGCTGTTAATACACTACAAGAAATTCATTGTGTGTAATATTCAAATTGAACTTTTGGCCCGCACATTTGTCCATAAATTTCATTTTGATAAATGGTATGTGTCATTAGGATAGGGCTGTTTCATTATTTAAGCCCAGGGGGGTCAGATATTTGAATGTTGTAGGTTGGGTTCAGAAGTTCAAAATGGAAGTTGTGGTGGGGTCCCAAGTTTGAAATGGAAGAATATGGTGGGGAGGGGGATCAAATATTCTGATTCTTGAAATTTTACTGGGGGGGGGGGGGGGCAAATGTTCAAATTTTGTTAATTTACTGAAAGGGGCCGTGGCAAGCGTTTATATTTTAAAAATAAATGTTGGTAGAATGTCCTGATCTATTATTTTTTGTATGTGATCAATCATTTGGTTGTATAAAATATCTTGTAATTTTGTACCTAGTTTCATGTCAACACTCACACATGCAATTGAATTGCTAATATTTGCCAAAATGCTTTGAGAGAGGATTTAATGATTGGATGGAAAGTTTTTCTTTATATTAAGTAACAAGTCCCTTCCCCATGAATTTGTACAGCTTAAAATTATATCAAAGTTATCTTGTCATGATATGAAAGGACTGGTGCTATTAATTGAATTTAGAGATTTTGATAATAGCTCATCGGCTTTTACATTAGAGGCATTGTCTGAGCCACTGCAAGCAATGAAATGGAATATGAAACCCTTTATCAAGATTGAATTATATTATGTTTGATTGTCTTTCGATACAACTAACTTTTATTTTCGGAAAACACAATATAAATTCTTTTATTTATTTTTATTTTTAATTAAAGATTAAATCGCTTTCTCTAAATTCAATTAAATGGCACCAGTCCTTTCATATCATGACAAGTTAATATATACAGTTTGTATTGTATTTTGTTCATTGCATTTAACAAACAGGGCATGTGGAAATGGGGGTGGGTCGGAAGTTTATATTTCCGGCATATGTTTGATTTGTAAACCCCGTAGGGGGTCAGAAGTTAGAAACACCGATGTCTAAAAAACCTTCCGACACCCCCCCCCCCCCACAATTCTTAAATAAACACTCAGCCCAAAGTAGAAATGCATGTAATCTAGAAAAAATGGAATTCACTTTTGTTTAGTTTAATAAAGATTTTAAATGCCATTGATGATTAGTTTGGATTAAAAAATAAATAAACCAACACATTCCATTACTCGAGTACAAGTTTTGTAGGGTATTCCAGGGTAGCTTAGAAGTTACCCACTATTAGTGTATATTGTGTGTATATCAGTGTCTTACACATAGCTTGAGTAAATGGAAATGGCCAAAATGAAGTGAGCTTTCTCCTCAATTAAAGGGCTTAACTGTTATTACCCAAACAGAAGAATAGGCGACAGCACCTGCTGCTGGTTATAAGGTCACAAGCCTTTACTCTATGCCTGGACTGTCTTTGTTGGTAAATATTGCTTTGTTTCAATCAAATACAGAGGGGAAATTTGAACTGTTCTTAAGGGACAAAGATAGTGCCCACTGTACATATAAGACGAGTGTCTATTATACACAGGTTAACTTTATATATGATACATAGATAAACTGAAATGGGAGAAGTGAAATGTGTCCACTATACGGAGGTGTCCACAGTATCACTGTATCTATAAAATACTAGATAATGTTCTGTATTGGCTTTGTAGTCCATTGCATTACACACCAGTGATCAGCCCAGGACTCATATTGGTCCCGCAATGTGATATCCGCTTCAGCAATAATTTAGCAGTACATGTACATGTACATGCAAACAGGACACTTTTATGCAAAAAGATAAAGGTGGAATTTTTTTTCTAACTCCTGCAATTGATGAAATAGCAGAAGGCGAATGCCAATGACTGTGTGTAGTGTGCACCTCAACATAAAATGTGTTATCACATCCAAGATATATTAATAAAAATCCTTTATCATTTCATTCTTTGTGATCTCAAGTTCACAATAACAATACATGTAATGGAAGATCCACAGCCATTTTAGCTAATAGCTTACAACCTGCTTTACACATTAGCGAATCCTGTCCACGTAACTCTACGTGCACTAGCGAACTAGCAATTTCGTCAGGAAATTTTGAACATATACTCCAAATAATTATGCTGCGCCTGGGGGTCGTAGACCATTCGCATATATAAGTACCACTTCGTTTTTCTCAGCAACTCGTCCCACCATGCATTTTTACTACGTTCTATGTCGCCAAAATATGTCCAAATTGGGAACTTCACATAATTCGTGTAGGTATGTTGGAAGGGTTCTTCTACGATCGCTTATGTGTAAAGCGGGCTTAATAATGGAAGTTGTCATTATAACATAGTCCATGACAGTATTTGATAGTTCAACACATTATCGCCTCAAAGTTGGCTTATTTCTGCGTCTTCATCACGGGCATTTTGCTCATTGTTCATCATATTATTTTGGGGAATAACCTTCCAATTGTCATTAACATCATCCTTCGACGAAGATCTTTCTAACAATTTGGCTTCTGCTGCTTGTTCATCCATACAAACATTTGTTTGCGCTGATGAGCTGGTTCCTTCTGAAGTAACTGGTACATTGGCCATAAGCGAGTTTGAGCTGGTTCCTTCTGAAGTAACTGGTACATTGGCCATAAGCGAGTTTGATTTTCCACCCAGGGAGATAGAGTTCTTCTTCACACTTATGTAGCCGTGTAGTCTGTGGATGATGTCCATTGCTGCTGGCCTGTGATCAGGATCGTCCTTCCAGCAAGACGACATCACCTACCAATCAGGATGCTCGTTATATACCCATTTGATAGAGCAAGGCATTTTTGGGGGTTGTATTTTATTTGTGAGGCGGTTTATTTAATTGGTATTGCATTTCATCACAACATTAAAATACCAAACATCCTAGAAGTGCAATGAAAACCAAATGTTTTCATTCAAAAGAGTATATCACCTAATCCCTCTTGGTTCAAAGTACTCAACGCTATGGAATTCGGCTAACATGCGGGCAGCTTCCTAATTACAGCAATCAGCGAGAAACTGTTTATGATATGTCAATGATGAGAGCAGAGCCATGGGCCCTGCCATCGTGAGAAGGGGGCTCCCATTGAGGAATTTTGTGTGGTTTAGGGGTATATTTCCGGGTGCATGTATTGGTGCCTACTCCAGTGTAGTTGCTGTATGTATGCAGGCTAGGGAGTTTGCGTCAATATATCATATGTGCGGGTAATCCCCAAGGCACTCGCTGCTAGCATGTCGGTGCCCGATTCCATATAATCCACCATTTTATATTTTCATGGCTGGCTCTACACTTCGAAAACAAGATTGAAAATAGACGCTAAAGTGGAAACCTAATAGAATTATAAATAACACAATTTATGATTCTAAAATTGTTTTAGAAATATGAATGCCATCGTCATATATCACGGCTATATACGCAGTTGATATGATCAAGGACTTGTAAAGGCAGTGTGAATGATCAACCCGTGAAAGCCGACGATGTACGAATGCATTCAAACTTGCAATTATTGTCAACGCTCGTCTCTAAAGTTTCTATATACATTTCTGAAAATAATGTACCTGCATCCAAACACCAGTGGGTTCATATTGATCTTTAATAAATGGATAAAGCCGGAACTCTTCAAGGTTGTCTACCTTGAATTTTCTCTCTATGTCTGTTCCATACCTGTCAACAACAATAAAGGAAACTTATATTAAGCCAATGGCAGATAGTTCATTCTAATAGTTTACAGTGATACAATACTTACCATATTTCCCACATAAGCATGCCAACACCAAAGACATCCGCTTTTTCAGAGTACTCCTCTTCTTTCCACACCTGAAATAATTGATATCAATCTTTTGAGTTCTGTGCATTTGGATATAAGTAAATATACATGACCAGTGACACAAAAATACGCATATACACCATAAAGCATTGCCCTTTCAAACCAATCAATCAAATCCTAAATGTATTTGGACATGCCTGAATTATTCCTCAATTTGAAGCAGTTGCCGTGGATGTCCAGACTACTACCTGTAGATGTATTCATGCTTCAGAAACAAGTGTCCACATAGACAACACGCACTTTTCCAAACATACTAATTATGGGTGTTTTGACTTTTCGAACTAATCCTACACATAAAATGCCCTACGGAGATACAGGTGGTGGTAGACGGTGAAAATTGTGCATACTTCATTCACGTAGACAGCTCTGCCTGTGACTCACCTCGGGTGCCATGTATAACGGCGTTCCGGCTACGGTGCCTGTGACCGCGTCCAGAGGCTTGGCCATGCCCAGATCGGCCAGCTTGATGATGCCCCCACTCGACACCTGGATTATGCCACAGGTATACCGGCCGTGTGTTGGACAGTGACAAGCGGAGGGACTTGTATCATATTTAAGCATTCGGAGTTTAGGGAGAACTTTCATGAACAAATCTTTCGAGGTTCGAGGCTACCAGGTCATTTTTACTATTTTGTAAGTTTGTAACGCATTTCATTTGTGGGAGGTGGGGGGGGGGGCAGAGAATGTTATATATCACAGCTATATACACAGTATATAACCGGTTGCTATGAACATGGACTTGAAATGACAATATGGGTGATCAAGCCGTGAAAATCGACAATCGCGTATGACTCGTACCGCGTTTGACTCTGGGAGTTACCCGAAGAAGATAGAGCCATAGTCTGTCGAATCACATGCTTTTCTGTTGATAATTTTAGTTTCTGCCATTAGAGTTCACTATTTGGAAGGTGTGTATAATTAGGTTGGACATGTTGAACACATGTCAAACTCTTCAGTGAGTTCATACAGAAGGTTTTAATTTTGTCTTCATATTGTGAGTAACTCCTGACTTAGTGTTGTTATGCAAAACAACACTAAAGGTAGGGAGTTACTGGACCACAACATGATGACAAATTTAAAACCTGCTTTGTGAACTCATTGAGGAGCTTGACGTGTGTTTAATTTGTGCAATCTAATTATACATGCATAGTATTAACCATGGGGTATTAAACCTTGAATATTAGTTCCACAAATTTAAGTAATTAACAGAAAAGCATTTTAATCGAAGAACTGTGCCTCCATCTTGTTTGGGTAGCTCTATCTGAGTTACCCCAACCGCTTTACCTCGGTGGACAATGAGACGAATAATAAAATAAATTCGGAATTTCAAGGAAGCTGCAAGTGAGGAAAAGTGTGAGATATTGTGGGAAAAGGACAAAAATAAGGGATGTTGGAAATAATAAAAAGGAGAGGGGTGTGGAATTTTCTGACACTTTAATAACCCCCACCCCCATCCCCTCCCTTAAAACTGCTTAGTCGTGATTAAGTCACAAAATGAGACATCCTCTTGGACGGTCAGTGATATGAATAAAATGTATAGATAGCCCAAACCCTCAATTTAGGTTGTGTCCCCTCACGGTGAGGGCCTCACCGTCAAATACTTAGACTTCAATAGGCGCTATTCGCAGGATTATGCCGTCTGTCTGACTTTTGGTTCACACTATGCTTAACACGTATAGTTTCAATCAATCCCAAACGGGCTTTGGGTAATAATCGAACATTCGAACATGGATGATTTATTTATTCATATTTTGATGGAAATATAGATGAGAGAGGAAATTCAATAACAATTTATTAATTTGAAATATTACCAAGATGTTTTCCATTTTGATGTCTCTGTGTAACAAACCAACATTGTGTATGTCGTGTAAGCCGCGACAAATCTGTACCACATAATCGGCGGCTAGGTGCATAGAATGCTCACGGTCCACCGATGTCTTCTTTCCGGGGGCTGGATATTTGGGATGGAAAATAACCTGTTGCAAAAGTATTCACGTTGTTTATGTATAGTGTAATTCTAATAATTAATTCTAGACGTTTTCATAGCATACAATAATGGTGTTTTGAATTATAATGCATGCAATCACCTTGTTAAGAGTTGTGGCACACAGTTCAATGATAAATGTGGGGTACAATTTTTCTGCAATCCTTTCCATGGTGATACCATAAAGGAACACAACATGAGGGGAATCTACAAGTCTATATATATGCCATAGTAAGTTTGAGAATATAACGCTCTTTAATTCTCCTTTTTATAGAGTAAGAATAGAAAGAAAACACTAATCCATAAAACTGTGTTCATAAACAACAGACCCAGGCCATTCTAATATTTCTAATATTTCTGACATATGATGAACCAAACAAAAATGAACGAGTCGAATGAATATTTATATTTGGTTCCACTATTCAAAATCCCGATCAATTATATAGTTACCTTAGTATTGCAACTTAGATTGGAACCTGTCAAATTGGTCTTTGGGAAGACCTTTGCTGTTATCTCTACAGGGCATACCACTCAGCAGGGAGTTCCACGAATACTTGCAAGTGGGAGCCCATTCCCCAACAGTCAATACAAATGTACTAAAAGATAGGCGCCAGGGCACCGCTGTCTCACGACCCCTTGGATCTGACACAGCCTTACCTCATACTCAGTTCTTCTTGCATGAAGTCCACTGCATTCTCAAAGCTCAAGTGATCTTTTAATTTTTTAAGAGCTACTGTAGTGACCTGTGGAAGAAAAATATTGTATCTATTTTACTTTAAAACTGATCTAATTAGTTAGCGTTGATTTAACTCTTGGCAAATAGTGCATCACGTGAATTAAAATAGAAAATCCATTAGCACATAGTTTCTTCATTTACGGTAAAAGCAGCTTTGTTGGTTTGGACATGTTCAACAAAGTGACTTGTACAATCCCAGCGTTACAGAATAGAACTACACATTCGAGTTCTGATTACTGCAGTAAATCAGAGATGGCGTGGACAGACGTTTAGTGGTCACAAAGGCTAAGACCGCAAGATCTATCTTTACTATCTAGAGATGGATGGAACAAAAGATCCTCACGGATTGGGGATACAGTTAGACTAGAATGTTACCACCACAAAGATAGCGTCACATTAACTCACCTCTTCCTTTACTTTCCACCGAGCCTTCCACACACTGGAAAATGCGCCATTGGCAAGGTGTGTGACGTCAGAAAATTCGCTCATTTTTGTGCGATAGTGTCTGAAAATACAATTTTACTTTATATACATCAGAAGTGAGCTTAAGCCATGCCCAGTTTATTCACATGCAGTTATATATCTAAACAATTAGCTGTATATTCGGCATACAATAACTACTGTCGATAAAACCTGGTATCACTGGATTGGCCCCTGCGACGATGAAGGCATGATTATACGTTGAAATATGATGTTTTTTTATGGTGGTCCATGCTGACTCCTAGGATAAGGAATACTCATAAAAAATCAATTTTAGTAATGATCACAATATGCGGTTGAGATGATACACTTACCGAAGGTCTGTTAGGTACATGCAATGCAGTTTATCCTCCGTCTTGCTGCACTCCTGGTACAATTGTATGTACTTGCCGAGCACGTCATTCGGTACACGGTTTTCCATGTCATTTAGCATGTCTTCCATTAGACTTTGGTTGGCCTGGCATGAAGAAATCTTATCAAATACCATGATACATGCATTTCAAATATATATTATACACACTATTATTTGATACAACATATAGAAATTACTAACAAAAGTCCGGCTCACTTCCGGTATATAGTGGTCCTTGTTTACACGAAATGTAACGACTAAAGCACATGAGCTGTTATGGGCGGTGATGGTCTTTTTGTCTTATTTCCCACATCCCTCTTTTTTGCATTTCCCCACTACCACGTTTTTGGAATCCTACACTCCTCTTTTTACCTTTTTCATATATCCCTTTTTTGCTTTCCCCCATATCGCACTTCCATGACTTTCTCGTTTAGCTGCTATACAGACAATGTTAAGCACCTGTATTGTAATATTACAGAAATATACTTTTTCACCGTACTCCTTGATAACGTATCGAATAAATACCACCACGATAAAAAAAAATGCGGCATACGATGATTACCCTAACTATGTCCGGGGATAGTGGATTATCATTTTCAGAATGAAATTAATGTCATCAACATATACATGGTAGAGGTTTAAGTTACACGTGATGAAAAGGTAGCCACTCAGACTGCGAGACCTCCGTCTCATCCGTCCCAAGGGAGGGAATAAAAGCGGTCCTCCATATGGTCCTGGCCAAGCCCTTGCCTTAGGTTGGGCAGCTAAGACCCGCGTCACGCTAAAGAGCTAGATCTCGCCACGTCTCATCATCGTGGTTTGTGGTCCAGAGTCAGATTTACCTGACGTCCTGGCGATGCGTACTATAGAAATGATCTCAAGAAGTACGATCTTAAGGTACATGAAGGCCCTTAATTTGTAGATACGTATAGTAAAACCATTAACATAAAATTAAATTTGAACATGCATATACGTTTAAATGATTTTGTTATTAATTAAGGTGCGTGCCTTTATAATTAGTATTTGTAGTTTTATTTCTTAAATTTATGTATATTCAATATACAATTCAGCACAGATTAAAAGAAATGTAGCCGCAATGATGATAAAGTTTTACAAAATAGAATAAAGTTATAATGTTTGGATCATTTAATGCCTTGTGTCATAACGGCCACAGCACCGGCTCTTTGTTAGCGCATGCGTCTTGAGTGGAGCCGACTGAGTTGGGTTTTCCGACTTTTTCCGAATAAAAAGCGGAAACGTTTGCAACACTTTCCTTAATCATCTTCGTTTTGGCTCATGGCATACCCCCCTATCTGTATTGGTTAACCCACCCCCTAGAAAGTTAATAATCAGAACGAATCGATTATCATGCTAAATGACTCACTTTGTATTAAGTAACAGGAAGGGAAATATATATTTGCTATACTTATCCATGAATGAATTAAACTTAGAGTTTGAGAAAAGTGCTTCTATCTGTGCACATAATTATTTATATTTATGATTAATTGTACATAGATGAGCACTCACCTTGATCCGGAGTGTCAGTGACCCCAACATCTTGTCAAAATGTTTTTCCAGCTGAGCCAATCGAGATTTAACAACCATTTCTACCTGGCCATCTTTCAAGTAATTTTCCAGTATCTAGTGAATAGCAGTAATACTCCAAATACTGATCATGTCATGATACATTTTTAAAACTGCATAATTTCACTACAGCTGTGCCAATTACCTCTTTTGTGGCCTCAGCCATTTCACCCTGTTTATTTTTCATATAATCATCCTTTTTCTTACTGAGTTTTCTATACTCCACCAACTTCTTCACGCCAATAACTGGAAGAGCAAACACAGACACCACAAAACCAAGAGGAACCTTGGGGAAAAGGAAAAATATAGTAAAGTGAAACCGTGGTTGACTGAATATGAGGTGCCCATGTGATATGGTTAGTTATATGTTAGTGGTCTGTCTGCGAATGTATGTTTATCAAAAGCGGGAATAGTTCAATGTTTAAGGTTGTGGAGCTTATAAAACTGCGTAATTATTCATACACCTATGCAAATTTTACTACTGAAACCGTTTTCATGCATACTAGATGATTATTTACAACATTTCTGAGTGGAAACGTTTAAAAAAGTGTGTTGTTTATTCCCGGATCGGCAAAATATATTCGTAGTTGACACCATCATTTATTCGTTTTCAAAAAAACACACGATATACGGAGCCGACCACGCAGCCCATGCAGCTTTCATAAGACTGCTGTCAAACACCTTATCTGTGATCCGCCATTTGAATTGTCATAAAATATACCTGGCATGTCGTAATGCCCCGTTTCTCCCGTGATATCGGTCG
>CM032662.1:26274280-26295971 GCA_019095985.1 Streblospio benedicti | reverse complement strand
TTTTTTGTAAATTGGGGATTTTTCCCCTGAAACCGTTTTGCCCATCATACTTTTTGCAGTGTTGGGTTGACAAGCAGCACGGGTTTTAACGCCGGCCGAGGCACAGCTGATTGCTAACACAGTTCTCCTCACGCTGGTGACATGGCATGACCTTCTAACCTTTAACCTCTAACCTTTCTCTAGACGAGGCCGTTCCCACGAAGAGGGAACAAGGCATGCATAGTCTACATGTTTGGAGATCTCCCAGCTGTTCCCAACTACGCATATTTTCACATCAGTTTAAGATTCTAAGTTGAAGGAAGAGGACATATTAACTTCTTTCAACTTCTTTCAATTGTTTTTACGTTATTGTGTATGTTTTTTTTTTCTTTTTTATGCAGGTTATTTATATATGGACACATAGACTACTGTCATTGGATTTGCTAGCTATTACAGCGCATTGCGGATTTTGACTATATATTTTGCCTTGAACTGTTGAAACATTAATATTGGGATTATTCATACGTTTTGCGATTACTATTCTGTGAATATGTCTCAAAAGCCAAAACGTGTGAGGGTGGCACGAAAGAGGAAGGATTTGACTAAAGAGGATACAGCTACGGATATGCAACCGAGTGATCCACTGGCTATTATCCTTAAGGAGCTTCAAGATCTTAAAAAGCGGGTGGACGACCTAACCACACCACCATCTTCTACGCATTCGCAACACACAATCACCGCTGAAACAGCAGCATCAGCTCCACATTCACAGGCAGCAGCCTGGGCAGTTAGCGGCGGAACGCAGCCTTTGCCCGCTAGCCCGCAAGCCCTGCTTGCGCACGCCGAACCAGTACCAGCGTCTCAACTGCCAGAGACGAGCCTCATACCGGCGAACATTAAAAAGGACATAATAAATGGTAAGGACGTCAACCTGGCGATCTTATTAATACCTTTACGTGAACGTAAATTTGTACAGTGCGGTCAAAAAGGGAGATAAGGGTTGGCGATGATGTAATTGCCCTAAAGCCACAAAAGGACAGTAGGCTGCTTAAAAACATTAGTTGTGCAGATTTCATGCAAGCGTTCACGGTATACAAGGAGATAATGTGTGAAGCATACCCAGGGCGGCGTACAGAACTCGACAAGTATATGTCTAATGTGGTTAAAATGGCAGGTGACTGGCCCGGTTTTGTGTTTTATCAATACCATACTGAGTTCAGTGCCAGAGCAGCAGAACTGTTGGAAAGGGGCTATAGAGTTGATTGGGCGAAGCTAGACCCTTTGCTGTTCCAGAAAGTAACAGCTGGAAAACTTGCAAACAGTTGCAAACTGTGCAACGCCTTCGACCATCATTCTGGTTTTTGCCCCATGGCAGCATCCAGTAGCAAAACAATACCATATAATAAGCCTCAGTCAACTGATGTTAAAGCGTGCATTTTCTTCAACAGGGGTACTTGTATACGTGCTCCTTGTCGTTATTTCCACGCTTGTTCAAAGTGCTCATCACCCCAGCACACGGCCCTAGATTGCAAGATGGCAACACACAAAACAACAGCCCGTGGAGCTGCACCACAGGGGTCATCCGCTTGACGCCAGAGTAGACTGGAATTATGTGCATCATCTCCTATCAATGTATCTGCCCTAGCAACGGAGTTAAAACATCATCCCGATCAGGACTTCGCTAAGAATCTCGTTGGGGGAGTAATTAATGGTTTTGACACTGGGATATCATGCAAATTGGACGAGACATTCGAGTGCGGGAATAACAAGTCAGCCCGGGATGATAAACAATATGTTACTGAAGCATTGATGCAGGAGGTGGACAGTGGTTTTCTAAAAGGGCCATTTAAAGCGTTGCCCTTTTCAGTGTATCGTGTTTCTCCTCTCGGTGTGGCAATGCACAAATACTCTTTTAAAAAGCGCTTAATAGTGGATCTATCCGCCCCACACACAGACGATGTGCCAAGCTTAAACAGTTTGATAAACAAGGAGGAGTACAGTTTATCGTATGTTACGGTTGATGATGCTATTAAGTTGTTGGTGACACTGGGACCTTCTACACTTATGTCCAAGTTTGACATTAAATCTGCCTTCAAAATATTACCGATTAGACCTGATCTTTTCCCATATCATTGTGTACGTTGGGAGGGAAATTACTATGTGTATGTTCGTTTATGCTTTGGATCAACTTCATCACCAAAAATTTTCACAGAACTAAGTAAAGCGCTTCAGTATATAGCAGTAAATAATTATGGTGTTCCTCATGTTCTATATCTTTTGGATGACTTTCTTTGCCTTACTCCACCCGGACAGGATGCTATAAAGACTCATAATAACATGTTAAAAATGTTCGAGGGACTTAATATTCCGTTGAGCATAGAAAAGACAGTAAAAGCGCAAACTTGCCTGACCTTTCTAGGCATCGAATTGGATAGCGAGGCTATGGTGGCGCGACTCCCCATTGATAAAAAGAAACGGATGCTAGGGATCATAGAAAGATTTCTTGTTTTAAAAGCCTGTACAAAACAGCAATTATTGCAGCTTCTGGGGCATCTGGCCTTTGCCTCCCGGATAGTTTATGGTGCACGCACATTTGTAGCACGGCTTTTAGCTCTCGTTAGCGGAACGGGAAGTCTGTATTCACTTGTGACTTTAAGTAAGGGTATGAAAAGTGATTTGCGAATGTGGCAATACTTGCTTACGCACTGGAATGGTGTTCATATGTTTATAATGGATAATCCGGTGTCAACCATTGACTTACAATTGTTTACCGATAGTAGTTCTACATTTGGATTCGGAGCGTTCTACAAATCTTGTGGGCAGTATATGCTTGATAGCTGGACTAATCACCCACTTCCTACTGGCTTGGGCCATTCACTTAGTTATTTGGAACTTTATCCCATATGTGCAGCCTCAATTGCTTGGGGCATCAAGTGGCAAGGCAAACGCATTTTGTTTGTATCTGACAATGAGGGAACAGTCGCAATTCTAAATAAAGGCCGAAGCAAATGTGAACATATAAATCGCCTGCTCCGACGACTCGTTATCACATCAACCATGTACAATTTCACATTTTGTTCTCAATGGATTTCGACTCATCACAACATAGAGTGTGCGCAGTATGATTCATGACAATGAACTGACTCTGTCTGGCTGGATTCCTCCTGCATTTGGTGTATTGATCACATATATAAAAGCTGATGCCTTCGGAACATACTGTTTCACAAGCTCAGTTAATTCATCATCTTCACCTATACCTGGAAAGATCAATTCAATTAACTAACAAGTGCTATCAATGTACAAGAACTCTGGAGAAATCATTTCTAAATGATAAGGGGGAACTATTGAAAAAAAAAACAGTCGATAATGCTTACCTGGTGAGTCCACTATAGTTACCCCATCTTTAAGCCATTCACAAGGCCAGAAAATTTCCACCTGGTGAATAAGATGAATTGATATGATTTTAGATTTGTGAGCACGAGATTTAGTTACCATGTACAATTATTGTATGTATGTCATGTCACTGAAACATTCGAACCTCTCATTGAATATCCATCAAGAAACTTACTGCCTTAAAGATATTTTATCATGTAGGTATTTTGTGGTCTATTTAAAAAGCTTAAAGCAAGAATAATGGTTTCCTAATACAGGCAGCCATCTCCCCCTAGGACTGCAAATATTGCGTCATAATACTCATTCTTAATTGCATTTGTCCAATGGCAGATCCAGGTTTCAGGGATTTCATGGGTTTCATATGCGCGATCGATGGCGGACATACCAAAAACCCTATGAAAATGAAGTATTTTGGTGGGAAAGGGGGGGGGGGGCGCCCCCTGCGCGCCGCCCCTTGGATCTGCGTACGTTTGTTGCAGAAGTTTGTAGTGAATGTTGTGAAAAATTATCATGTGTTATCAAACAAATATTACTTACTCTGGAAAAGAGAAAGCTATTCCCTTGGTTACGCTGATGAACAAATTTGGACAGCACACTTGTACTATCCCTCACATCAAGTTTCTCCTGAACTGCAGGTTTAGTCTCATCTTTTGGCCAAGCTAAGCAATTGAGAACTAAAGCATCATAACATGTCAAAATGACAAATACGTGATAAACATGCAAATTTGCATGGTTTTAATATTGAACAAATTAATCATTAACCATGTGAAAGTATTTTGGTGATTTTTAGTCTTCTTGTTTTGGCATTCCCTATGGTTTTGTAACTGTTACAACTACTGTAACAAGAATGTTATGTCGTAGTCTATCGTGTGAGATTTCAGTGCACGGGTTGATTACACCACCACAAAGTATAAAGTAGTCTTTCGAAGTTGCATTGGATATGTAAAGTTTGTCCCCAGATACACACACCTTGATAGGACGTACTTGTTGTTTACCTAGGCCACTGTAGGATTGTGGAAATAGGGCTGTCCACCTATTCTTCGGGATAGGCCCTCAATGTTTGTGTCTCCGAGGTTAACCGTTGGTTACCCCCCCCCCCCCCCGCCTCCCTCACCATGGACCCTTTTCACACATGGCTATGTGTAGGGTGCGCCTGAAGAACTTGTGCCAGCACTGGTGTTAAGTTCTCCCACTCGTAGAGGCTTCTCGAGAAACACAGGAGTTAGACACCATCCGTGCAGTGGATTACCAAACCATAGGCTAGTGGCATGCGTGTGGAAATGAGGGATACATTACAAAGTGGAGTAATCAGTGAGAGTCGGGTAGATCTCTCCGCGGGTCATGATGCCTAACCTATAACACGTGCCGTCGGCTACCCATCCATTGTAGAGGGTAGAAATCAGTATTACAATAAGTAAACAATGAATGGGTAGGGGGAGAGAAAGAATTGCCATTCTGCAATCTCTGTTGAATTCTGCCCTCTCCGATGCACGTACCCATGCTTCCAATGCTCTTGTGAGACGGCGGACTGAGATTGACTCGGTGACAATGTACGCACCCAGCTTGTTCATACTGTTTCTCACAGGGCTAAGTTTTGCAGGTAATCACATGTATAAATATTGGCAGTGCGAGATTGTAATATATGTACACTTTGCAGTTCTCAGTATTACACTATTCATATGGTGAAAACATTATGATATCAGAAATAACCTTTTAAATGAGCCTGTGTTCCATACTTGATCTCACAGATGACGGACGTGGAGCTGAGATGGGTGACAGGAAGGAGCGTGTCTCCCAATTCACCCAACAGCAGGTTCAACAGGCTGCTTTTACCTGCTCCTGTTTCTCCTGCAAAGATGAAAAGCTTGAAACCCGAAACATCTTCAGCAAACGATTTTTATCAGACAGAGTTAATTCATTGCTTCGTTGTGCGAATTGTCTTCACAGTGAAAAGTGTCTTATATAAAATCAGAAATAAGTTGAAAATGTCTAACCAAAGTAAACTCTACTGATGATATTCATGTGTATCCCAATCATTAAAAAAAGGCAACTTTTTGGGGAAATATGGTTTTAATCATCTAGGTACATTAAATCCTTTACCTGCCACTAAAATGACAGCACCCGTATTCTCTAGTTGTTCCACTGTATCTTTAACTACATGCAGAACATTGGGGAAAACTTTTTGGACTCCATTGATTTGTTTATCTGGTAATTTCTGAATGATATCATCAACATCCCCCAAGAGACACTGTAGTTTCATCTTGGTAATAGAGTCAGATTCTAAAATATCCTTGATGACGGTTACACCCTGAAGAATATGATGCTGTATACATTTTTTTCATTTTCCTCTACATAACCAATACAAGATACACATTCATTTTCATTGATTTAGAAAGCTTTCGGGGCAAAATCTACCATCACATGATTAAAACACTAAAAGTTATATTCCGCTACATACAAGACAATGCATTAAGAAGGCAAATTATTTTAGTGGTTTAATTAAGAATTGTTTGGATAAGAGTTTACTTTGAAGCTATCCATCCTTGAACGCCTTGTCTTGGCGAGTGTTTGCCTAAGTTTCTTTTGGACATCCTCGACGTTTGTGACATCATCACATGAAATATCCATATGTTCGAGTAGATCTACAGCAGACAGGAAGTCATCTGGATCTAACGTCTCAATCAGAGATTCAGAAAGTGGCCTATCAAATTCTGCCATGGCCTGAAAAGACAGTATTTTTAGCAACACAACAAGAAACAATGGCAGGTCCAGGTTTTTAGAAAAGTGGGGGCGCACTTTAGGAATTTCATAGGTTTCATACGCGCGATCGATGGCGGACGTGTAAAAAACCCCTATGAAATTGAAGTATATTGGTAGGGAAAGGGGGGGCGCCGCCTGCGTCCCGCTGGATCTGGCTATGAGAAACAGTAATTATAAAATACAACAGAATTGTTTGCAATGTGGTTGCAAGTCACATAAACACCATTCCTTCAACTTTAAAAGTAGCACTCTTGTTACACTATTTTCTACACGTAAATACGATTGAGCATGGTTTGAAGCATTGGCATTATTGGAATATATTAGGACTGATTTAGTTTTAATAGTTAGTTTGTAAGTGCATGTTATTGTGTACAGCGTACTTGGGGGCGGGGTGGGGGGCGCACGTCATCCATCCATCAATGATTATAACAATGAGGAAGTTGATTGCAAAGACAATCGAAATGATAAATTACAACTTAAATTTGTAACTTATAACACACAAATGAAATTGTTATCATTTTGTAAATAACATGTGCTATTTTACACCAGAGCATGACAATATACACGCACATTTATTTGGGCTTATCATTCAAATCACAAGTTATAGAAAATGGATACTGTAACACTGAGTATACGCACAGTGTAAATGAGATCCCCGTATACCGACGATGGACAATATAATCTTTTTTAGAACAGCAATTGATTTAGTTGACATTACAATCTTATTAATCAATTTAGAAAAAGACAACTAACCGTAACACCATATACACTTCTAATGATAAATCAAATATCCACTGTATTTTAAGTTTACATTCATACAACAGACTTCCGTTTTGTAAATGAACATTTTTCAATCATGACGATCCATTATGTATCATTATGTAAGCAGTAAGATGTCGATATTCTTGTTATGGTTGTTTATTGACGTATTTTTGCATTATTGAGTTTGTGTTTTTGTGGTAAAAACAATAGCACAGTGTTTTGTAGTTGTAGTTGATCCACATATAGATACTAAATTCATATCCACACTGAAGATAGTACTGCTATCTGATGGTCCTGAAATGTTGATCTCTTTGGACCCATTGATGGTCAAAAGGTAGCAAAAGGCTATCAAGTTCGAGCTCAAGTGCTTATCACACAGGAGAAACGTGTGCCTTGAATGCGTGCGTGCAATCGCTGAATAGTGGTAGTTGGGTCTCAAACCTGTACAATAAAACTGCTCGACACCTCGGCACTGATGTCAGATGTGGGCCTTTATAGGTCACACATCTATATAGATATGTATAATTTTCTCCAAGGAATCTATGTCAAACATTCTATCTACCTCAGCAAGTTATGGAAAACCAACTGGAACTCGACAATCCATGTGAAAACATGAATGAGGTTCGGATGCCTCTTTAAAAGGCATGTCCCGCGTAGTGGAGATCCACCCCTCCGCAAGTAAAAGAACTCAACTAGCTTAAAACAATAAATTGTGTGATCCCTGCACACCCGCGAGGCTAACCTGCCTCTGGAGGTCCATGTAGCAACACCCCGTGGACTCCCTCATCACAAGTTAATGAAAATTTCCAATACCGCTGTCGGCCTGTTCGGAAATAAAGATTGAAGACTTATTGAAGACACCCCAACGTTTTGAATATGACGGCATGTGAACGAATTTCAGACTCAGTGCTACCATTTGGAGGGCTCGAAAAAAACACGTTAACTGACACCCCCCCAATCAACATTTTAAAAAGTTAACTGACACACACCCCCATCAACATTTTTTAAAAAGTTGAGTGACACCCCCCCCCACACACACACACATTCTGTATTCCGGCTTTTAGCCTATTTGTCGTCCGTAACATAGACATGTAGACATCAAATTCCGAAATATTGAATAATGTTTACACAGAACTACCGCATGACACTTGCACACATAGCTATCACTTTCCAAGCAGTGTTATTTAGCAGAAAAGTGTTTGTTTATTGTTCAATACAGTGGACGATGATAAAAATGCTAATGTTTTAATCAGGCTGCAACTTGCTGTATAGGAATTCTGAAAGAATATGTTTAGCAGGAAAGAATAGGTACCGGACATTTGAGAACTAGTATGCTTATGGTTGTTTTCAAGTGGCACCATGTCAGAAGAACTTAACCCTGCGATCCCTCCAGGATTTACTCAGCAGGACATTGAGAAACTGACAAACATCAAGGTAAGAGTGGACGCGCGTTTTCTACTATATTTTAGCCATATTTTGACAGAAACTTTGCCGATGTTTCTGCGAAAAATAACTATAGTTTGGTTTATATTCTCTGAATGTATCCATAGCAAGAAACCATGCGTTTATCCTTAGTCAAGGCACTACAGTGTGCATAAACATACGATTGATCCATCTGAAGACAAGTAATTGCGATGTTACACAAAGATCAATGAATCATATTTAGGTGGTTTGAATCTTCGCTCTTTTCATTGCTTATATTATTATGTTTATTTATCCTTTGTCCACCTATAAAACATGCAATATCAAAAAAAATAAAATAAAAAACTTCAGGAGGCTCGTAAACTTGCTCAACAATTCAAGCCGTCAGTACCACTATCAAAATGTACCAAGTTGGAAGAGGTGAAAGAGAGGCTGAGAGTTGGATTCCTAAAGGCGCAAGGAAAGATGCGTGATCTTAAAGCAGTTAGTATTAAAACCACCATTTTTCAAAATGTTTTGTTAAATGCACTCTTTTAATGCGTGTTAGTTCAATGATGTTTTTTTATGTAACGTTTATAATACATATACGAAGTTGAAGATAACTGTAATTAAACAAACAACAACACAGTTTACATCTCAGTTCTCATCGATAGCGCTCTCTTTGCTGTTTTGACGGTACACACAGAACTGTACTTTCAGTTGGAAGATTTGATGGCACTTTTGAAAGAAAAGGATGAACACAACAGAAAAGAACTAATAAAAATGTTTTCGGATATGGAAAACATATTGCAAAATCTTGATCATAGTTTTAAGGATCAACTTCAGTCAGAAGACTTGACCAAAGATTACTTATTGAAAATTAAGAACTTTCAGAGCATGTTGAAACAACATGAATGCCCTATCTTAGTAGTAGGTAAGATGATGTTTCCTACCACAAATATATTTTTTTTAAAATGCCTACGTGATACTACGTAAGGCACACAGTCCTACGCAACCCGCCACCTCACAAAAGCAGCTGGAGCGCCCGATGGTGGTGACGTGCTTATGGCACAATGAAGAGAGTCATTTTAAGGTTTTTTGTCGCAAAAATTGCAAGAAATTGTTTTATGATTTTATTCAATAGATATGATGCCCCTCTATCCCAGAAAAAAAGTCTACCAAAATCACCCAATCCGAAATAGTTTTTTTAGACGTTTTTCAAAATGGCCGCCGGGCATATCGTAAAAAAATATATTTTATATTTTTTAAGATACATTGATGTGTAATACGTGGAATTTGGGGTTAACAGGGTCATTGATTCCATTTCCAGTATTGTTTTAATGATTTTACCTTATCTTGACCTTCAAATCCAAGATGGCTGCCACTTACCATGTGTAGTTTACATATTTTACTTTTGAACCTACATCAATGTGTAATACCTGGGTTTTAGGGTTTAAGGGTGTCAGTGATTTCATTTTCAGCATCATTTTAGTTATTTGACCTTATATTGACCTTCAAATCCAAGAATGCTACTACTTTATCGGGATTATTTTACGTATTTCATTTCTAACCAATGTTGGTGTGTAATACATGTAGTTTTAGCTTTTCAGGGTTACGGGGTGCAAATCCACTGTGTTATTTTACTTATTTAGCCTGATCTTTACTTGAAATATGATAACATATATACTGGTAAACATAATTTGAATGGTAATGGAATCTCAGCTTCTTCATACCTTTAATCCTGAGAGAGTTATGCACAAAGATTATTACAGTAACAACATTTATTCTAAACCAAAGAATGTTACATAAAACAGATATATACAGATACATGTACATATATAAATATATAACAGATAATATTCAGATATGATTTCCATGGGGGAAAGCCATACACCTCCAACATTGAGTGGCTAAAGAATCTAGGGTCCCAATGCTTGAGAATCCTCAGTGTCTATGGTTCTTCCTTTACATCTTCCAAATCATTGTTGTATTAATTGTGACAGTTTGTTAATTGACAAGAGCCACATGTTGATGTACATGCCAGATTGTAACCGGTACAACTGACAGCTACATTTCTTTGAATGACAATGCGTTATGGAATTGCAGGGTATGACATTAATCACACACTGAGGTGCAGCCTTTATATCATTCATTTTAGGGCAGTAATGTCATTTCCTTTCCCACTCCCATTTAGAAGGATCATCGTGGACATTTCCCATCCAAATTAATACTTGGTTGTAGACCCTCAAAGAATGATATTTACTGGATGATACTGTAGGCGGTAAACGCTTTTCTGTGACAAATTATTTAGAAGACGCCACTTTCTGAAAAGGCCCATGAGGTAAACCAGTTCTTTTAAAGCATCTTCACGAGAAATGATGATGGTCTCCTCCCCCACCCACCAGAGCATAGCTTCATGGATGAACTTACAGACTTCGTCACCACCATTGAAATGGTCAAGAAGCAACTAAACAGCCGCCTCCACACTGGAAAGGCATCAGGTCCAGACGGCATGCCAACCTGTGTCTTGTCACAGGCAGCAGAAGAAATTGCAGAGCCCTTTATCCACCTGCTCCGGCTTTCCCTTGATATAGAGCAACTCCCAGTTGAGTGGAAGAGGGCACTGGTTATGCCAATTCAAAAGAAGGGCAGTAAAACGACACCAAGCAACTCTAGGCCAGTTAGTCTTACATGCATCCTATGTAAAGTCATGGAGAAGCTGGTGCGAGATCAGATGATGAGAAACACCGGCAAAGCAACAACAAAGCAACTTTGATCATAAAAGAACAACATGGGTTCTTGCCAAGCCAGTTGTGTATCATGATCACACAACTGCCTTAGGTCATTGATAACTGGACAAGTATCCTGGATGATGGCGGAAGTGTGGACATTGTATATGTGCACTATCAAGTGGCATTTGACGCTGTCCCACATCGTCGTCTCCTGGCTAAAATACATGCTGTACATGCAACACTGACGAAGGCCATTAGGACCTGCAAGTCTCAATGAAGCAGACAACGATCTTGGGGTGGTGATGGACAACAGGCTAGCATTCAAAGATCATGTAATACAGGCAACATCAAAGGCAGATCGCATTGTTGGAGTCATCCGCAAGTCCTTTGACTATCTCAATAAGAAACCTTTGTCCAGCTGTACAAGAGTCTGGTGAGACCCATCCTGGAATATGGACTCTGCATCTGGTAACCACACCTGAAAATACTGTGCAGTGAGGACGTACAGCGCAGAGCTGCAAATCTTCCATCCCACCTGTACAACAAACCCAACCATGAAAGACTAAAGATTCCGAAGTAGAGCATCAACACAACAGAGGTGACATGATCGAGGTATTCAAATACCTCCACGGCTTCTATGATGTCCAACAGCCAACCCTCATACTCTTAGAAAACAACTTGTGGGGTAACTCTCTGAAGCTCCACAAGGAGCAGACTTGATGACCACTGGAAAACCTTATCCTCCCTTCACGTACCAGAATGTCAGAATAAGTAAATGCATAGCTTAGCCACGCATGTCGCAAAGTGAAGTACCTGTTTTTTTACCTCTGGAAGGATGAAAAGGCCTACACACAGCCCTACCATTGCGACTAGTCAAGTCCAGTCATATAACACATAATCATTAACATTCCCAGTTGGAATGATGGAGCTTTTTGTTCTCTGAATGGTCAAATGGACTAGCATACCTCATACCTGCCTTCTGTATTATAGTCTTGGAATCCTATCAAACACATTCTAATTAAAAGAAACTTGGCATCAATGGCAGCCATCTTTGATATGAACGCCAAGATAAGATCAAAGCAATAAAATGATGCTGAAAATGGAATCAGTGACCCTTCTAAACCCCAAGGCCCAGGTAGTACACATCGATGTAGGCTCAAAAATAAAAAAATGTAAACTTCATGTCGTAACTGGCAGCCATCTTGGATTTGGAGGTCAAGATAAGGTAAAATCATTAATATGATGCTGAAAATAGAATCTGTAACCCCTCTAAACCCTAAAGCTGAGGTATTATATACACATCAATGTAGGTTCAAAAATAAAAAATGTAAACTTCATGTCGTAAGTGGCAGCCATCTTGGATTTGGAGGTCAAGATAAGGTCAAATCATTAAAATGATGCTGAAAATGGAATCAGTGACCCTGTTATCCACAAATTCCATGTATTACACATAACCCTAACGCACAGGTATTACACATCAATGTGGGTTCAAAAATATAACATGTAAACTTAATAGGGTAAGGGGCAGCCATCTTGGATTTGAAGGTCAATATAAGGTCAAATCATTAAAATAAAACTGGAAATGGAATCAGTGACCCTGTTATCCACAAATTCCATGTATTACACATAATTGTAGCTCAAAAAATAAAAAAACATAATTTTTTACGATATGTACAGCAGCCATTTTGAAAAACGTCTAAAAAAACAATTTCGAATTGGTTGATTTTGGTAGACTTTTTTTCTGGGATAGAGGGGTATCATATTTATTGAATAAAATCATAAAACAATTTCTTGCAATTTTTCCGAAAATTGGGGTGTATTTCACCCAGAATGATTCTACTATACTATCGTTGTGTATCCTCGTTACCACACGTATACAACTAGCCTGGGTTCTAGAAACCCGCTATATGGGTGGTTAACACTGGATGTACATGCACCTATTCACATAAGGAATAGGCCAACAGCCCTACTTGCTGATTGTTCTGCATCTATTCTGACCTCCCTAGTACATTGTACATAAGTGAACTGATTCCCTAATCTTTCAAGTGACCATAGTAAACAACAAGTCTTACTAACCCCCCCATTACATACGTGCTGGAGGCACGGGTACCGCGGGGGTATACCGGCGGCACAGCTGTTTATTTTCTTTGTTTTTAAAAATAATTAAAATAATTTTAAAGAAGTGCGGGGGTCATGCCGTGGTGATGTCGCCAACGGTACATTAGAGCCGCCGCCGAAGCCCGCCAACGGTGTATTAAAGCCGCTGACAAAGCCCGTCGGTGGCGGCGAGATCAAAGGGAATAATCCTCTACCGGACGGCACAGGCTTCAACGGCACCCTGTGACATTTTAGGAGAAGTGTCAGGAAAAATTGCTGCGGCTTGGCTTTTTGCCGCCGCCGACTACCCGCGGTGCCCCATTTGTACCGCCGGCACCAGTATATTGACTTTTTCATGCCGGTCCATGCCGTTGGCCTCAATGCGGTGTTGCGCCCCCCCCCCCCGGGGACCAATAGTTAAACAAAAATGCTATTTTTAGTAACAAATCCACGATAAATCCTCGGCGCCGCTGGCACGAAGGTGCCACCGGCCTGTATGTAATTGGGGGGGGGGGGGGTGAGGTGTGTGCAACTGGGGACAAATACAGTGCAACTTACTTAAACCTACTTTATACTCAGGCAACCTAGTGATTGCACACTGGAGATGCACAACAATTGCTGCACACCATTAGACCATTTTTATTATATGCTCATTGCATGATTTTAGACTGATAAAATTACAAATTAACTTATAAAATCATACAGACTGTAAAGGAATTAGAAAAGGCAACACAAAAAATAAAGCGCTAGTTCATTCGGCTGTGTTTACTTTAGGTCAGGTATCTAGTGGGAAGTCAAGTTTGTTGAATCTCTTCCTGGGCGAGGAATACCTACCAAGCCAGATGCTCAGTTGTACAGCCAGTATTTGTGAACTCTCCTATGGCAACGTCAAAGAAGCAAAAGTAAGAAGATACTGTTCACACCCGAGCCTAATATACCATTTATCAATGTAACTGTTCACAAGACAGTGATTTGACGACTGGACATTTAATTTGGTTGGGTGGTGTTTGATTTATTATATTGAATATATTCTACGGGCTTTAGTGAATTTGTTAAAATATCTATTTACAAATCAATACGGTTCACACAGCACATATTCATATCTTCATGATTTTGTTATTTTTTTACTTTGTATTATTAGCTCTAGTAAAAAAACGTATTCCTAATTAATGTAGCCATTTTATGTTGTAGTTGAAATTTCCTAATGGTAAAGAAAAAACAATTGACTTTGTTGATAAGGATAGATACATATTTAAAGAAGAGAAAAGAACTGAAAAATATGAACACGATGCTGTCCAACTCTTTTTGCCAGCTCCTTTTTTAAAGGTAACCTTTTTCTTGTATTATGATCTTGAATTTGGGTTGGTCGTTAATTAAGAATCTTTATACACCTTTTTGAGCTTAGAATATATATTGTGCAAATACCATTTGTATTTGGAAAAAAATACTTCCTAGGCATATTTCCATATCAGATGTTCTTGTTGGGTCTTTGGGTGTTCTCCCTAGAAATTGATGAAATACCAGTAGTACCACAGTGGAAATAGAATGATAATTAATTACAGGGGAAACAGATTTTGGTGTATAAGTATATATTGTATATGGAATGACAATATATGACATCTACTGTAATGGGAAAACAAGGCAATTCATATATGTTTCGAAGATTTAAAATCTGCATGTTGTTGCTAAAAACTTCCTGCCAAGTTTCATTGTACATGTATCATTCTATTATATGATAATGTCGTGGGGTGCGTCATTGATTCTGTAACTTCTTTTTTAGAGTGGCATAACGTTGATAGACACACCAGGTATTGGTGAGAATCCTGTGATGGAAAATGTTTTGCTTGATTATGTTGCAAAGAAGAGTGCTTTTGGTTTTATATTTGTCATCAAATGTAATGATTCTGGTGGAATACTGCAAAGGGTTAGTGTAAACTGTTTCATAATATTTGAAAACAGATCATACAGAGTATATACGTTGTGATGGTTGAATGGTTGAATTTTAGTAAATCAACATCACGGTGTTCAATCAATCTCCAGTTAATGTGCGTAATAAGCAGAGCTGGTGCGGAAATCAAGAGCTTTTGTGCGGGAAATGTTTACTTTTGAAATTACAGGTTCTGATTTTTCACTGCTGGTAGTATAAATATCTGTCTTTGGCACAAATTGTTTGGTCCATGCACCATGGGGATATCTGTAGTGTTTAGGAATGGTTTGTAAGTCCACTTAAATGGTCAGGATTTTGCTGCTAAATCTGCAATAGTTGAAGACCCTCGTTCTACATGGCTGTCCGCTGTCAGAAAATGAGTGATATTTTGCCTAATGTTGCTTTGTCAAGCCGTAATATGGGTCAGCTGTGTGGCGTATACTTGACTGAAAACTACCTTATGCATTGCATCTAGATTATCAACTTATATATTGTGTTAAGTCTACAAATTCACAGAAACTAGTTTGCTCCTCATATGAAAACTGTTTATCACAGTTTACCACGACTTTAATATATATATATATATATATATATATATATATATATATATATATATATATTTTATATATATATATATATATATATATATATATATATATATATATATATATATATATATATATATATATATATATATATATATATATATATATATATATATATATATATATATATATATATAGGCAGCATGGGATATATATATATATATATATATATATATATATTCAATTATATGTTTTAAAAAAGCATGGGATTAGTGTAATATGTATCAATCAACTTTGAGATACATTCCGATTCATGTGTTACCTGAATTAAGCGGCCTACTTTACAGCCACAATATCCGTTATTTTCCATCAGATGACACCAATTTTGAAGGAGAGTGGTCATGTATTACAGACTTAGCAGCAGAAACCAGCCCATGTGAGTGGAGATAAAATGCATCCGTATGTGCCAGAGGTATTCTTATAGTGCATGGACGAAAGAAATTGTGCTCAAGATCGATTTTCAGCCTGTTTTCAGTGAATAATGCAAATGTATGATTTAAAAAGTAAACATTTACCACACAAAAGCTCTTGATTACGCACATTAACTGGAGATCGATTGAACGCCGTGAACATACTTTTCATTTTGATAGTCAGTTTTTTCGTTGTTGACAGGAATATTCTCTATGTATAGAATAATTTGATACAAACAACATGTCTTATATTTTTCTTGTGGTAATATTACATTTCCTTTCTATTTTGCAGTTTAAGAATTTATTAAGAAAACTTAGCGATATTAAAGATGAGTATGGGCAAAAGAAACTTGACCCAAAGTCCGTGCTTTTCGTGGCAAATTTTTGGGATCAAGTTCCTGATCAAGAAAAGGAGGTTTAATATTTTCGTTATTATGTAAAAATCTTGTCACTAATAAGTAGTTCACTCAATTAATGATTAGGTCATCACATCACTTTGTTGTGTACTTCCATTATAAATGACAGAGTAGACTGGTAGAGACTGGGGTGAAGTTGTGAAATTCTAATTTCTATGTAGGTCTAGGTCTACCAGGCCTACCAGGTAGATATTCTGTGTATCCAGTAATAATAATTTATTGTAAATAAAAATCAATTTCCCTGTATATAGATGTTATGTTCAAGTTATTGGGAGTACTGAAGTTATTTTCAACGTTCAAACATGCAGTTACGCCCATCAGTGGGGTAACATACATCTTATATAATTGTATAACTTGTGGGTGCTGAGATGTCTCTTGAATAAATAAATGTTTTTGGTGGTGCTAAGAACTTGAGTAGGCCTACTACCAATAACTTGGCAATGACGTCTACACCAACTGATAGATTAGTTAGGCCTACTTTAGGGGGCCTCAATATTTATGGAAGGGGCACACAATTATAGGGATTTTTTCTATGGTTTAATGGCCCCCTTATCATTGACAATAGATCTTTGTGACACCAGCCCCCATATTTCAAGGATGCACAATTTTGCGTCTCCCATTTCTCCTGTACAAGCTGAGAAAAATACCCTCACCCCCATCAGAAAAGTGTTATAACGCAAAACCCCGAATAAATACATTTTAGCCAACAGAATTGTCAACGCATTTTATAGCGTTGCTTGGCCTAAAATAAGATGAAGATGGTGAAATGGTTAGGTAGATCTACATACTCGAGGGTACATATTGTGGTGATGTATCCAAACGCGTGTTGTTCGAGCTGTTGAGATTCGAGCTCGAGACACGATTGCGCTACGACATGTAGAATGTAATGAACTGTCCTGTGTTACGGGTGCATTATGGAGGCATCAAGCTACGCGGATATGAATGTATGGTCATATTTTTACGACACCCTGTATGCAGTTACCGGAAGAGACAACCCGGAAACTGTGTAATAAAGATGGAAGCTTGCAGCGTGTCTTCTCCCTCTTCTCTGGACAATCATTAAACATCTAGATCTAGCGCGCGTGTATAAAACAGTGCCCACGTGATGATTTCCGAAAAATGGCGGCAGATCCAAAACGCTTCTGGTCCTGGTTCGTTAATCCACAAATAAATCAGCCCCAGTTATCTAGGAGACTAGGTTCTTCGTTCCTCATTCTTCATTTTTTATGTCCAAAAGGCATATCGGACTGTGTGGTGTTTGTGTGCCATAGACTCCTATAGTGTAGTATTGTGCAAGGTCAGGAAGGTTTAAGTTTAACATTTTATCTGAGAGCTATTTTGTGTATTTTCTTAACTTGTTGAATAGTTTTGTTGGTTGATTTTTACTAATTACAATAACATTTTCTAAATGTACGTACGTTCAGGACTATATTGTAGACATTTTTTGTGTTATGAGTTCTACACTTACAGTTACACTTACACTTATCCTCTTCATTGCTTAGGCATAGCTATGCCTGTCGACGGTCATCACTTCTAGCTCTACACGGTCTTTCTAGTTGTTAATCGCGTGGGTGGTGCTGAAATGTCTTCACGGAGATGGCGATCAAGACGACACTTGTAACAATTCAGAGTTGGTGCTTCTGCCACATCAGAGGGGAGATTGTTCCATTCATTCATTACTCTTAGTGAGAAATAGTGCTTTCTTAGGTTGTTATTACATGAGGGTTTCTTAACCTTGAACTTGTGTCCTCGTAAAACTGTTGTCCACAGCAAAAGGGGAGGGTTCGACTTTGTACTTGCCATGAAGGTACTTGTACACTTCGATCAGGTCCCCTCGTTTTCTTCTGTGTACCAATGAAGGTGGGGAGGGGGGAGGTAGAGAGGTTGCTTCAAAGTAAATATATATATGTTTCTATTGGAAAGGGATTTTTGTGATTTTTGTTTTTTGGTGGAAATCCTATTGAATTACACTTCAGCTCCGAAAATATTGCAGTTCTTTTATTTTATAACATTTAAGGATGGTCTCCTATATAAGAACAAAAGTTTAAAAAATCTTAATCTGTAATATTATTCATGGGTTAGGAGGCTTGATCTTTTACAATAATGAGAAATCAAACATGTGTTTAAGAACAATACAAGCTCAAAAATTACATTGAAATCAATGGGAAATTAGGACGTCAATGCAAACAAATTAATAAAATACATACTAAAAAGTTCAAGAAAAGTTGATCAGAGTTGATGTGAAACTAAAATTCACAAAATATGGAAACCAAAAAAGTATGCAATTCTGTCAAAATATATTGCAATGACTGCATGAAAGGTATACATATTCTGGCTATTCTCTATATGTCTGCATAAACAAATCATACTAGATACATTTATATTCTATCTTAAACTAATCTATTCTAAACAGGCCTAAATTAATCCTCATTTTGACCGTGCAGCGTGGCTGTAAAATTGAGAACACAATCATGCATTCGTTTCTTGATTGGACTGTATATCAATTAATAATGCACCTATTTACATAAATGACATACAACCTCTTAAAGTTAACATTACTATTCTACCACTAATAAATAGTACAGAAATCATTCATCAATTGTATAAAAAAAAGGCCAATGGAAATCAGCAGTTAGGACTTGAAGCCTGCACCTTTATTACAAAAAAATATATGTCAAAGTCTGATTAACTCTGACTATAATAATGGATATAACGATATACATATTCAATTCAACAATGATTTAAGCTTTACAATTGTGTAACATATATCTATTTATGTCAAAGGTCATAGGTTTTGTAGATACATTACCATTTGCTAGGGCTAATATTTATGACTATATGTATATATATAGTTGTTGTTGTTTCCTGATGATTGCATGTTGAGTGCATGAAACAATTTGTAGAAATATGTGATTAAAAAAATATATGTAAAACAACCACTATAATAATGGATATATATATATACATATTCAATTCAAGCAGCATATATATATATAATATATATATATATATATATATATAATAAACAGAAAATACAAACAATTTGCTGGTTATATTTATGACTATATGTTTTCATGCATTTTTCATACAATTCTCAATACAAACAATATATGATTAGCATAACAATTATATAATGTTTCATTAGAAAAAACTGTTGGGTTACAAATAATCACATTTCATTATATATCATATATATCATTTAGAGGATGGTAGTTTACTATATTACGTTAATTTTAAATATTCTTTGTTACTTGCATATACTGATGTAGTATACCATAGCCATGGATGAACATTATTTCCATTATATTTATAATAAAACATATAATCATAATGCACTATTGTATTTTAGTTTCTATATTTATTACGGGGGGTGTATGTTTTAAGTATTTTCTAAGAGGTGTTTTTTTCTGTGTCTGCATTCTGTGGCTAGTTCATTCCTATTGTTGAGAGATGACAAATTTGGGTGGCAGATTATAAAATATTTTTCCCTAATACATAAGTTACATTTCTTTGAATTCGTGGAGTATGGTTTGCACTGTGACATGATTTTCCAATTGATAGTGTGTGGTACATTGCTGTCTTTAGGTCCAAATATATTGGCTGAGTCTAGTGGAATTACTTTTATTTCTATTGTTAAATGATGCTTTGTGTTGTGTGTATCTTGTTTTGAAAAGTGTTCTCAGATAGACCTATGTATGTCTTCCTTGCCAGTATTATTGTTTGTAACTGTAGCCTGGTATACTATGGATTTTGCATGGTTCGTACAGGGCCTGGAAAAGCCTTGAAAACAGAAAGGGGCCTGGAAAAGCCTGGAAAACAGAAAGGGGCCTTGAAAAAATAATTTTAGTACTTGAAAAGCCTTGAAAACTAGGGTTGGGGCTTAGAAACGTCTTAAAAATCAATTTCTGGCTTGAAAAGTATTAAATTGCTAAAAAAAAATGTACTTTTTTCCTTAAAATACTAATATTTTTGCTGTCATATGGCGCCGCCATTATCGAATGTACTCGATTGAACCACACATCATGTATACGCTTTTACTAGACTGTTGCACTGTCTCTATCTCGCTCCGCTTCGCTCTACGAGAAAGACTCATTTGAGTGACCCAGCTGAAGGAACGAAAGTGCGGCAGTGCAACAGTCTAACGCTTTGCCAAGAAAAAATGCACTCGATTTAAATGACGTGTCGTAATAGATTGGAGGGTTATAAATAGAACGTGACGTCATTCGGTAACATTCGGCCAGCTTCGTGTGTTCCTCGTGGTTTTAACAATCTATGCAAATGGCTGACGCGGTGAACGAAAAATTTGAGGACAAATAATTTGAATATCAATAGCTATCGCTAACAACATGGGGGAAATGCACGTTTAACAATACTTGGATGACAGCAGGCCCTTACAAGGAATGGATACAGCCTGTCAAAGGAAACAGGTATAGGGCATTTTGCCGTGTTTGCCGCAAAAAGAAATAGACCTTACAACGATGGGAGAAAGTGCTCTGAAATCACATTCCAAGGGAGCAAAACATTACCAAAACATGGATAGCAGCATTGGGAAATCATTCACTATTAGCGGATTTTTTTAAATCAGAAACTTCAACGACGCCGGCAGACGAAGGCCGAACCATCCACCTCTGTAGCGCAGGGCATGCGGCCAAAGTTGGGGAACAACACGCCTGGTGATGCCACTGATGGGCTAATGGTTGTTCCTCCTCTGGGGAAAATGTCCCATTTTTTTCAACATAAAAAAAATTTATAAGGGTTTAAGAAATGTTTTCGAACCAACCCAAAAAATCAATGGGGGAAAGAAAATTCCTTTTATTGGGTTTGGTTTCAGTTTTTTAAAAAAACTGATAAAAATTCAAGGTTTTGTAATTATTTTAAAATAAAAAAAAATAACCAAATATTTCATTAAATAAACAATGGCCTTTTTAAAATTTTGGATTATTTTAGGTTTTAAATATTAAAATTAAAAAAATAAAAACTTTTTATTTACAAACAACAATATTTAGGGGGCCTTTTAAAAAATTTTAAACGGTTTAATTTTGGGCAAAAAAAATTGAATTTTTCGTCCATTAATGCTTCCTTTTTTTTTCCCCAAAAAAATTGGGGTTTTTTTTCGGAATTTTTAATGGTAAATTGGGGTTCAAAACTGGAAATTACATGGCGGACCTTAAATTTTCGCGCAGAATAAAAACTTTCCCGGTTATATTAG
>CM032662.1:26261786-26274180 GCA_019095985.1 Streblospio benedicti | reverse complement strand
GTGGGTGTCAGAAATGCCAGAAAATGCAATGACATCATTTTGTGAATGTCACACCGACACACCACTCTGGCAGTGCAGTAAGGGCCGTGGATACAGCAATGGAAACAGCTCAGTACTGAAGACCGCCGCCACAAGTACTGTAGAACCTCTCCATTAGGACCACCTTTGGGTCCAGTGTTAAATTGTCTCAATAGAGAGGTGGTCTCTATACAGAGGTTCATTTTGGTAGCTTTATGACAGTTTGGGACCACGAAAAATGGTCTTATTACAGCGGTGGTCTCATCACAGAGGTTGTCTTGATTGGATGATCTACTGTATAAGCGTATACATATAGATGTAAACGCGGCCCCTGGACCCACCACCCCCCGGGACCACCCTCCTGATGAGCCGCCGCCCCCCTCCCCTCCCTCGGGCCCAATTTGCATTGTATGAGTTGATGCTGGGTGATTATGGTGGACAAAGTGGTGAGGCACTACGCGGGTTATTCTAATGGGGGAGGCCTCTTGGGGGCTGCGAGGTCCGGCGCAACCCTTAAGCCACTGGTGGCTAAAGTAGAAAATGGTGCTAAGCCTACAATATGGGCCTAAAATAAGCTCAAATGTAGTACAGTGGATGTGTGATTTGACCACACTGCACAGTTGGGGTGAATTAGACAACGGTGGTGGTAAGTGTGAGCCTATGCAACCCTCAAGGATAATGATTATGATATATTGTTTTTGCTATTACCTGTCACCAATTTGGTGTTACGGCTAGTTTACAATTTAGAATATTAAATAAACATTAGAGTCACTCAAAAAACAACATTCAATAGCCCCAAAATACTACATGCCGTTCATATATTAGGGCACGCAAAATTTAAAGCACAAACAACAATTGAAGTGCACTTAAAAAGACTAAAAGTTTCAGTACGATACGATAGTAATGCTGATACATGTTAAAATCTGATGCAACCTTTTCAAGCTATGTTAGTTGCCAAACGAGAATATAAGCCTAAAATACGCTCAAAGTTAGCACAGTTTATGCCTGATTCGTGCACCGCTTTGGGTGAATTAGACAACGATGCTGGGAGGTTGGACCCGTCGTTAGCATGGATCAAGGCAGCACAGGGTTAATAATGAGGCACTCGTCGTGATGGGTCATTAGGGCAACAAGCAAAATGTCACTTCGGCTTGTGTTATGAGCATCGTCCCATTCAACGCTGCACTTGCGCCTGTGTACGTATTACGTTCTTGTATAGATAGGCCCACTGCATTCCTTCCCTATAGCTGATATATTTCTTTCCACTGGTCTAAAATTTAGGAGAAATGGAGCTTGACTAGTTAGATCTGGGTGTTAGGTGTGTACCTTTTTGTTGTTGTAAATAAGACCAGCTCTCAAGAATCATCCTTATTTAATCGGGCTTATTACTAGTACATAAATTGAAAACAGGTTCTTATTCCAAAGCAGCAATAATGCTTATACCATGAACATCGGACTTTGAAGGCTGTGGGAATGGGAAAGGCGTGAAACCTACATTGTCAAGAATACCTTAATGTCGGACAAACAATGTCAAGAATACCCCTTCCCATATCCCATATTGTTCAGTCAACTATGATTGATAGTAAGAAAATGCCTTATGTTTCAAGGCCAGAGTAAAGCACAGTAGAACCTCCAATTAAGACCACTTCTATAATAGGACTATTTTTCGTGCTCCCAAATGTTTATAAAGTAACCAAAATGGACCTCCATATAAAGACCACCTCTCTATTGAGACCACTTGAAGTCAGTTCCTAATAGAGAAGCTCTATTGTACGTGTAGAGGAGCGTACAATGCCAGCACCCCCAGTGACGACCTATCAAACAGCACTAACAGCGCAGCCGGGGTCATTACAGACTTTACGGCCGGAGGCTGTGTGTGTATGTGGTTGTGTGTGTGTGTGTGGGGGGGGGGCAAAACCTTGTGGTTGTGTTAGGGAGGGCGGCGTCTAGCACGTGGGTGATGTCACCTTTTGAAAAAAAAGAAGTAGTTATTTAAAAGTATTTGAACTTGCTTTCTGACATGTTAAGTGAGTTGTGTACTATCTACTACTAAGTTGAAATCACATGGACTCCTTTGCTTTATGTCACCAATACATTTGTAAAATTATATCTAAATTATTTGTCAAATGTATTTATATTACGGCACAGTTAAATCAATGTTAAATGTCATCGTGAAACCATGTCGCGCAGGGGGGCTGAGGCAAAGATGACGTCACTTACCATGAAAGGGGGTGGGGGTGAAAAAAGATGACAAAAATGTGGGAGGGGGGTAAAACAGGCCTGTGGAAAAATGTATGTGACGTCATTTGTGAGTTAAGGTAGATGAACCACTGTAAAAAAAAAGATCCTGTGGATCATCACAAAAATTCTTGATAATAATGATGGTCTCCTATTAGTGGATGATTCCTATATAAATCTTTAATATTTATTTCAAAAGAAAGCTGTTTTATTCTTCTGTCCAAAAATGTAATATTATTCATGGGTTAGGAGGCTTGATCTATTACAATAATGAAAAATCGAACATGTGTTTAAGAACAATACAAGCTCAAAAATTACATTGAAATCAATGGGAAATTAGGACGTCAATGCAAACAAATTGATAGAATCCATACTAGAAAGTTAAACAGAATTCTATAACTATTCTTAATGGAAAGGTAACAGGTTAGAGATTATTTTAAATAAAAAATTTGCATATGCGGCGGGGCTCGTCACGGAGCTACAGCTGATCAAAGTTGATGTCAAACTAAAATTCACAAAATATGGAAACCAAAAAAGTATGCAATTCTGTCAAAATATATTGCAATGACTGCATGAAAGGTATACATATTCTGGCTATTCTCTATATGTCTGCATAACCAATTCATAATATATACATTTATATTCCATCTTATACTAATCGATTCTAAACAGGCCTAAATTAATCCTCATTTTGACCGTGCAGTGTGGCTGTAAAATCGAGAACACAATCATGCATTCGTTTCTTGATTGGACTGTATATCCATTAATAATGCACTTATTTACATAAATGACATACAAACTCTTAAAGTTAACATTATTATTCTACCACCAATAAATACTACAGAAATCATTCATCAATTGTATAAAAAGCCAATGGAAATCAGCAATAAGGACTTGACGCCTGCACTTTAATTACAAAAAAATATACGTCAAAGTCTGATTAACTCTGACTATAATAATGGATAGAACGATATACATATTCAATTCAACAATGATTTAAGCTTTACAATGGTGTAACATATATCTATTTATGACAAAGTTCATAGGTTTTGTAGATACATTACGATTTGCTAGGGTTAATATTTATGACTAGTCACCAAGGAACATGTTGCTCAGTTACGATTGTGTTTGAAACATAAATATTGTGTAGTATAAATCTATTTATGACTATATATATATATATATAAATATGGAAGAAATTACTGTACTTCACTTTGCCTGGGTGGTAAGGAAATCTTGGACTTTCTGCGAAATTTTTTTACTCAAAGTTATTCTCGGTTTATTATCACTTTTTAGCTCACTAAACAATTCATATATTCCATTAGACTGTCTTGATGCTACTATTTCTAGATGTTTCAAACACAATCCTGACTGAGCAGCCTTCCTCGCCATTGCTTGTAACAAGATCTTCGAATTCACTAGTGCTTCAAACGATGACATGTTTTTTTGTGCTAGAATATCATTTTCAAGTTTCAATAATGCATAATCAATAGATCGAGAATGGTGTTCTAAGTACTGACTAGAATGGGCTTTCATAGTAAAAAATAATTTCTGTAAAACAGCAACATCATTTACTGCATTATGAGCAGCATTTGTATCTTTTAAAATGTCCTTCACAAGTGCCTCTTGCTTGTAGCCACCATTGCCTTTTCTGTCAGGATAAATTTCCCTAGCAAATGGTAATGTATCTACAAAACCAATGACCTTTGATTTAAATTTATCCAAAAGTTTGTATTGCTTCATGTGAAGCAACAAAATTCGAGAATCAAACAGAAAATTATTGTGAGCAATCAACACAGATCTATTTGGTAGGAAATCTATAAATGCCTGAAGAGATGTTTCTGGGGGAAAGCTGTCAACTCGTTGACCATTATTAAACATATTGCCGTCCCGGATGGATATTCCTGTCAGATCAGTTATAGTTGATGGTATCTGACCAAGTGTTGGAATAACATATTGGCAAAATTCACTATCACCAGTCTTTGCAGCTATTTGTATAATGTCTGGATGGAATCCTCTTCCTGTTGTTTCTAAATCAAAAATCACCTCTACACCAGCTTCTGAAGGGATACAATCCGGTAACTCTATCGGTGGTGGTACAGCTTGTGTCTCTTGGTCACTAATGTCTTCAAGAGCAACACTGGTACAATATGTTACCCCTTCTCTTACTTCACAGCTAGCTTCTTTCCGATACTTCAGTTCTTTCCTCGCTCTTCTTTGTCTTTTACCTAGATGTAATATAAGTATCACAAGTTGAGTTGATTTATCAGGTTATCATGTTCTGACTACATGTATCTATTAATCTATATTTCAAAATCTAGATTTCATTCAAATCCATTTTGTATGTCAGTTCTAACTTCTTCATTTCTAAATGTATGTAAAAAATATATGCTAATGTAAAATTATATCATTTAGGTGTTCCCTAGAATCATCAATTATTCAAAATATTATATGACTATTTTATAATTAATTTTATTACCTTCTTTTGAACTAGCAATTTTTCTCATCCGCTTTCGCTTTGCATCAACTGTAGATGCATACTTTGCAGTAAACTTGCCTGGTGACAGGTCATTTTCTTCATTTACCTGAAGTTTTACATGAAATCCATGAATAAATTATCCATTTGTTTCCAACAAGATTAAATAAAAATTATTACTACTCAGGATAAAATACATCATCAACATTTATGCTTTCAAGATCTTCACATATCAGTAATAATTGGCAAACTATACTTCCAGAGACAGAATAAATGAAAGTGTCAGTTCAAGCACAACTTATTCCTTAATTTTTTATTAGTAATTTCATGGAATCTATACATATAGCACATAGTCTCATACAATAATAATATGATCAGGGCTCTGTAGAGCTGAAAAGCTTTAAAAATAAAGATTAAAAACAGTCGAAAAAATTTCTGCATCAGTTTCATATAGCATAAAAAGAAAACATAGGACTAAAATATTCTTTATTCAATTACATGGTTATAAATACCTCACTATACTCCACAAGTCTTCTTGTTGGACCAACAGGGATGGGGTGAATGCTGTTTTGGAAAAAGAACAATATTTTGAACAAAACTGAACAAGAAACAAAACAAATTACTTAATTACTTAAATATGAGCTGAGATGAATTACTCGAGTATACTTACTTGACATGTATACATGTATCCGAGGTTCTTTTGAGCCACAGCACTTTCAACTCTTGTTGCCAGAGATCCAGACTCACTGAAGTTGAATCTTTTGGGGGCTTTTGATGCTACTGTCATATTAAGCGATTCATTCGCCTGAGTACTGCCAATATGACACAGTTTGTGAGCATCTTTGGCCTTCTCGTCAAACAGTTGCTTGAGGGCCTCCTTCATCGGTTCCCCAACCAATGCTTTACCGCGTGGTAAGGTACTGTATTTGAAGTTATCAGGATCCTTAGAATATTGGCACCATTGAAAGTCAGCACATTTTGTATGGTCACCAAAACTATGAGGAATGATTGCTTTTAAACTTTCTGCAAGTTTTTCTTTATTTCCTTCATTTTGTCGGATCGCATAGCTGTACATCTTTTGGAGATATTTGATAACATTGGAGTTAATCCTTTATGCTTTGTTCTAAGATCATACAATTTGTTACCCATAATCTTTTTCAGGTGGTTCATGTCGCTACCTTTTTCAATATCAGCATTGACCTCTCTTCTAGCCTTGGCAATAGTTGTGGAGTTCTCATCACCGATTAATCTTTTCACTTTCACACCATGGTCAGAACAATTCTTCAAGATGCTCGTAACAATGTCAGACTCCATACTTTTAGAGGACCCATTCCAAGTACTATTGCACTTGTGAGACTGAATTTTTTTTCCTTTTCTCTTAGCCACTTTACACAGCCTACAATTCTTTGCTCTTAAACCATATCCAACACATTCACCAGTTCTAGAGCCAATAGCAGTGGCATGCCCAGATGCACTGTTGTAGCTCCTACCACTACCCCGATTCTGCCAAGCACCATCAACAGAAACAGCAATGTCATTTCCAGAACCTGCAGCGATACTTGCGTCTTTTTCGCTTTGCAATGCATCTAAAACACTTGTTTCTGCTACTTGTTTGAATCCGGAACTCACCTTAGACAACCTTCTTGCCCACATGCCATTACTGATTGGATGTATATTTAAAGTTGACAAGAAGTTGTTGAGGGTTTCTTGTCCAATGCCAGCATGGACACAAGCAATAGGTAACTTGCTATTCACATCAAATATCGCTGGCCCCTTTTGAGATTGACGATGTGTTTTACCTGTAACAAAAGTTAAACAGCATCATAGTTACTGGTTGATTCCACATCTGGTGAAGCAGAGACTATTTCATTAATTTTATGGTTTTTACAAACTGATGATGTGTCAAGTCAAGTAATATTTATTTAAAAGTCGGTACAATATAACAAATAACATAAGCTCTACAGAGCTTTTAAAACTGACAAACACGAAAACACATAGTGATTTTATTGTTGGTTTCATTATTGATTAAATCAAGGACCAATTATGCTAAAGTTTAGTCTAAAACTATGGTGCTTTTTTATTGACAGGTTTGGGTAACATCACTGGGAAACACAGGTTAACAATTTAGACTATTCATAACACGTCCATAAAAATATACAAACCTAGTGGAACTCTGTTGATCTTGCTGCATGCAGCGTTATCACATGGCAAGTAGACATATCCAGTTGGACCTTCTTTGTGTATCCCTAGACATTTCTGTGTATCCAAGGGCAATGTACATTGCTGACAACACAAAGAATTAAACAAAAAACTCAAATCTACAATAACCCGGCCTTGTGTCCAGTCCTCTCCAGTATAACAACCACTGTCTTCAGAATAACAATCACTGTTTTCTTGTTGACACAATTCTATCTCCTGCTCTACTTGCACAAAGTTCAAATCAGGACAATTTCTATCTGCAGATGAATAATAGGAGTGTTCAACTGATATATCATGGCAATTGTCGCCTTGTAAACTTTGCTTCTTACTAGCCTTGGCCTCTTTTATCTTTGCAGTGCGTAAATAATGTGACTTCTTGGTAAATTTTCCGTTTGCTTTGCGAAATGACATTTTGACAGCTGAGCGATAAAACCAGCCGAAACCGGTGCAGACGACAATAACATCATGCGCACAAACCTGCGCAGTGGCCCACTTTTTAATACAGGAGACCATCCTTAACATATCTAAATATTTATAGAAACTTTAGATACAATCCTGCATCCCTTTTTCATCATATATCTCTCAAAAAATATCTTAACATTTTACAAATATTGAAGATAGATATTAATTTATATCACGCTACTTTTCATATCACTCAAGCAATCATTTAGTCCTCATTGCTTTAATATTACTTTTTCATTTGTGTTGCCATTTCAAGTCTTGACAAGTCGAATGCCACCACTTTGCTGGTAGGTCCATATAAGTCATGACTAGTCTTTTTTAAACACACACAATATTAACACTCACTGAGGTCATTCAACGACTCATTGTTCTCATTTCCTCTTCAGGAAATTTGGACCTCTTGTTAGTGCCTCACGTCCACTCTTTCAATTTTAAGGGGCGAACAGTATGAAATTTAGTACGTAAATTCTTGATGTACTCATCTGTTGCTGGCAGCACAGTTTTATTCCCACAGAACTGCAACAAGGTGGCCCAATGTTTGCTAAAACCAAAATGAAATTGTTCAATAAACAATCAGTTTTATACTGTAAAACTAGAATATTTCATGGCTATTAAAGTTTGTGAATTTCACCTAAGAAAAATTCTGTGACTATTTGATTTTGCAATTTTGCTCCATCCTGGAATTCTTTACATAGGCTATTAATGTTTGCTGACTATTTAAGTTTGCGTTTTTGCACCTTCCCAAGAAATTTGCAAATTAAATCGTACACAAACATTTCTAGTTTTACAGTACATGGTATTCACATTCTAATATTGTAGTAGATTTTTCATTCAAATGATTTCCGTTAAATAAAATAAAATGCACTAAAGATTTCATGAATTCACAGCAAATGAGAGGTTGACATTGCAGATTAGATAATAGCATACTTTCAAAAATCTAAAACATTATTTACCAGAATAATAGCTTGTCTCTATGTTGGACTCGCATGTCAGTGCTCTTTTTGTCAGCATCACACTCCCTTCAAAAAGTTCATCCCCACAGACGAAAAGATTGAAATCTTTAAAGGTCTTCAAGTGTTGTGTATCTTGATATGAGAGCGTCGTTGCAGCATAGATGCACCTTGGCTTGTCACACTCGGAACACTCGATAAATGATCGAACCTTAGCTGAAGCAAATTTTTTTTTTTGAAGATCAACATATCCAGGAAGCTGAATACATTTTAAAACTCTCTTAGTGAACTTGTTCAATACAAATTGAAAAAATTGATAGAAATAAAAAATGTTTCAATAAAAGTTACCAATAACATTGTCTGTGATGAATCACTTTTGCAATATGAATTGAATATATCTTTCTCTTTGTTTTAAATTCCATATTGTACACTGCTAATATTTTCAATCTAAATTCATAATGTTTTAGCACTTTTGTGCCTGTACATATTGTAAATATCGTATTGTTCTGATGCTATTTTTTTCTATTTTTTCATGAAATAAATTTCACTTAAGTGTTTACCTGCTACTAATATGAGCTTGTTAGCACTGTCTGTATCACTTCCAGGAGGTAAGGATGAAAGTTGGGGTCTACACCCATCATTGGTATCTGTCCCATACAGCTCTCCAAAAGATTTCCAGTTACCACTAGTGTTTAGCATAGGATCCGGTAGAAACTCCGGAACTTCTGGAATTCTCTTGATCATTTTGGTGCAATATGTACAGTTTTCATCGTCACACTTCCTGACCTAAAAAAATAAATTGTTTAATAAAATCAAAAGGCCAGCTATATGATAGTCATGATCTAGAGCTTGGAGACGTTTTTCAGGAACACACAGATTCTTTCCTTTTCTTCTATTTACTGGTGACACTGGTTGGTGCGGTTCGCCCAAGGGAACTATAGCTTTATCATCACAGGAGAGAAGCATGCAGCTATCTTTAAAACGCATGACAAATTCCTTCAAAAAAAGACCATTGTATATTACAATATTTTGAATCCAGATGCTGAGCCCTTAAGAGTCTCTGCTGAATAGCAAATTTTACATCGAATTTCCCAGTATACTGTGCTGCTTTCCTCACATAATTATTAGCAGGATAAAATTGAAACTTGATCCATGTATCAGATGGTGCCACTGTTCCTATGGGACATATAGCGAGGACTTGCTCTCGTAAGTCCCTTACACTAAGCCAGTCTGCAAAAAAACACGTATCTGTGCCCCTTCTTTCATGAACAGCGGATTTTTCAATTAAAAGGTGCTGTAGTTTTTCCCAAAACACATCAAATGTGGAATCGTTATGCTTCCCATTGTTCTTACGCAAATCGAAGATTAATTCAGTGTCATCCGAATTTAAAAAGAAGGCCAATCTCTCGGACATTTCTGCATCTGCTCTGGTATCAGCAGCACTAGCATCATCTAACACAAAACTTGCTATATCCCGCTTCACTGCCGCAGGTATGTTTAACTTTTGATATCTGTCAAGACACTCCCTTCGCATGGCTCGGGTACAATACTTTGGTAGTTTGTTGAAAACATAGGAAATAGCTGAGGTTTGTTTGGTTGGATCCAATGTTTCATCGGTACGCCACGCAAAATAAACATTTCCCAAAGAATTACCAAAGCTGTACTTCATCAATTGACAGTGAAAAGGGAACTGTAACGTTGATATGAACTTCACTTTGTCTTTCACCATACACATGGAACTGTCAAGTGAAACGATTTGATAAAGATCACTTTGTTGTAGAAGTATCTGAAGGCTGGTCAGGCTACATGGACCTATCGGCAAGGTTGTTGCATTCCAGTTGTCCAGTCGTGAACGCACAGGTTCAGTGCCTACACAAATAAAATTGAATATAAAAGCAATGAGGATTAATGATTGAATGATTGACAAAAAATAGGTTGATGCGGATCTTCAATATTTGTAAAATGCTTAGATATTTGATTGAGTGGATATGATGAAATAAAGCAGGATTGTATAAAACCATCAGCATATTTTGCAAAACAATCCATCATTAATATTTACCGCGTAATGTTACTTTCAATGTGAATAAAACAAGCATATAATCACAAAAAACACAAAGGAAAGAAAATACTGGAATTGATCTGAACCGAATAATCACCAGGGGAAACAAACTTCCCTTTTATATTGCCATGGGGTGGTTTTCTAAAGTTCATAAAAAAGATCTGGTAATTGTGTCAGTATGTGCATGTAATCCTATTTGAACTTTCCTCCCCTAGTCTTGTTGAGCAAAGTAAGATAATTGGTCAAAAATTGATTAGCTTGGTCAGTCTATCTTGCATTAGAAGTCAATTGGGTAGGGTCAATTATAATTATGAAATTCAATTACAAGTCTCAATATTTACAGCATATAGTTTTATTTTTCAACTCTACTCTTCTTCAAATGAAATCTTGTTTTAAAAACTTAATTTTGACTTTATCAATTTAAATGTGTTACAATTCTACCCATCATATTCTACATTGTACACGTAACCTGCACCTCAAAAAAAAAATTTTTCTTGTCACGTAATGACTAGTCATCTTTCAATCCATCATAAGCAGCCATTGGTATGTTAGGTGAATATAAACAGGCCATCATTACACTCACTGATGCTAGAATAGGCTCCTAGCGATGCCGGCTCCCCACCAGGCTGCCGCTGCTGCTGGAACCCTCCTCCTCCTCGACTCCGCCCACCACCAGCAGCTTGAGGTAACACCTCCACATCTTTACTGCAGTACAACAGCTTTCTGCTTGCCTTGGAGAAGTATCTGAAACAAAGTACATGTACATTAAGATGTCATAGTCACAGCAATTTATTATGCTTCCATTAAAAACAAATTCCTTTGGAGTTCTATTCAACTAAATAGCACGGTTTACACAAAAGATATTTTTCAAGGGTCTAATCAAAATTCATTACGCTATTTATTGAACTTGTTAATGTTTTATTTTTAAGGTAAAATATTCTTCAAGCATGAAATTTTTGCGCACAAAGTGCGAAATCATGTTTTTAAAATATTATTTTGAAGAATGAAATGAAGTTCAAAAAGATTATAGACCAGAGTAACTTGATACATGTACACAGATTTTATTGTTTTATAATGAATTCTTTTATTTCTATTTTAATTTTTAAATAAGTTTTTCAGAGACCGTCTAACTAATTAGAATTTGCAAAACAACATCTGAATTTTTCAGTTTACCTTCGAGATTCACAGGTCTGACTTTTACATTAGGTTGTCCTTCCCATGGTTCCCAGCAGTTGGTGAAAGTTAAATTCCAGGTCATTTCAAGGTATTTTCAAGGTTTTTTCATCAAATTCCAAGTCAATATATTATTTTTTTTTTCTAAAAAATTAAATGGCTTTCTGAAGTATATTGTAATCAAATCGACCTAAAAATATTGCAAAAATAGAAAATAAATAAATTTAATTTGTTAGTTTGTGGTGAGGTGGAATCAGGCAGGCCAACAGTCTCTGATTCAGAGCTACTGTAGTCACCATCAGACATGCTGGTCCTATAATATGATCAAATGTCTCTTGGTTAGCATTAGTCGATTTTATATCCGTAGGCAAATTCATTATTGGCGTGTTAAAATTCCCAATATTTTAGGCTCATGAATAATTTTTATACAACCCGAGGCAGTCTGATTTTAAACTGCGTAGTATCACAACTTTTACAAATCGTAGCAACATTGCATCGAAGGTACTCATGAAATACAACATAAATCATTCGATTCTTATAATAATAGATGTCTACTTACAATGTTATGTCACATCACGGAGTGAAACTGATGGAATGAGAGGCTGTATGGTTGACATGAGGCTGGTGGCAACATTTTTCGATTGAGATCTTCAATACAACACCTAAAACCAAATCATATAATGAATAGAAGGCAAAGTTTCTACCAGTACACTGCTATTTTGGTGTGAGGCCAACCACTACTAAAGCTGTATTGAATCTTGACTACGTGGTGTTTGACAGTAACTTTAGTTGAGAATTAATGCATGATTTTCACTGGTT
>CM032662.1:26212684-26261686 GCA_019095985.1 Streblospio benedicti | reverse complement strand
ATGTACTAGATTTGATGAGGTGCCATGGCAACCAGAAAAGAATAATTAATTCAAAAAAGTGTCAAATTTGACGACATAACCCGGGTAGTCGCTTCACGGCTCATGTATCAACAAAACCAATGACCTTTGATGTAAATTTATCCAAAAGTTTGTATTGCTTCATCTGAAGCAACAAAATTATTGTGAGCAATCACACAGATCTATTTGGTAGGAAATCTATATATGCCTGAAGAGATGTTTCTGGGGGGAGAGCTGTCAACTTGTTGACCATTATAAAACATATTGCCGTCCCAGATGGATATTCCTGTCAGATCAGTTATAGTTGATGGTATCTGACCAAGTGTTGGAATCACATATTGGCAAAATTCACTATCACCAGTCTTTGCAGCCATTTGTATAATGTCTGGATGGAGTCCTCTTCCTGTTGTTTCTAAATCAAAAATCACCTCTACACCAGCTTCTGAAGGGATACAATCAGGTAACTCTATTGCTGGTGGTACAGCTTGTGTCTCTTGGTCACTAATGTCTTCAAAAGCAACACTGGAACAATATATTACCCCTTCTCTTACTTCACAGCTAGCTTCTTTCCGATACTTCAGTTCTTTCCTCGCTCTTCTTTGTCTTTTACCTAGATGTAATATAAGTATCACAAGTTGAGTTGATTTATCAGGTTATCATGTTCTGACTACATGTATCTATTAATCTATATTTCAAAATCTAGATTTCATTCAAATCCATTTTGTATGTCAGTTCTAACTTCTTCATTTCTAAATGTATGTAAAAAATATATGATAATGTAAAATTATATCATTTAGGTGTTCCCTAGAATCATCAGTTATTCAAAATATTATCACTCTTTTATAATTAATTTTATTACCTTCTTTTGAACTAGCAATTTTTCTCATCCGCTTTTGCTTTGTATCAACTGTAGATTCATACTTTGCAGTAAACTTGCTTGGTGACAGGTCATTTTCTTCAATTACCTGAAGTTTTACATGAAATCCATGAAGAAATTATCCATTTGTTTCCAACCAAGATCAAATAAAAATTACTACTACTCAGGATAAAACACATCATCAACATTTATGCTTTCAAGATCTTCACATATCAGTAATAATTGGCAAACTATACTTCCAGAGACAGAATAAATGAAAGTGTCAGTTCAAGCACAACTTATTCCTTAATTTTGTATTAGTAATTTCATGGAATCTATACATATAGCACATAGTCTCATACAATAATAATATGATCAGGGCTCTGTAGAGCTGAAAAGCTTTAAAAATAAAGATTAAAAACGTTGAAAAATTTTCTGCATCAGTTTCATATAGCATAGAAAGAAAACACAGGACAAAAATATTCCTTAATTAATTACATGGTTATAAATATCTCACTACTATGCTCCACAAGTCTTCTTGTTGGACCGACAGGGATGGGGTGAATGCTGTTTTGGAAAAAGAACAATATTTTGAACAAAACTGAAGAAGAAACTAAACAAATCACTTAATTACTTATATATGAGCTGAGATGAATTACTCGAGTATACTTACTTGACATGTATACATGTATCCGAGGTTCTTTTGAGCCACAGCATTTTCAACTCTTGTTGCCAGAGATCCAGACTCACTGAAGTTGAATCTTTTGGGGGCTTTTGATGCTACTGTCATATTAAGCGATTCATTCGCCTGAGTACTGCCAATATGACACAGTTTGTGAGCATCTTTGGCCTTCTCGTCAAACAGTTGCTTGAGGACCTCCTTCATCGGTTCCCCAACCAATGCTTTACCGCGTGGTAAGGTACTGTATTTGAAGTTATCAGGATCCTTAGAATATTGGCACCATTGACAGTCAGCACATTTTGTATGGTCACCAAAACTAATTAGGAAGAATGATTGCTTTTGAACTTTCTGCAAGTTTTCTTTATTTCCTTCATTTTGTCGGATCGCATAGCTGTACATCTTTTGGAGATATTTGATAACAGTTGGAGTTAATCCTTTATGCTTTGTTCTAAGATCATACAATTTGTTACCCATAATCTTTTTCAGGTGGTTCATGTAGCTACCTTTTTCAATATTAGTATTGACCTCTCTTCCATCCTTGGCAATAGTTGTGGAGTCCTCATCACCGATTAATCTTTTCACTTTCACACCATGGTCAGAACAATTCTTCAAGATCCTCGTAACAATGTCAGACTCCATACTTTTAGAGGACCCATTCCAAGTACTACTGCACTTGTTAGACTGAATCTTTTTTCCTTTTCTCTTAGCCACTTTACACAGCCTACAATTCTTTGCTCTTAAACCAAATCCAACACATTTACCAGTTCTAGAGCCAATAGCAGTGGCATGCCCAGATGCGCTGTTGTAGCTCCTACCGCTACCCAGATTCTGCCAAGCACCATCTACAGAAACATCAATGTCATTTCCAGAACCTGCAGCGATACTTGCGTCTTTTTCGCTTTGCAATGCATCTAACACACTTGTTTCTGCTACTTGTTTGAATCCAGAACTCACCTCAGACAATCTTCTTGCCCACATGCCATTACTGATTGGATGTATGTTTAAAGTTGACAAGAAGTTGTTGAGGGTTTCTTGTCCAATGCCAGCATGGACACAAGCAATAGGTAACTTGCTATTCACATCAAATATCGCTGGCCCCTTTTGAGACTGACGATGTGTTTTACCTGTAACAAAAGTTAAACAGCATCATAATTACTGGTTGATTCCACCACTGGTGAAGCAGAGACTATTTCATTAATTTTATGGTTTTTACAAACTGATGATGTGTCAAGTCAAGTAATATTTATTTAAAAGTCTGTACAATACAGGGGGTCGACATAAGGATCGATAAGTCAGTAGACATCAGGTCCACCAAGTTTGAAAATCAGGTGGACCTGATCAAAATCAGGTGGCCCGACATGAAATACAAGTAGCAGTGCCGAAGGCACTGCAGCGAGTGCCGGAGGCACGAAGCCCATTAGCGGGGGTCTGGGGGGGATTCCCCCCAGAAAATTTTTGAGAATTAAGTGTAAATGATGCAATTTAGTGATATCTAGAGAGAAAATTGAACATTATTTCAATGACAAATGTTCATACTTTTTAAGTATAAAAATAAAAAATTTGTGTCAACCTAGGGAAGATGAATAAAATTACATATTTGCGTTTGATTTGAATTTTATAAAAATTCATTTATTAAAACAACAAAATGCATTGATTGTAACATGACTGATGTAGATTTATACAGCAGACGACAAAGCTTAATAACACTACTGGTATCCAACAAATAAAGCGCAAGAAAACACGGCAACAGTATTTAATCAATAATAATAATGTTAATGTACGTCTACCGGCACCAGCAGAGAGCGTACCTAGCAACTACACGACAATATAACTGGTTTTCATGAAGATAGCATTCAAAATTAACGCAAACGTTATGAAATCACGTTCGGATTAAACCTGTGCATCAGTCAAAGCAAAACGCAGCGCCTCTAGCGGTCGCTGCCGGAAGCTAGCGGTAACAGGTAAGAAAATGGCCGACAAACACGGATCCGTCAAATAAATGCGATATTATTAAAAAAATCTCGTGGTTTGGGGGCCTGAAAAGCTAGTAGACTGTCGGTCTCCTATAGGAGCTGAAACAGGTAGACCGACGGGTTTGCTAGTGGTCTCGGGCTACCGGGCTAGCGGTTATGTCGACCCCTGACAATATAACAAATAACATAAGCTCTACAGAGCTTTTAAAACTGACAAACACGAAAACACGTGATTTTATTGTTGGTTTCATTTTATAAAATGTTTACTGATTATTATTATGATGACATTTTACATCTTCTTTGATCTTAATATAAATTTCTTGATTATGACAGAATGTAAACAAAATATTAATTAAATCAAGGAACAATTATACTAAAGTTTAGTCTAAAACTATGGTGCTTTTTTATTGACAGGTTTGGTTACCATCACTGGGAAACACAGGTTAACAATTTAGACTATTCATAACATGTCCACAAAAATATACAAACCTAGTGGAACTGTTGATCTTGCTGCATGCTGCGTTGTCTCATGGCAAGTAGACAATCCAGTTGGACCTTCTTTGTGTATCCCTAGACATTTCCGTGTATCCAAGGGCAATGTACATTGCTGACAACACAAAGAATTAAACAAAACACTCAAATCTACATTCTATCATTCCGTCCAAAAATCACCGCCAATAACCCACGCTGATTGGTCGAGCAGGCCTGTCATTTATACGATATGCACGTTGCTAAGGGAAGATATGCACACTGCTAAGGGCTGTAATGCGCATGCGCAAATCAGCACAAGTAAACATTTTGACACATCTTCCGACTTCCAACTAATATTTTACAAAATTATAGTTGTTGGATTAATTATTTCTTGGTGTCAAATCAATCGCATATTTGTCCTTTATCATTCACACATATTTTGATAATGGATAATTTCGAAACCATGCTACATATTCAAAGGTTTTAACTGAATAACAGCCGCTGAGTCGCATGGTCAAAATGGCAATGAGAATGTTATGATATGATTTATTTTAAATTAAAAACGAATATGACACTCATTTAGTGTGGATTTTAGTCATGATAGAATGGTATTTGAGCACGAGATTGGAGGGTCAATCGTAGAATTTTGCACGGTGATGTGTGATTGACACGAACACAGTGAGTGTCAATCACACATCACCGTGCAAAATTCTACGATTGACCCTCCAATCTCGTGCTCAAATCCTACAATAACCCGGCCTTGTGTCCAGTCCTCTCCAGGATAACAACCACTGTCTTCAGTATAACAATCACTGCTTTCTTGTTGACACAAGTCTATCTCCTGCTCTATTGGCACAAAGTTCAAATCAGGAAAATTTCTATGTGCAGATGAATAATAGGAGTGTTCAACTGATATATCATGGCTATTGTGGCCTTGTAAACTTTGCTTCTTACTAGATTTGACCTCTTTTATCTTTGCAGTGTGTAAAATGTTACGGTGTGTAATAAAGGCTAATTATTGATTACTTGCGTAATACGTCATCATTTCTCGTGTAAGCGGGTTTCGATGACGAAATGCACCTCGCTATGGCGGATGTTACAAATTCTGTTAAGTTTTTCTTACATTTTTCTTAAATTACATCGTTATTTATATATGTTAGTGTTTAATAGTGACGGATAAATTGTATTTGTTCGATTATATGGCAATTTTGTTTGTTTTTCAAGCCGGATTTTCTGGCGGAGTGGGCGGTTTTGACATATTTTGGTGACGTAAATGATAATTATTGTTCCCAAGTGTAATACGTCATCAATTCTCGTATAAGCTGGTTTCGATGACGACATACACTTCGCTAAGTCTGGTAACTTTTTTTTACATTTTTCTTAAATTACATCTTTATTTAAAGGTATGAGTGTTTAATCGTGTCGGATAAATTTTATTAGTTCGATTCGCTCAAGCCTTCAGCAGCGTAAGCAGTGCTGGGGAACGACTTGCTGAATATTACCAGCGTGGGCATCACTACTCCCGCTGCTGAGACGCAGGGGAGCACAGTAATGTGCTCTTTGAGCACCACTTCCCTCTTATAATACTTTGCGTTAGTATCACACATAACTTTCTTTTTCTTGGCCCTCAAGTCCACGCTAAACGCCCTCTCATCACAGTTCCATATTTGGTGCGGTCCAAGCTTGTTAGTTGTATACGTTTCTTCCAGCCTTTTGAAATGATCTTGCAAAACATCTAGCTTGCCGCACCAGCTCTCCCACAATCGATCAGACTGGGGGTGCGAAGTTTGACCTCTTCTTTATGCTGATCTGCGAAGCGCTGGAACCAACCATACGAAGGACCGCATGCTTTAACCCTCTCGAAGCCAGACCTCAATTCACAATGATACCCCCTGAGTGCCAGACATGTATTTTGCGTGACGTGTTATTCACATTGGGGGTCTTCGATTGTCATATTTGAAATATGATCCTTTGAAGCTGTTACGTTTTTCATCACATTTTCATATTTACAGTACACATTCGGGAGACGGTCTAGTTTCTTATTTTCACCATTATAAATAAAGATAAAGATAAAACTTGACGTTGCGGTCACCTTCGAGGGACCTTCAACAGAAGTGACTTCTGTTTTTTCTTGATGACGTCACATTGGCGCGTCGTCTGACAGGTGGACCCTACTCCATCTGCTGTCTGATGGGAATTGGATTTTACATGTGCTGCTTTTCGAAGTTGGCAATGTTAGTGATGAAACGATTATCACCGATAATCGATGAATCGTCTTTCACGGTGATGCGATCCGATAATCGATTCCAATTTACCAGAATCGATTCATCGCTAGACATCGTATTTTTCAATAAATTGGAGATTTACCTGCACCAATAACTTGTTGACAGTTCCGCCCAGGCTACTTCCCCGCCAACGCGCGAGCTTGTTTAAAGTCTAAACGCAATAGATTCTCGCACTCTGTCGATTCGTATTGCATTGTAGGGTGTTCATGTGGCGTGTACCAATGCGAATAGAGTTTAACAAAATGGCGGGGAGCATGATGCAAGACCCGAATGAAATCTTGCTTTGACAAAGTTGGTTCATGTGCTAATGCTAATACTGTTCATTTAAACGCTGCAGCATGTACAGTGTTGAATTCCAACTCGTAACAACATCAATGATGAGTCTGTGCTTAATTAGATTTTCTTGATCACCACCAAAAATAATCTTTTGCTTTCCAATCAGTAGGTCAGTGATGCTAGACGATTTGTGTAAAAATGTAACTAACTTTTTTGATAGACTAGTGCAGTATGTTCTTGTATTTCTCATATTTGTTTAAGTTTCAGTAAAAAGAAAACTGAATATTTTGTTTCAATAATTTTATTAGAGTTTATCCATTAAAATCCATTTCGATTATTAATCGATTAATCGATCGGAAAGGTGTTCCGATTAATCGATTCTTGTTTTCTAGCTGATTCCCCATCACTAGTCAATGTTACAGCCTGATCTCTACTGTACGTTGCAACATCTTTGTTTTTAGTGACAACAGAACTGATTGTTATTGCATTTTCACAGGAAACCAAAGAAAGAATTATAGACACCTTGACAAGAGAGAATTCAATGACTGGCTTTGATCCAGAGCAACAACTCTTTTTCATGAATACTAAATTTGCATATGCTACATGGTGTGAGAAACTTATTAGTGAGGACTATGATGAACTCATTCAAGGCATTGAAAGGTTTTTCCCCGTGGGGCATAAGCGCAAATTGGAGGTTGCTTATTTGTAAGTATCGCAACATTTGTGAGTATCACAACGTTAGTGAACCAAAAACTAATGTTCGTTTTTCAATGCTCTCTGTCATTAAAATCATTTATATGCCTGATTTTGGTGTATAAATTGCACATGTGCAGTACGCGGAGTGCAAAAAAAAGGGAAATAACCTTGCCACCACGAAAAATGTTGTTTTGCAAATTTTCTAGATGGTTGGAGAGAATGATTGATAAAGTGCTGAATCCACTGAGAATTTTTTTAGCATCGGCAAAAAAACCAAAAATGGAAATCACCAATGAGGTATGGTCATTTGCTCAAAATATTTGTCCGGACTAATGTATGGTATGCCCCATTTATCCCTGAACTTTTTTTATTGGTCACACCTGTTTGGATTTGCATATTATTGTATTTACAAATTTTTATGTTCCTTGCCCTCGTTCTCAACTTTCCTTTCTACACCAAACAAGTCTGCTTTCCCACTCAATAATTGGTGTTATGTCTCTATATCTGAAAATTTTGTAGCTATGTTATCAATGAAATTTTATTTATTCTGTCCAACTAAATCATTTATTTGAACATTTGCATCATAAAACAGCCATATGTGCTTGGTTTTGTGTTATATATGAAGTACTTCAACCCAAATCACTAGATGTCTTCAATGTGACTCTAATATTTGCTTTATCTTGGGGGGAGGGGGGGGGTAGGAGGTAACAAAGGGTTTAATTTCAGGATCAATAAACAATCACTTTTCTATTGCAACTGTAATGAAAATAAGACACATATTTTTCAAGTTTCATATTTATTGCACCTATCATCGTGCTCGAAGCTTTTCTTGTGAATTCCGATCTGGTGTTATGAAGCTAACAAGGTGATCTACCAGAACATTGATTCCTAGTCTTCAGAAATCTTCCGACTTACCAACCAGATGCGAAGATAGAATGCAGATGTTGTGAGTGACAAACCAGTGAAGAATGATGCAGGTGTGAGCAGAGGTTCATTGTCAATCTATACAAGGGCAAAAGGGATGCACTAGATAGAGTCAACTATTATGGTCTCAAGCTGACTGAGCAGGTCATGAAAGTCTTAGAGATAATTGTAGACAAACTCATTAGACAGGTAGTGTCAATTGACGAGTCCCAGTTCGGCTTTGTCTCAGGCACAGGCACAACAGATGCAATATTTGTCGTCAGACAACTGCAGGAGAAATACCTAGCACCTGGCTTTTGTGGACCTGGAGTAGACATTTAATAGTCCCATGGAAGGTCATTTGGTGGGCACTGAAGAAAGTTGGTGTAGAGGAGAGGATTGTGCGTCTGGTCCAGAGCATGTAAGCAAATGCACCGAGTCAGATCCCTGTAGTGACTGCTACAGTGAAGAGTTAGAGGTGAAAGTTTGAGACCATCAAGGTCTGTTATTCAGTCCTCAGCTGTTTATTATCGCTCTCGAAGCCCTTTCTTGTGAATTCCAATCTGGTGTTCCGTGTGGGGACGTGTGTATGCTGACAACCTAGTCATCATAACAGAGTCACTTGAGGAATGTGTCAGTAGGTTGTTGACGTGGAAGGAAGATAAGGAGGAAAAGGGTCTGAGAGAGAGTGCAAGGAAGACGAAGATCATTATCTACGGAACAGATTTGGATGTTCTCTAGAAGTCAGGCAAGTTCTCCTCTGCTGTGTGCTGCAATGGAGTAGGAAGTAACAGCATCTTCTGCAAAGGCTGCAAGAAGTAGTTCCTCATGAAATGCAAAGGGCTGAAACACCTGACAGAGGACCCAAATTTCAAGTGCAGACGATGCCAGGGAACTGTGAGACCAATTGATGGCAGACCACTGAGTGAAGTTCAGGTGGGACCCAACAAGCTGGAGTTCGTAGCTTCTTTTTGCTACCTAGGATACATGCTCTCGACAGCCGATGGCGGTGATATTGCAAGCACAACACGTGTAAAGATAGCTTGGAAGAAGTTAAAAGATCTGCTACCAGTTGTTCTGTCTCGCCACCTTTCATACAAAGCAAGGGGTCGTGCACAGCATGTGTGTACGCAGTGTAATGCTCCATGGTAACAAGACATGGCCCTTGACCCAGCCAAATCTTCAACGTCTGCAGCACAAGAACAGGTCAAAGATCTGACAAATCTGCAATGTGGAGGAACCAAAACATTTGAGACCGGCTAATCGGTACTACAAAACCGAACCGTAACTGGTTAACTGCGAATTATCACTCAAGAAGGTATTTTCATTTCCTTTTCAGGAAATATGTGCATGGTGCAAATCAAGAAACGTCAACGAAATGATAAATTTTTAAAAATTTGCATCTAAGATTTATGGTTGAAATCACCTGCTCTTCAGTATGTGGTGTTTATTTAGCGTTCATTTGTAACATCAGATGTTTGCTGTCGGCATTTTCTTCAGTATGTTCATCTAGTAGTAGATGCTAAAAAGATGAAAAAGTTAATGTCCCAGCAAATCTTTATTATCAATGAGCACAGAAGCAAGTGCGTAAACAACCAGGTTGGTCTGTGCTATTTCATTTCCACTATACTGCTCAATATGGGTAAAGTAGGAGGTACAGGACTATAAGGACTCATTGTTTACATAATTTTTTGCCTCACATACATACTGTACAGTCTAAAACAATTGCGTAAAAACAAGTATCAATATTAACCCAATTGCTTTATTTTTTCATAAGATTTGAGGATTGAAATATTTTTTTGCGATTTTAATATGCAGTAAATCAGTCTGGTGGGTGCTATTCCCAATCTTTCTTCTTTCTTAGTTCCCTGCCACTAGGTCTAACTTTTGTCTTTCTGTATTCAAATATCTTTTTTTACATTATTTTTGTCTTTTTATAAGGTTACTAGGTTCATCAGAAAATCTTATGCATCTGATATAGTGTCATTTTAAACTGATGTCATTTTCCCGTTAGTAGTTACTGCGATAAAAATCTTATTAAGTGCATTTTTATATATTGTGCAATATGGTATCTTGTTTATCATTTCTGTTATGGGCAATCTACAATGAATAAATAGTTAATCTCTGTAACCCAAATCACACTTGATAAGAAATCTTAACAATAAAGTCAGCCAAAGCAAAATACCTGAGGTACATTTTTATACCGATTGAAAAGCTGTCTTGTCCGTTGTGAATTTTAAAAAGGTATTCCACAAATATGAATTTGAGAAGATTGACCATGTATCCCCATTTCAGTTCACATTCAATCGTCTTAAGGTATTAGTTGGATTTGTAATTATATTTGAAATGGGCAAAAACGGCTTCTATACTGAAATTTGCCTCATTTGATACAGGTACAGTTTGCTCAAAAAGAAATCAACAATTTAGAAAAACGGCTCAAAAAAGCTCATAATGAGATTGCAGCAGCCTTTGTAAAGAAAAGAAACTTGATAAGAGAAGAGGTTCTGCAATTCTTGCACACAAAAGAGGCTTTAGATGAGATCACTAAATGGACACCAAGTGAGATTTACCAGGAAGATGTAGGTATGCTCATTTTTTGCAGCCTGGCATATATCTAGATTTTCTAATGATGGTCTTTCTGTTGTAAATGGAAAAACAAATGGAAAAATGGAGACTGAAATAATGTGAATGAAGTTTTTCTAGTTTGTATAACAATTAATACCTAATTCCATTATCAATCTGGATAATGTCTTTAAATGAAGTATTTTGTAACTTTAAAGTAATTGAATGCATAAATATAAATAGGTGATGCATGGATTTTGATAGAGGAGAAACTTGATCAAGCAATAGATGATAGAATTGCCCATGTTCTGGAGAACTGGGAGAGTCGTCATCATCTTATTGATGATACATATACAGATATAGTTGATATGACAAGAGTAACACTCAAAGGTATGTGTTCTAAGGTGAATTCTATATTTTTGACTTAAATGTTTTAAAATTTTATATCCGCTATCTAAAAGCTTATTCAAGCTGTCCAGGTTGCTTCTTTTGTGGCTTTTTAAGCTGTAACAGCTGCATTTTAGATTTTCTATTTTTCAAATAGCAATTAGCAATAACCTATTGGCATTTCCCAGAAGGCAAATTGCCCATACGCCAACGTTGTTCTAGCGACGATGGGTTCTTTGAACACTTTTAATCTAGTTATGATAGTGAATGTCTCCCATGTTTATCTTGTCTGGCAGCTAAACAGTGAGTTCTCATGAAAGTTTGTACATTTTTTCATAGTTTTGACATATCCAAGTGTAGCAAAGAAGTAGTCTAGCTCAATATCTACGGTTAGTGAAAGTGAAGGTGCTAAAAACTTTACTCCCTTTTTCTGTAGATATGACATTGTTCATATCACATTACAGAAATAGAAGCAAGTCTAAAGAATTTGGAACAACAGTTATGGATGGCCAATCCTGATTTTGAGATGGCCTCTTGGGCTTACTCTGCAAGTGTGACTGAAAAGGAAGAGCTACCGTGTACTCAAGAAGTAAGATAAGAGGCTATTATTATGTATACATATTGACTGATATATTGAATGAAATGTTATAAAAATAGTACTCAAGAATTCTATGAATCCGATAACAATTTGATATCACCCCCATTTCTAATGCTTACCTAACATCTGCAGCGCCGCCACGGCCATGAGGTTTCTTTGCGAACTAAAGCTATATTGGGCGATAATGCCGGGATCACAGATGGAAATAAATGATATGCTACAAATTTATATGACAAATATGTTACTAAATAACAGTACTGAATGAAGACACTAAATATAGCTGAAGTTATGACCAATTATATAGCATGCACAGCTTGTTAATGACGTATATGGTCAGATAACTGTAGTATGTCAGTGCCAGTGTAACGGAGTGTCTAAATTACCTCTGTGGATGCCTGTATCTCTTGCGGTACAAGGAAAAGCATGGAATGGGAAAGAAGAACGGCATTTCATTTTGACTTTGATATAAGCCCCAATAAATCAATGAAAAGTGTCACCCATGGTGACACCAGCGTTTGAGGCAGGACCAGACAATGGCCATGATAGACACTGATATAGGGACCATTGTTGTTCCTAATGATGAAATGATAATGTCTCTGAATAGGTTGCTGGGCCTGAACAGGTGGGTGGGGGGTGGGGGGGGGGGGGAAGGTTTGCAATCTTCAATTTAATCCCTCTTCTATACAATGCCATATTTGGATTGCACTTGTAATTTTTTACAGTATTAAATCACAGACCACATAAAATATTTACGGATCAGTCAGCTTCAGACCCTACTCGGCTGTACGGTCTTGTGTGAAATTTGACTTAGCGCCATGTCTGCAGCTGTTATCTGTTATCTATGATGACCATATTTTGCACATGTAATTTAGGAAAGACGAAATTCCAGAGATGAGCTTGATGAATATACTAATGACCATCCATCTATAGGAGTCAATGGCAATATTGAGTGGAGACTTATGCTACAGGAAACTCCTCAAGGAATACTTGATTCTTTCCTCAGTATAACCGGGGTATTGGGAAGCATCTTCCAAATAAAAAAGAATGTTTATTCTCATCATAATCATTACCAGGTACTGAACTTTTTAATACATAATTTTTCATTACATAAAATTAAGTCATTAGACTTATGACGCCAAGTTAGGTTAGGACTATATGACAGCCTCTGTGGGATTTGAACCCACGACCATATGACACCAAATCGCCTAGCAGTTCGGGCTAATTCACTAGTGCTAGGCGATTTGGTGTCATATGGTCGTGGGTTCAAATCCCACCAGACACTAAGTGATATACAGTAATCCTAACCTGACTTCAAGTCATAAGTCTAATGACTAATTACAAATAATTATATATTCCGAAGTCCAATAAATCATAAATCATTTCAAATAATTTTTCATATTGAGGAAACCAGCAGCAATACTTCATGTCATTGCTTGTAAACCATTATAAATTTTTATTTACATACTTCAGTTGGTATTCGATGTTTGTCTTTTGCCATATATTACAAAATAAAGATGTTACTACTAAGTTACTGACGTTAGTACTAAGGTTATTCCAATAAACTAACATAGAAGTAAAATCTTTACAGTACAAGCTTTAGAAGATAAAAGATTAAATAATTAAATAATACATTTGAAAGGCAATATTATAGTCTGCACATAATATGTATAATGCATGTCAATGTCCCGAGACTCATTCAATCCATGTTCCTGACGCTGCATCATAGCGCTTCGGCTTTCTACGATCTGGCTGTGGCCTCTGAAATAGTCTCAGGTAACACTTCTTGTTGTTGACATGTGGGCACAGTCAATGGCTGTGCTCTGGCGGCTGGTGTCACTGGATTCCCAAAGTGCGGGTCTGGATAATGAATATCAGTGTTTTCCTTAGACATGGCAATGTAAATGGCACTCTGGCTGGTATCGACGATGGTGTAAGTGTTGTTTCCAGGTGTGGTCTTTTTGGTTGCTGCTGTATAAACGCTGTTACAGTAGTATATGCCCTTAAAAAGCGACGATTATGCAGAGTTAAGCGACCAGAACCATCAATCTTCACTCAGTATCGATAATTGCCCAATTACTCTATCACTGTCCCTGACCTGTCCCATTTAGATTTATCAAGCCCTTTTTAATTTTGAACAAAAAGCCTCTCCAAGAGTCAAAGTACGCAAAGAGCCGGAATGTTGTTTTAACGATACTGACAGATATGAAGTATTGCTCATTAATTAATGTTATCTTAGCTGTCGTGATAAACTTTTTAAGAGCTCCAGTCTTCAATAGAGAATTACAACATTTCTGGCACAAGCATGTGTGTCTTGCAGTTTCAGAAGCCCCTTTAACTTGCACTGGAAGCAGCTTTTTGAATGTTGTCAACCCATTGTTTTACTGTAGATAGATCTTTTTGAAGACAGCATGAGCTTTGCGGATTGTCATTATTATATTATAACACTGGGAAAGCTGGCCAGACTTCAGCTCAACTGCTGCCCTTTTTTTCTGGCACCTCTCGACTGATGCCTGAGCTAAGGTAAAACTCGTACACATCTGTCTTTAGCTGTTGAGATATATTGTCTTTTTTTTCCTTTCTGCGGAATTGCCACCATTTTTCATTTTTATCCGCTGCTTTTCGGATTTTCATACTCTTTGTCAGCTTTGTTTGCAGCTTTGCATTGAGTAAGATTCTTCTCAATCCTGCATAAGCCCTTCTATTTTCTGCACTCGAAATTTCATCCAACACAGTTTGTACTACAGCTTCTTGCATCTTTAGTTTTTTGGGGGGAACTCTTTGCTGCTATAATACCTCATTCTTCAAATATAGCTCGACCTCTGGGAGATAGAGTCTATTTGTCAATGACTGACTCTCTTTGAAGGTGTTTCAGGCAAAACCTTTTTAGCTTGTCTAACAGTTCTACGCTGAAAGGGAAAGGCGTTGATGTAGTTGGTGTAGATGTACTTGTTAAATCAGGAGATAGTAGTTTGATTCGCAGCCTGTACTTTTGTACTTTTAATACTTCAGTTTGCTTCTTTAAAGCACACAGAAGTGGGCCGAACATGTGAAGATGAGACAGTCACCAGTCGCCATGAATATGTTGATCACATATCACAGCCTTTGTAGTACATGTATGTAATGACCAGTCACCTAACAGGTTGCATCACATTTCACAGAATGAATAAAGCAGTCCACAATTCACTCTAAAGATTCTGGGCAAACCACCAATCACATTTTTGTTAAAGACAAGTTTGTTCAAAATCCACCATCAGATCCTGGTCACAAGTGCAACTCCCTGATCATTCGGCCATATGTATTCAGATAGAACATTTGATGAACTTCATTTTCCAACAAAAATTACATTTCTGATGGCAACCCCCACCAGGCCCACCTTTCAATGAAGTGAAGACTTTTTTGTTTCAAAATGTTGCACACAGATACTCATATTTTCAGAGATCAAACACTGTACATATACCAGATTTATATATTTCAGACAGACAAAGTTGGTTACATGCGAAAACGTTCCTCAGATGTTCTGAAACATTTGCTATCTGCTGGGAAAGCTAATGTTGATAAGGTTATTCACTATCAACTAGAACATGTCAGTAAGTTCTTGACGATCAAGATGAAGTCCATGTCAGACTCACTTCAAAGCGATCGCCAACTTTTGCAGGTAGAATCAGGGTGTCATCAGTTACCTGAAGACTGTGTCTAATGTTATGTTCCCAACTTTTTTAGTTCTAACCATGTATAAGAGTGTTAGTAGCTCATAATACATACCTGGTACACAATACTTTTGAAATTATTGAGAGTTAAAAACTTTCCTAACTTGTAGATGAAGAATTTTACCGTATCTCCGTGCATTAAAGCGCACTGAGCTTGTATTTAGGATGTGCGTTCATAGTGATAATAAGCTCATGCGCTCCTATCTGAGAACAAACCAAATTTTCAATAAAAGAGGAAAATTTTTAAACTTTAGAAATGAGAGTTTAGCAAGGTTGCAACTGCAGCCGCAGTCTAAACGTTCATTTCGTGAGGGAGTGAGGAAATGTTACATGGTTTATGATAGGCTAATCTCGTTCGAAGTACGGATTCCCCGAAAATTCAAATCAAAATTTTGTGACGCCGCCTAGCGGTGGCGTTGTTCACCACTTTTATGGAGAGAGCTGAATGTAAGGGAACTCACCAAAACACTGTTCGGCCGCGACGTTGTCGAGGACGAACCCTCACTCGGAACTTGTAACAACGAACTCGGAACTTGTAACGAGAACTTGTATGTACACTTTACAGGCCCATCAAACGCAACTGGTGGGCAGGTATATACACTGTACAGCTCAGGCTCTATGTACAGGCTTGACTTGAACAATTTGCAATCACGCACTGACGAAGCAACGAATGATGATCATCTTAACTAACGTTGTCCCGTCGACCCTCACAGCTTATCTGCAAGTATACATAAATGCAAATTAGGCAATTGTGTCATCATAGCTCTCAGAAGTTTATGAGAATTTTGATCATAGTCTTGTAGCTATCTGCAACACAAATAGAGACTTGTTATAAATTAACATTGATGTGCTGGTTCTACATCGCTCTGAAAAACTCGTCCCAAACCCGCGGTGGGAGGGTGGGACCTAAACCATGTAACATTTCCTCACTCCCTCACGAAATGAACGTTTAGACTGCGGCTGCAGTTGCAACCTTGCTAAACTCTCATTTCATTTCGGGAGCATCGGAAATGTTACATGGTTTATGATAGGCTAGTTTGTCTTACTCAGTTGAGAGTACCAACTGGCCAAAAGTTTTTCGTGGTGGAGGTTGTTTCAGAGCGGTCATAGAACCTGCGGAATGTTGAAGAGCTCTTCCAATGGGCCATCTTCATGATGTCTGCCAATGACAAGCCTGCCTTCTTGGCCTTACTTGTAGCTGCTGACCGTGTGGAGTGACCCTTGAATGTCTCTGTATCAATCCCTGCCGCCCCTAACAATGACAGCAGCCATCCTGAAATGGTAGAAGACACTACAGGTTTATGAGGGGCCACTGAGCTGAGTAACAGCTGGTGGTACTCGCTTGATGTACGCCAGGCCAGAGTACGCGAAATGTAATATTTCAAGCAGGCTACTACATCTAAGTCTGGGTCCGTACGCTTGTGACCGTAACCGATACAATTCCCGGATTTTTCCTTGTTCTGGTTTTTGTCAACGTAGGCAGTTGGAATGTTATTTCGTCACCCTTGTCAGTCATAAATTCCAAATTCAGGGCCTGGAGGTCGGATGCCCGACTTGCCGTAGACAATGCTAATAGGAGTGTGAGCTTTTTGGTCAACAATAACGTGTCCAAAATATTGTTTGCGGGCAACGATTTGATGTATTTAAGTGCCGTGTCAACATCCCAAGTGCCCGTGTATCGTGGCATTGGCGGCTTCAAATTGAATACAGCCGTCATCGCTTGATGAATCAACACATGCTTCGCAATGGACATGCCATTTACAAGCTCATGTTGTGCCGCAATGGCCGCCTTACGCACACTGATCGTGTTATACGCGAGACCTTCAGCTTGTAGTTCCGCAATATAATCCACTATATTTTCCACAGGGGTTGAAATCGGATCAAAGCCCTGTTCACCGCACCATTTGTCCCAGGCGGGCTTGTATACTCGTGCCGAGCTACCCCGCCTGCAGTTAGACAGCAGCCCTCGAGATCTTTCCGATAACTCGCAATCAGCTGGTTGTTTCCGGACACCAACCATGCCGCCAGTCGTAGTCGCCCGTTGCATATCATTGGATGATGACTTTGATTGGGTGCCGTGAGCAGATTCTGTTGATCCGGCAGCAGAATCGGGTCCGCGATCGCCTGATTCAGCATTTGGGCGTACCACGCTTGGCTCGGCCAAACTGGAGTTATCACTAATAACGTGGCCCCATCTTTGCGCATTTTGGCTATGCATCTCGAGATCATGCAAAATGGAGGGAACGCATACCTTCCGGGCGACTTCCAGATCATCTGAAAAGCATCGATCGCCATCGCCTGTGGATCCAGCTTCCAGCTGACATATTTCGCCAATTGAGTGTTTGTCCGAGACGCAAAGAGATCGAGTGTCAGTGGTCCCCACGCCTGATCGAGCATCCGAAACACATGCGAATCCAGCTTCCAGTCGCTCGCTTCCGGAGCTGCGCGACTCAGTTTGTCCGCAATTTGGTTCAGATGCCCCGGCAGGTACTCCGCAGTAATCGTGATCTGCCTCTCGATACAAAATTGCAACAGCTGTTTCGTCAGGTCGACTAGTTTCACCGATCGTGTGCCCCCCAGCTTGTTCACATACCGAACTGTGACCTGGTTGTCCGATCGAAAGTGTACATGTATTCTCCGTTTTTCGCTCAGGAAAGTCTGTACTGCAAACAGGACCGCTCGTAGTTCGAGAACATTGATAGGTTCTCCCGACTCCTGTTCCGACCACCTGCCTTTCACTTGTGGTCCGTTCACGACGGAGGCCCCCCACCCGCTCAATGACGCATCCGTCATGATCGTGAGGTCCGGCGCCGGAGATATCAGAGCTTTGCCATTGGCTGTTTCCAGGTGCGTCACCCACCAACGCAGTTCTTCCTTCGATTCGGCACTCAGGTGCACCATGCTCTCGTATGATTGACTGTGCAACAGTGCTTTGGACCTTTGCATTTGCAATTTCCGGTATTGTAGGGGAGCTTGTAATACTGCTAATGCTGTTGCCGACAACGAGCCTATTAGCTGTGAGAGAACCCGTACCGACACTTGCTCCTGCAGGAGCATCTCGTGGCACTTCAGTTTTAGCGATTGTATTTTCGTCTCGCTGAGGCTCAATGTCATGGTCATCGAATTTACCAACACGCCCAGAAATTCCAGTTCGCGGACTGGTGTCATTGTCGATTTCGGCTCGTTTATCACAAAGCCCAGCCTCTCGAACACATGCACCAGGGAGGCCCTGATCATCTCGAGTTGGGTTGCATCCTGATGCATGATCAAAAGATCGTCCAAATAAATTATCATTCGCGTCCCCAAGCGCCGAAACAATGCCGTGATCGGTTTTGTCAGTTCGGTGAAGTATTTCGGACCCGACCCCAGGCCGAATGGGAGACACGTGAACTCGTACAGTTGTTGGTCCCAAATGAACCGAAGGTAGACTCGATGTTCTTGGGCTATTGGGCAACATAAGTATGCATCTTTCAGATCTATCTTTATCAAAAAGTCGTTCTGTTGCAACAGGTTTTTCAGGAGTGGCATGCCCTCCATTTTGAAGTGTTCGTATTTTACAAACTCGTTCAAGCGTTTCAAATTGAATATCGGACGGTTCGTGCCGTCCTTTTTTGGCCGCAGAAACAGATGGCTTATCACTTGCTTTGGATCGGGCAATGCTTGCACTATGGCCCCTTTCTCGAGCAGTTTGCTTACTTCTGCCGTTATGAGAGCGCGTTCCGCTTGGTCGAATCGGGGCTGAAAGGTCATGAATGATTTTGGCGGGTTGCTCGTGAACGGAATGTGACAACCGCGCACCATGTTTAGCACCGCTGCATCGCACGTTATTTTCTGCCAATTTGTGAACGCCAGTTTTAACCGCCCGCCTAGCCGTTTTTCGAACGGAACAATCGGGGTTAGATTTAATGCTACAATCTCGGGTAGTATCAAAATCATTGGTGAAAGAGATGACAGGGGATACTGACCTGCTGTTGCCTGGTTTTCCGCCGTTGGGGCGGTTGCCGGCCTGTCTGTTCTGGCCACCTCCAGCTCCCCCACCATTGGAGTGGCCGCCATGAAAGGGCTGGTTCTTCCGCTTGCCGCCTTGGTTGCCACCATGGTTGCCGCCTTGGTTGCCACCTTGGTTGCCGCCTTGGTTACCGCCTTGGTTGCCACCTTGGTTGCCACCTTTCTTGCCCTTGAATTGGCCTTTTTGGGCATCAAGGCTGCTAGGGAAATTTCATATCTTTCTCACTTGCTGCTTTCTCTTGGAATTTCTTCCCAAACAGCGTTTCATTGGTAGACTTGAGGTACTTGGCGTGGGCGCGTACCAGCTCGACTGCACGTGTGTGGTCCCCCACAATTGCCTCCAACATGTACACCCCTGCGCATGTATAGCAACTGAACATTGGTCTGGCCTAGCCAGATGAGAGACTGTTCAGCCAAGCGCAGCAGTTTCCTGACACTGAGCTTTTTGTCCTTCCCTTTCTTCTGCTTGTGTCGCACCTCTTCAAGTTGCGACCACAGCCGACCCAAGGGGCCTGTCACATTACACAACTTCTCCTGGGTGATCACCAGATCTTTATCAACCCCCCGGATTTTGTTGTTCTTGTGAGATTGATTTTCCTTCAGCAACAGACTGACATTTCTATCAAGAGGCGGAACATTCAGTTCATCATTCTCTGGAGGAGGATTTTCATCCTTAGATGACTCCATATCCTTGTGGTTGATGTATGTATGGAAATGCTTTCCCACATAACGAGCTTGGCGTGCAGTGAGCTTCCAAGATTTCTTGGACTTCTTCCTGCGAGGTTTGAACCGTTCATAATCAGAATCTGACTTGCTACTGGTACTGGTAGAACTAGAACTGCTATCTGATGATTCATCAGTTTCAGATGAAGAAGAAGATGTAGGACTGCGCTTGCGTTTACGCGACAGCTTCTTGCTCTTCTTTGAGCGACGCTTTCTCTTGAAAGCCACTGGGGACGAATCCCTTGATGACCCATCCTTCTTGCTAGATGAATCTTGTGCATCAGACTCAGAGTGGGATGAAATCTGGCCGCCGTCACCGACGCCATCGTCATTGCCCTTGCCGTTACCGGTGACCTTTTGGTCCCGGCCTGTGGCAAATCCCCCGTCAGAGGGCAGAGTCACAATTCCGTCCGATTCATGATCGGCCATATTGATCTATGCACAATAAACTACCACTTCTCACCTTTTGTTCCAAGACAGAAACACGGTGACACAAATAATCCTCAAAATATCCGTGAATATTCCAGAGTTCGCCGTTCAAAATGGCGCGAACGAGATAAAAGTGGTGAACAACGCCACCGCTAGGCGGCGTCACAAAATTTTGAGTTGAATTTTCGGGGAATCCGTACTTCGAACGAGATTAGCCTATCATAAACCATGTAACATTTCCGATGCTCCCGAAATGAAAGTCATATTGTTTATGGTGGAAGTGCGTACTAGGCACAGCTATTCTACATACTAAATCATAGTTTTATTTCGATGTGCCACTTTTTTAGGAGCTTTTCATAACGCAAACAGTATGGTTTGTCATTATGGACTCGATCTATGTTCAATAAATGCTTTTAATATCGCGGGATTTCTTTTCGATATGTAAATTTGACGGCCGTTGATCCGCCATATTTCTTCACCAACAACAGACGAATGAAATGTTATATTTTCATTTTACGGGCTCTAAGGATCTCTACATATCTCTTTGAGGAACAAGCCAGTGATAATGGGTGTCTTTCTTTGGTTTACTCGATAGACCGTCTAGCCAGGGAGTTCAAACTTGGGTGCGCCCTGTTTCTCGAGAATAAGAGCATGCGCTTGATGTCACGAACAAATTTAACTATCAAAAGGCCTCAAAACATCGTGTTTTTCGGTTTTAAGCGCGGGCGCTTTAATGCACGGGATACGGTAACAGGTATGCAGATACACAACATCATGATTGATATTTTTGTAGCTAATTGAGTTTGAAATAATGAAAAACCAAATTGAGTTTGGGATAATCAAGATATTCTTATTTAATTGCAACTTTTATGTGCTTTTTATGTAGACTATCAAAAAGGACAGACGGTCTCGAGAATCTTTAGAGAACATATATTTGCCACTTGAAAAAAAGCTCTCAGAATTGTTTGAAGCCAGCATTACATTCAGAATGAAATTTCTCTCACTTTTCGACTTTCCAAATGGTCTGTTGATAAGGAGCGAAAGCTTTAAAAAAAGGTAGGACTACAAAGACTAAATATTATTACCTTTTGATTTCAACAGCAAGTCCTTTTTCATGTGAACATAAATGTGATATACAACTCAAATATTTGCTGAAATTGTGTTCAGTAAGTCTGTAAATACAGCATGAGTTCACTTAAGAAAAGGAGGCATTTACAATAAAGCATATTCAAAGGCTATTTTTAACGGGATGTATAGTACTGATACAGTCAGACGGATACATAAGAAAAAACGTAAGAATTACGCTACGATTCCTTATGTTTTTTCCCATTTCTTCTCATTGTTGGGACTGTTGCAAACATAAAAAGATTCTGTAGCTTCCGCAAATTACGTTTTTTTTTTCATAATTCGGCTGAAGTTACGTTTATTCTGATTGTTCCCCTTGTATTGCGCATTTTACGGAGGTTCTCGTAATAAAAAGAATATTTCAAAATTTGCTAAACCACGCCAGACATTTTGACAGATTTTTATTTCATTGGGTGTCGCTAAGGCGTCCGCACTTACGTTGTGGCAGGAATAAACGAGAACGCCCGAACAAATCCGAATATTTATGAGCGATTAAGTGTGAAATATGGACACTGTTATGCGGGATTGTAAAAAATTATTATGATTATTACGTTTTTTCTGTTTATTTCGACAATCACAAATATCGTAGTTTCGGTGATTCAGCAGTTCCAAGAAAACCGTGATAGCCATAACTTTGTTTCCAATTGTTACGAAATATTACTTTTTCTTATGCTGATTCCTCTAATTCTGTTTTGGTTCTGTAGCCTTTTGCTGATGACAGTTCTGAATGAAGGTTCTAGGGTGAAGAATAACCTGATGTTCTATAGAGGTGGTCTCTTAACAGATGTAGTCGTAATTGAAGGTTCTAATGTTAGTCCTAGTGTAAACATAGTCGACTGGTGATTTTAATCATATCATATTTAAATTGTACCGTTAACATGCATGTGACATCGCTACGTCACAGGCGATATTTTCGACCATCTTGTGGAAAAATTACCTGGTTGACAAATAAATATGATTTGATTTTTAAAATTCCATTTATGTCCTACTATCTGTCAATTATAAGAAAACTGCCAGAGAAATCATAGCAAAATAGCCTGCTATGTGAACACACTAATCACCAGATTGACATCTGGATCTGGATCAATTTGATATCCAGACGGCGGTTTATTCGGATTCCTTATTAATGGCCCAAGGGGTCGGATAAACTGATCTGTACCGTACAGTATAGGTCCGAAAATCCGGATCAGTAAATCCGCTTTATCCAGACGTGAAATCTTGGCCCCATTTTTAGTTACGCACTCAGCCATCAATTTAAAAAAAATAAAAAATCACATCCTTTTGAAAGTTACCATATTTAATAGGCACTAGCCTCATAACCTGTTTTATATTGATTATCTAAGTTACGTTACCAGTTCTTTTACAGGTGATAGAGAATAGATCTTGACCTGGAAACAGGGCCGATATGTTACCGGTTCTTTTCTGGATAATGGAGTGTTTTGATCGTAAAATATATCATATTTGTAATCTAGACATATGCCTCATTAAATACATGTATTAAACTTCAAAATACGATGAAAAATAAGCAAGATATTAATTAATTTATAAACGTTATGGCAATCAGAATCAAATGTTTGCGGTCATGCATGTTTAGAAGCACGTGGTCGCTAATGTCGATGTTTGAAAATTATAACATGATTGTGAAACTTAAAAAAATATTGTTTCTCGAGGTCAATACGTGTCGATTATTGCAATAATCTTGATGAATGTACAATGGATATTGATTATAAACGCATGTTAATGTTACTTGTCACTTATAAGTCCTGAAATATGCCAAAAAATGTTCGATACGTGATCAATACTCTTATTATCTCCCATGTTATGGTCTATCTGAATAATCTTTGGTCACCACCATGATATCCGGATGCCCGTAATCCGAACTCTCATCAATGTCTCGAGGTGTCCAGATAAGTGGACCTGTACTGTACTTTGAAAGTAATAGGCAGTAATACTGGTTGAAATTAGTTCCAATATACAATGAAAACTGTCAATGTAGCTACCACCATCTTCCATCAATGAATAGTTGTTGATATGTTAGCATTGACATTTATACTAAATAATTTAGTTTCGATTATTATTGCTTTTACATTTACTTTGCAGATACCAATTACAACCTGACAAAGCCATACAGAAATCTGGTCTGTTTGGTGAGATCACACATATTCAGTTGATCAACAAGTCTGAAAGGATAAATGTAACAGCCAAACGTTATGCACAATACATTCTTGTGAATAACCCTGAAAAAGATGCATTCCTAAAATACAATGACATTTTCTTTCACGTCTATAGCATAAGGTATCATTTTTTTTTGCCTATATTTCAATTATATGAATATGTAAGCATCTGCGTAACAGCTAACCCGGCAATGAGGTCTAGTCGTAGGGTTTTAGATGTGTGGAAGTGTATAATCTGCAGCCTATCAGTTCATACTTTTTCATCGTTATATTGCCTTGAGCAGTATATATCCACTTGTTTGAATAGTCACATAAAGCATGGATAAACTCAAAGGAAACAATTCACAGACAAAATAGTTTGTTTGATTGTAATACCTATCGACTCCATATTATTAATTGGAATATAGAATGTGCAGCGTTTAACAATGACAGACAACCACAATTGTATGGAAGTTGTGTATGTGTTTAAAAAGCCCAGCAACGTGATTCTCTGAACGTCGTTAAAAGATGATCAGTGAAAAAAATATTGCCTAAATCTAATCTTAAATGAGATTTGATTTGATAGCCTACGAGGTTCATGTGTTTAGTGTTATCAAGCCATCCGGGCTGGCTATTATTTATTCAATTGGGTGAGTCATCAGACATCAAGGTTAAAATAATTGTATTTCAGCACGTTGCAGGGAGTCCACCAATGTGTGCCAACTTTCATGGGATTGGCTCAACAAGGACCGGCTTTGGTTTTTTCTGGACATTTAAGAATTGCAAAAGATGTTTTGTTTCCATCTCCTAAGGTATTACTCACTATTTCATAAAAAATGTTATGGGGACAAGAATGGTTATAAGAGTTATAATCAAATTTCAAGTTTTTAATGTCCATGAAGTTTAATGCTTTTTTCTTTGAGAGCTTTATCATCTTTAGTGTCTGGGAGTGAATTCATTACTGCTGGCGGATTTGATAGGAATTTCTGTAAAGTTAAGCCTGCAGATCGACACATGGTCTTGGTATCTTTAATTAGGTTAATTACTTCGAGTTCCGTTGGGCGAGATGTGAGACCATCATCTACGTAGAAATCTCGCTGAAGGAATTCTTTTGCACACGGATTTGAACCGTGGTCTTGGGCTGTTTGTTTCAATCCAAAATTTGCACAAGCTGGAGAGGATTTTGCTCCAAAGAGATGAACGCACATGCGATAATCTTCTGGTTCGACAGTTATATCTCCTCTCGGTCACCACAGGAATCTTAAAAAGTCTCTATGTCTAGAAGGCACATGGAACTGATGAAACATAGCTTCAACATCGCAACAAACAGTCAATTCTTTTAAATGGAATCTGCATAGCACTCCTACTAGTGTGTTGTTTAAATCGGATCCTTGCATCGATACATTGTTCAATGATCCTCCTTGGTACTTGGCCCTTGCATCGAACACTATGCGCACCTTTCCAGGTTTACTCGGATGTTTAATCCATGATGAGATAAGAAGTACACATAAGGATTAGGTGTGCACCTCTGCATAGCCTTTCACAAGTAAGTCTTCTATGTATGCATTGTTGTATTGAGTGTTCAAATGGTAATCCAGAGCATTTTCTCATCTGATGTGGCATATTTGGCTTTAGAGGTCCTGTATATCTCTCCACATTTATGTCAGCAAAGATATTATTAGAATATGACGCCACACCCAGCAGTTGCAATGGTGCAAATAAAAAATAAAAAATCAGCAGCGCCCCTAGTGGCGAGAGGTTTTACTAGAGTTTCAACCCATGCAATCATGGACTTGCAATGGTACATTCATTAATTTTATTTAAGAAAATCATTTAATAGTGCTTAATGAAGTTGCTATTTTCAGAAATTTTAAACAGTTTATATGGTATTAGCCTGTGTTATCACAATTATTCTCACTCTGTCTCTCTTAGATATAAAGATTTATTTAAAGCGTGTTTAATGTCAATGTATCAGTGCACTACATGTAAATTGAGCAATGGTGAATTAGCTGCATTGCAGATCTTTAGCTAAAATTTCAATTGGCTTATGAGTTGAAAAAAAAAGAGAGGAAAAAAGCTAATGAAACACAAATAGTATTAAAGTGTGTCCAAAGTGTTTTTTATTGTCTAGCTTATTATTTTTATATTTTATTATATGTATTATACGATTATACAATTTGCAATATGCGATTATGCAATTTTTATAAGATTCATAAAGGTTTAGTCCATATATGTTTCCTGACTTTGTACATATTAGAACACTAAGTCAAGAATGCATGAGATCATACATGTATATCATTTCCTGTTTTCCACAGAGTCACGTACCAGACAAGTCTTGTTTTGCTCTTTTGTAATTTTGCTGTTTCGTTTTGCTCTCTTTCATTTCAACTTATCTTCTTTCTTGCTGGTTCTTTTTGAACACCCTTTTTCAACTTTTTTCAACTTTTTTATATTTATTTTTTTTCCGTCATGGATTGTTGCTCTATTGCATTCTTTTCTGGTGTATCAGTTAGAATGGCACCGAAGCGTTGTTACAACCTGCCCCCTGTATTTTGTTTCAATTTACCCATGCCAACCCTCATGTAAAAATACATGCTGAATGTTATTCTGCATTATGTAGGTCAAACTTAAAATATCTTGATTCAAAGCACAAACATATATACTTTTATTAGAAAAGTTGACTATAAAGATGCCACGTATGATATTGAAGTTAAAACAAATTTAATAGAACATCGAAAATTTACGTACTTGGCTTAAAAAATGTTTTTTCTTCCAACCTTTTTCTTTGTTTGTTCAGTGTCACCCACACTTTGTATGCCAATCAATATCTAGTCACCTATTTTGTTTCAAACATCAATAAAATGACATATTGATTAAATTTTGAACTATTGACTGTGTTTCAATTTGCCCCGTGTTTCAACTTGCCCCAGTCTCCCCTATTATGATTAATGTGATTCTTCAACTACAACACTTAAATTACTATATTACATGTATTTACAGTCTGCTCACTCATCCATGTCCATTGTGAGAAATTTTTTCTGCATATGTCAGTTCGAGTGACTTCTCATTAATTTAATGGGGCTATACGCTTGAGAGAGTTTGTGGCACCCCTGATCTCGGGTCAGCTGTATGTGTATTGCCTCCTTGATAGTCTGAGTCCTCTAGCTACTCTTTATGTCAACGATCCTTCGCAGTAAATCTTGTGATAGTTTATATTCACATGGTGTGTGATCGAGCATGAAAACGCATTTTCACAATATGTTATAGATGCCATATTGATTTTATTTGAAAATAAGAAGCTGTAAAGTTATAGAGTATAATTTATTGGATTCTGCATGACCAAATTAAAGTTTCTATGTCAACTAGAAGCTGAGATATGGCTAAAACCAGATTAATTGACAGCTGGTAGCTGTAATTTTGAATTTCGGCCATAAAAAAATTTCCCTAAGAATGAATGACACAACTGATGGTTTTTATGATGAGGAAGATATATTCTACCATTATCAATCACAAAACATCTACTATTTGACAAAATGATGCTCCACCTAAGATCCACATTCTGACGCAAGACTACATTTTTCCAATTTGTATGGGTTTAAATCAACAAATGTCACTTCACCCAAAGATATATAGCATAGATATTGGAAGACAATAAAACTGAAGGCAGTGTGCATGGAATAGCTGTGAAACTGAAGATGAGTCTTTGTAGGCTACAGAGTAAAGCAGAATATACATTACACAAATGTTTACACAAATGATGACATTACCTTGTCAGGGTGACCACGGACAGGGAAAATCAGGGAATTTTGTGAAAAAAATTCCCTGACTTCTAAAATCAGGGAATTCGAAAATCTTGCCTAAATCATGGAAAAATCAGGGAATTTTTAAGATAAACTTGTAAAATAATCGGGGAATCTAAAAATATCGAAGAATACATACAATACATATTTGGTTTATTTTCCGTTGGGCTTTAATAAATTTTTTAGACAAAACCATCTTTGTAAAATGAACTTCGCATATACTAACTTTTCACGCCCAATTATAAACAACAATACTATGATCAAAATGAGGTGGTAAAGGTGTGACTGAGTGTTAGAATCGGGTCTTATTATTAACGTAAATCAGGGGAAAATGTCAAACAATCAGGGAAAATCAGGGAAAAATCAGGGAATTTCATTTGCAAAAGTCTGTGGTCACCCTGCCCTGTGTTATTATTTTCATTCTGATTAGATGTGTTGCCTTTCTACAATATTCTTTATACATGCATGTATTTGAATTACTAATTTTAAAATTGATTGAGCTAAAAGGGCCTGATCTGGGTGTGTGTGTGTGTATTTTTGGTGTTTCGACGACTACTTGTTGTGCAGTATGTTACAAGTACTGGGCCAATACATACATGTTTACTGGGGGTGTAATTATGTCACATATCTTATTGATAACTTTAAGCTCTTGTCCATGATTATCTTTTGTTTCATCAGTATCAACCTTATGTATGCTACTTCATTTGTTTCCTCATAAAAATGCTGTTAATATTGGCAATGCAAGAAGTTGCTTATCCATAGCCCTTTGGTTTACGATAATCTGTGGAATAATATAGTTTTTACTTTTCTGTAGAATGTCTTCAACTACCATTACGGTCCATACACCATTGCGTTTATATCAAATATATAAATTACTTGAAAAAGAATGATAAAAATCATTTTTTGTTAAAAGCTGCATTTGTTTTAGCTGTCAATTGATATAAAAAGATTCATCTCTCGTCTGATCAGTGGCTTGGAATTCATACACAGTCGAAAGCTGGTGAACATGGACTTAACACTTGACAGCATTCTTATAAATGAGGCAAGATTAATAGTTGTCATGTATTTAGGAAACGAGTTCACTGCATGAAATAATTTGCTTTCATCGACCAGTATGACAATACTTGTAATGCTTTTATCATATTTTAGGCTGGAGAACCAATGCTTATGAATTTGTACTACCCAATGGAGGTTCCATTCCCAAAAGACCACAACCAACGTGTTGAGCTATATGTCTACCTCGCACCAGAAGTTTTTCCACGGGTTCCTAAAGGGTCCTCTTCCTTTGGTAAATACTATGGGTATAGTATGGTGCTGTGCAAAGTTACAGAAAATTCATTTCAATGCATTTTCTGTAAAAAAAATACAATTGTGATACCTTGGAAAAAAAGCATAAATGAGTTTTAGCCATGTATTTTCTTGTTAGAATAATCTGATATAGGCCAGTCAACGAACAGGTTTGGTGGGACAAAATTGTCAACAAAGGTTTCTCCACTGATTTCTACTCTTCATGACCTACTGTTTAAGGGGAACAAAAGTTGACCACTTTTTGCCCTGGGCAAAGTTGTTAAAAATTGTGTTTTTCAAAATGGCCACCAAAATACCATATTTTGCTATTAGACTACTTTCTAGGGCACTTAGAGGCACGATCTTGGTGTCTAAAACTATGTTTTCAAGTATGGAGAATTTAATGGTGTTATAAAGAATTCACTTTAGGTGTCGGCCATCTTGGATTTTCAAAATGGCCGCTACGTTTGAGACTTTCAACACTGCTTCATATGAAACATAACTGTGATATTTGAATAAGTTGATAAATATTCTTAGGCATTCCTTTATTTACTTTATAGATAAGGAGATTATGGTAGCAAGCATAGCAGATTTCCAAAATAGCAACTAAAATAAAGCTGATAGGCCTTTGGATTGTAATATGATGCATTTTGAAGCCTTATGTCATGTATTATATGTACCTGTAGTGTTGGTCTCATATCACGGTGTGCCGTGATTATTAACATAATATCATTTTGTGCAACAGATAGCTAATATCCCACTAGATTATAAAGAATGTACAAAAGATTATTTGATGTAAAATAATGTGTAAACAACAACATAATGTGTCAAACCGGGAAATAATACAATGAAAATGAACGTATGATTCTGATTCTAATATATTACAACAATAAATCCATTCAGATTTACCTCTGTTGGATGATATTCTTTCATCTGTCTTCTGGTTAGCAACTCTGGGCACAGGGATAGAGAAGCAATCAGATAGTGCAATGATGCTAAGTGCCTGTCAACCAAAAGATGTGCTCTGACTGCTCTTGCTACTGCCTTTCCAGAAAGCATGGCATTAACACTTCCCTCTGCATATACCTGCTGCATGGCCTCCTTCAGTCCTGATCCTGCCATCAGTGAACCAATTGTCCCCAGGAAACTCATCTCGGTTTGGAAGCCACCCAATATTAACAACAATTTTCCGCAGCCTACTATCAACAGGTTGTGCTTCTATGATCATGGTCACAATCCACCATAATTGCTGGTCAAAGGTGAAAACTGGGGTGATGCAATGTCTTTCAGCACGTTGGGTCACTTGGTGTCAGATTGACAATTGGAAGAAAGATCTCTGAACTTTTTCCTGGAAATGGCAAGTCTTGTGTGTAGCACCTGCATAGTTCCTGACCAAAGAGGCATAGGACTAGTAGCAAAGAGTGACATTTCCCATATGTTATCAAATGTTTCTTCCATATCATCTCTTCCATAGGGACCAAGTTTTGTGTAAATCATCCTCTTTTGAACTTGCTTTGGGCTCTCTTGAGGCACAATCTTCACATGGCCAATCTTCTGCAGATCTTGCAGTGAGATCTGCCTCTTGATGGCTCTTCAGGATTTGATGGATGGTGTGAAAGTGGCCATTTGACTCATTACAAATGAAGTGTTCCACTGCCATCTAGTGTTTTTGTGTTGTGATCCACATTATCTGCTTGATATTGACAGAATGATTGAGCACAGTCATAAGCCACATCAACCCCATGTGTTATGCCAGCATTACGTCGAAAAATAGTCCTTCAGTGTAAGACAGACAGAAACCAAGTTGAGCATGTTGATCTGTTCCTTGTGTCCACACCGGTGGTCGACAGTCACTTGACTAACTTGTAAAGGGGGCAAGAAAGCTCTAGGGTACATTGCATTGCTTGCATGATAGCCTTTCCTAAAGATGCTATTTTTAGCTCTGAATCATAACGTTTGATCATTATTTGCAGCAGAAGTCGCAGTGAGTGAGGCAGGTAATTCATAATTCTTTCATCTGCTTCTGGATGTATATTCTCATGCTTCTTCATGCATTTTATTTCTCCTTGAATGTACTTTCCTACTGTTTCAATAAGAGCATCCATGTTGTTCTCAGTGGCTTTTGAAGCATTCTGATGTGCCACTTGGATGATGGTTTTCACATTTGATGTTAGGGTAACAATTGTAGACTGTAAGTTCTTAGTTGTCATAGACACTTTGTTGTCATAGTGACTTTGGAGCTCACGATTGATCTGACGAGGGCTGTAAATCTCATCATCAGTTAATTCACTTTTATTCTTCATAACGGAATATAAGTGCTCAATGGTTACAGTTTCATCATCATTTTCTTCTAGGTAAGCAACAGCTAGCTTGAAAGCATCAGCTTTAGATGGAACCTTTGGCCTACCCAAAAGCTTTAGCTTCTTGCATGGTATAGGAGTGTTGTTTTGCTTGTCTCTGGAAATATCTTAACCTTTTACAAAAGCTTGAAAGCAATCCCTGCAGTACATTGCTTCTTCGGCTGGTAGGTAAGTCATTAATGGTTAATAACCTTGCTTTCACTTGCTTCAGCCCAATCATCTTTGTGTTTAGAACAATGCTTCTCTAATGTGTCTTTCACTTACAAGCCCAAAATCCAGCTGTACTGGAGTCCAGGACGATCTGGATATATCTTGGTTTTTGCCTTGTCCACAAAAGTTCCACAAAATATACAGCATGTTTTATAATCAAATGGTGCTACTTCTGACCTTAGTGTTCTCTTTGTACTTTAGTTTTCTCTCTTATTATTCAGTTCCTGTTTAATGTATTTGGGATTTGTATGTTTTCCTCTGCATTTCACATGCACAAACTGGGGTTTATTTTAAGAGTAAACAAGTGGTACTCTGTCATCTCCTCGCTCATAAGAAGCCTTGTTAATGCTTATACATCCCTTTTCAGAAGTTTCGAATATGTTTCATCCTGGTTGAATTTTATATCTTCTCCACACAGTACACAGTCAGACATCTCTGTTGAACTTATAATTTATGGAGATGCTTGTAAGTATCCAAATACTAATACAATTGTAAATGATTCTTGGAAAACCTCATGATCAGTACCGTACTCACAGAAAACATTATGATCAATAAATATTGTTAACTCTTTAAGCAATAAGATTAATAAATACTGGTAACACTTTTTGTGAGTTGAGATTAAGTGAGTTTTAATATAAAATTTCCTGGAGCATTGTAGAATCTACTTATTTTAAGCACTTTTCTGGAGTCAAGGGTAGAGATTTGCATGTGTGATATTGTTATATGTTATATGTACAGTGATGTGATTTTTATCATCAATTTCATTTATTTTACCTTTTATGTAATATGAACTTTTAGTCTGTTGCAAATGAATAAAATATATACATATGTGAAAACATTTTTCATTGACTATTGATTTGTTTTCAATACCAATGCATGTCTTAACATAAAGCTTCATATATGAAAGCTGGGCTCGCGCGTCAGTTCGTTTTATCGCCATAGGCGAGAGATTTTGCTTACTCTTTCGCCAATGTGGCGAATCATTTTTAATTCAAGAAAAATTCGCAAAAAACGAATTTCGCCTGGTTTTACTTCGACTTCGTACTTACCGGATATGCCATTTCATAATGCAAACAACAATGGTGCCATTTTACAGTCGATTTGATGGACAGTTTTTGGTTCGTCAAAACGTCTTCAGTAGTTTACTCGAGTCTTAACAGTGTGACAGAATTGTACCACATGACTCGAGTAAACCACTGAAGATGTTTGCCAAATCGTAAACTGCCTATCAGAAATCGAACGCAAACAAAAATGGTGGCGTCACGTTTTCTATTTTTCAATGTTCGACGAAGATTTTTTACCTTAACTTTCTACAATACTGGTGTTTGTGTGATATTATAACATTAACGCATTTACATCAGTTTATGGTATGTATTCCTGCGTTTTTAATAAATGGGCACTAATAAAAAACGACGTGGCATGCCATTCACCAATCACGGCTACTCATGAAGGAAACGTGACAAGCGCTAAAATATGTCTAGAAGTTGGCAATAAATCACAGGCTGGCCAAGAAGACCTTTCTAGAAGTACCAAGACCAGGCCAATCAGCAAAGAAGACGTGTCTGATTTCACAACATGTCAGAATCCGATTGGTTGACAAACATCTAGATAATATATGTGGCATTCAATAGATTCTGCCATTTGATCGTTCATCTTCATCGACATGGGTGGCCGGCCGGCCAGATTCACATTTGGTCGGCCGTTTTTTTTACTGTCCACTTCGTTACTATATTACTACTATATTAATACTTCGTACTACATAATCATTGGACAAAGTTTAATAAATTTAAGGCCATCCTTTTTATATAAGTTGGATGACGAATTTTTTGTACGCAAAAAAATTGGAAAGGGGGGCAGGGCAAATTTTAAAAAACCCTCCTTCCGAAAAGCGACAGGGAGGGAATAATAAAAAAAAAAAAAGGAATTGATCAGTGATAGGGGGGCCTCGTGAAAAAAAAAAAAGAAACGCTTGCAAACATAACAATACTATATATCAGTCACCCATGTTTCATCTTTGGCCCAAAGTTTGGAAGTCCGATTGCAAATGTCAATCGTTTCGTAATACATATTACTTCTCCGACGTCCACACTTGATCAATAGTTTGCCAATCGCCTCTCTTGTCATACGGATTAAAAGATCTAATTAGATGAGGCACGAGAGACGAATAATATTGAGATTTTTTAACAAAAATATGACAACCAAACAGCCATGCTTATTGTGTCCAGAAAACTAGGTCGGTGATCGTTGATTGGTCTAAAACACGGCGCAGCCTCTATCAAGCGCGCAGGATTATGTAAGATTCATAAAGAATCAAATGGCATTGAGGCTCGTTGGAAATCGACTGTAAAATGGCGCCATTGTTGTTTGCATTATGAATCGCGAGAAAAAGTCATGTGACCCGCGATATGATTCGTACTAAATCTTTTGACAGATCGGCGATGGGAAGAAAATAAAGTTGTTTTGTTTTTATGATCGTCGGCAATTATAAAATAAAAGGTGGTTAGTGTCATTTTTTTTAACTTATCGGGTTCATTAGGGCACATCGTTGGGTTTGTCATCCAACTTATATAAAAAGGATGGCCTAAAGAACATTTTGATGAAAATAAAACTCTTCAAGTTTGAAAAATTTAAACAACATTTGGATATATTACAAAGTCCAGCAAATCTACTTCATTTAATACAGTATTATACTAAATTCAAACTTGGGTAAAAAAAATTCAATTGGCTAAAAAAATTTTTTAGTTGTTTAGCCAATTGGCTCAAAAAAATCAGTTGGCTAAAAAAAATTTAAACTGTTTAGCCAATTGGCTAAATTTGAGATGAGTCTAGCGCTAGCCCAGGAAATACCATTGGTGGTGGCCATTTTGAAAATCCAAGATAGCCGACACCTGAAGTTTTTTTTTGTATCACCATTAAATTCTCCATACTTGAAAACATGGTTTTAAACACCAAGATCGTGCCTCTAAGTGCCCTAGAAAGTAGTCTAATAGCAAAATATGGTTTTTGGCGGCCATTTTGAAAAACGCCATTTTTCACAACTTTGCCCGGGGCAAAAAGTGGTAAACTCTTTTTCCCGCAAACAGTAGGTCCTGAAGAGTAGAAATCAGTTGAAAAACCTTTGTTGCCAATTTTGTCCAGCCTAACCCATCATCTGAGGTTCAATGACTAGACTAATATGAATACTTTTTTTTGTGAGATAGAAAATGCTTCTTAACTAAAATATCTGCTACGTAGAGTTCAAAACCATATATGTATTTACTTTTTTAACCATGGTTTGAGAGAAAACACTAATTGCAGTTACTATTTTTAGGAAGCCGAATTCTTGGAAATAGACTAAGCCATCGGTACGAGCAAAGTGACAAATTGTATACCAGTGCTGCAGACATGTACTCACTTGGTATGCTTCTTGCAGAACTGCTATTTGGACTGAAAATTTTTGATAAGTTTAAGACAGGCAGTCTGTATGACTTCATGGATAAAAACTCTTCAAAAGAAATAAGGCAATGTATAGAAGATGCAGGTAAAACGACAGGAGTGTCATCTGGTATGTTGAAACTATGCTTAGACTGTTTGGTTACAAAGAGGATTGAGAGAAAGAAAATCAAGGATTGGATTGAAGAATGGAATGCAGTGACTCAATTTGAAACAAAGGAAACTCATGATTTTTAAACACTTTTACCAAAGTGAGGATAGGATTATGATGTGTTGTTATTACAAATATTATTATATATATTTTTTTATTTTGTGACCCAATTTACATGAAAGGGGAAGCTGCGAGACTTACAGCTCCCCTATCAGAAGTAGATAGAAAACACTAAGATAGAAACATTAACACCTTAAGATAGAAACATTAAAACCTTAAAAACATTAAAACCATAATAATATCAATTACCGGTACATCATTGATATAAGTACATGAACTTGTATTTTAATGAGATCTTATTGAATTAACTATGTGACTCGTAGATTTTTTCCCTTTGTGAGCACAAGGGTTTTACTCTCTGTCCAACATAGAGTATATTTCTTGAAGTTTTCTGCTTATTGTTATTACACTACCAGCCTGTTCATAAATGCCCTTTTGATAGAGTATTTGTAATTTGAAATCTCTAAGAATACTAAATTGATGTGTACCAATCAATGAAAATATGTTTATGTGTGATGAAGGTATGTCTCTCAAAGCAAGGAGTGGTGGACGTCTATGATAAATTTTGATATTTTGGTAGAGATGAATTAACATTTGAATTGGCATTGATATTTGGTTTTATGAGATTCTATATTTTTGGAACTAATATTTTGAATTTTGAATTTGATAAGGATACTGTTGTTATTGAAACATGTCGAAAGAGTAAATACAGATATATAAAACTTTTGGACCAACAGATATTTAATTTAGACTGCATTGGAGGATAGGCAGTAGAAATAGAAGATAGAATAGAAGAAAATGCGATCAATACATTCAATGCCAATACTTAGGTGTGATGATCTCTGATGATTTAAGGCTTTGTATGTACGTGGTAATATGCTATGTCATAGATTTTATCATGGTACTTCAGAAATTAAGAAAAGGTTATTCCACACGTATTGCTCTAACAATTATGGCTGTGAGCTATGGGGCAAATATAAAAAAGCCCAATTAAAGAAGATTGTGGTGGCATTTAATAATATATTTAGAAAATTTATGAATATTGAATATGGTACTGTAACAAAACTCGTTTCGTGTAGTCTCCAGTGCGCGAGAATTGTAGCATTCTCGCATAGTATAAAATTAGTTATAGACGTTATACTGGACTAGGTATAGCTTTCCCCGTTACACACACCTTGTTAAGTATTGTTGTTGTCCTTTATTATGGTCACAGTAGGATTAGGGACCCAGTACTCTCTGGTACTGGTTTTTGAGCCGATTAGCGGCAGTTCTCCTTTAGCGCTCGTCGGAAGCGGTAGGGCTGGCAACCTATTCTCGATCTCGGGAATAGGCCCTCTTTACTCAATTCTACGGAGGTTAACACGATGGGTGCCTCTCTCAACGTGGTCCTGGCTCCGTGTTGTACTGCGTAGGGGACGCCTGAAACAGTGCGTGTCAGCACCGGTGCGAAGTCCTTCCCGTGAGAAGGCCCTTTGTGAAACCCGGGGTGTCACCAGCTACTCTGCCCCCGTTAGACGGGATCGTTGGCTAGACAGCTGTTCACTGTAGAAAAGCCTAATACACAACGAGAAGCGTACGAGGGTTCTGATCGAGTACGTGCGTCCACTCGGGTATAAGACCCGCAGGAGTGGTTCGTAGACGGCTTGTACACAGCACCGGGGACACGGGGTAGATCTCTATAGGGCCTCTGGTCTGGAGATCCCGTGCCTCCCGGCCCACAGATTTCGAAGGTCGTCCAGGCAAGCTCTTCCACTGCGCTCCTGAGGTGACCACCAGTCAAGACCGGCAGATACAGAACTCACTTTGTTTACAGTACTAGTATGTCTGCAGCTTTTGTTAATGCTAATATTGATTCTTTTACTGTCATTAGACATAAAAGTGCTGCTTCTTTGCGTAAGAGATTAGGTGATTCTAATAATATTTTAATACAGTCAGTTTTATCTAGTGCTTTTAATATATATGGTTCTCTTTTAACAAACGAATGGAAACATATTTTATACAATTTTAGTACTAAGTGATGTAACTGTGATAATCGATATTTTAATCCTTATATTATTTATATTATATTATTTTATTCTATCTTTTTATCCTATGTATATTTCTTTCTTTTTAAGATATGGACAGTGTAACCACTTGTCAGATGTAAATAAATAAATAAATACCCAGAATTTGCTAATGCTAATGTCTTTATCTCTACAATAGTTTACTTTTGCTCTATTAAAGGATGTAACTATTTGCATGTAAAATTCCAGTAACGCATTAATTGCACGACACAACTTGCTGCTATGTATAAAAGTTCTCAGCACATACTCCCCTTCACCCAATCTGTTAGAGTTTCAACAGTATCTCAGTCCAGTTCTCCTCTCTGCATTTTAACATTTTTGCTGCCAAAACATAACTCTTAACATCAATCATTCCCAGGCTACCTGATGTAGCTTTATTGATGATCGATTTTCTTTTAATTTTCTCCACCCTACCTCATATAAATTCATAAAACTTTTATTAATATGCTTGATTGTTTCATCTTTAGGCATGGTACAACATGAGGCTACATATGCTAACTTAGACAATGCAAGTGATTTGATTATTTGGACCTTTCCAAAGAGACTGCTTACCTTTCTGCACTTTATCCAAGCATCCTTCCGTTCACGTTTCAAGCCGTACTTGCTGGCCTCCTCTGCTGTAACGGGCTGATGTAGCCGGACGTAAATTCATGATGAAACCCACCTGAGTGCCAGACATGCATTTTGCGTGATGTGTTATTCACAGTGGGGGTCTTCAATTGTCATAGTTGAAATATGATCCTGTCATTCACAATTATTTATTTAAAGTTTTATTCCTAAAATCATGTAGCTTTGTCACTCTAGTATAGAACTGCCAATCATGATAACAGACAAAAATGCAGTATGCTAATGAACGGGGATTAAGTCCCAACACAGTTATATTGAAATGCTCTGATATATTACTGAGGATTATACCATATTATGACATATTTCCCCTTATATATAGATTTCAAATTACATTTTAAAATCACAAATTAAATGGACAATCAATTTACAAAAATATAATATACAAATAAAATGGTTGATTTAAAGGCGCAATCAAATACATTAAAGTTAATAACTGTCATCACTGTAGCGCACAACTGGTCTCCTAATACAGTACAAGTTGCGAATTAGTGTACCCCATCTGCGGTTTTGAGATTTATTCGCAATTTATATATCTGATTTGCAATCTACTTTGCATGTTTGCGGGTGATTGCATATCATTCGCGTGATTGCATATCTTATGCAAATTGATAATTCACAAAGATTTGCGAAGTTACATTGCACTGGTTCATGATCCTCCACAAGAATTCGCTTAGTTCTTGGAAAATATTGAATTTGCAAATGACCACAATTAACTGCAATTACTAAGAAGAAATTGCTGTTTAGTGGTGTGAAACTGCAAATTTTCGCAGTTCAATTTGCGGTTTGGGGGTAACACTACTCGCAATTTGTACCTTCTTGGTGGTGGCTGTGGAGCCTGTGTTGGTTGAGTTAAATTCCATCGGTTGCTGTGTAGACTCTGAGTCTCCAGCTGTTTCTACATGGTCATGCACATCAATGACAATCTTTGGCTGTTCTGGTGGATGTAGCTTACCAAACCTAGATGATATGAAAAGAAGATAAAACAGATAAAAGGAAGTAATAATAATAATAATAATAATTACATTTGTAGAGCGCTCTATCCATAAAATGTTCTAAAGCGCTTAAACAATATATGAACAATAAAACAATGATGCTGTCCTAAAACAACAGTTAAAAATTTAAATTAATTATCCGTAAACAAAGGGCTTTAAATAAAAAATGTTTTAAGTTGAGGTAGTGTACAGGTCCTTTGCAATTTGTTCCAGAGTCCAGGAGACAATTATGTTAAACCTGCAAAAAGGGCCAGAAATACCATGCAAAAGCAATTTTGTTCATCATTCTCTGATTGAACTATGGCTGCTTGTATCTTTGCTTCTTCCTTTTCACCTTCTCTGTAGAATTTTGTTAGGCATGACAAATGGTATTCAGCATCTATTGCAACAACATCACCAGCAGTAAGCTTTGAAATGATATTTCTTCTCTTCAAAATAGTTGCATAATGGCGAAGTTTTGTGTCAAGGTTCAAAGTTGATGCTTTTCTTAATTCTTCATTCACACCCTTGCAATCAAATATACAAAGTGACTATTTTTCAAAATACTTTCTGGTCTTTACAGGGCTGGGAATATCAGGTAACTCATCTTCTGCTTTTCTCTTTTCAGCACGCTTTAACTTTTGATTATCAAACTTATTACAAGAGTTGTGAAAAGACACCTTCCTCTGCATAAAAGTTGCACATATTCCATATCTTTCATCTAGTCTGTTTAAATCAATTGGAAATGGCAAGGCATTGATGTTGGAAAAATTCACCAAATTGTCTGATTTATATTTGTAGCTTTTCTCAACGGCAAATTGATTCCTATTGCTTGATGGGCATCGTAGCTTTTGAATCTTCTTGACAAAATATACAGAGTGACCAATTAATCATATCAGAATGAGCAGTTTTCTTCTCACTGGTCGTTAAAGGCTGTTCAATGGAATTTTGATTTAACATTTTGAACATATTTCCTATTTTCAATTGGTCATGAATTAGAGTCTTGTCAGTTATTTAAGTTGAGGATCTCTTGGGATTACATTTTATTACATGAGACCAAGTATGGGGTAATCACAAATATGTCATTTTGAATATTTAATCATTGTATATTGTATTGCTTTAGATAATGTTTGAAATGTTCAATGAACAGACATCGCCATATGCTTAGGAGTATTCAGTAACACTTAATATGTAATCAAGTCACAATGCACGCATCATCTGAGATAATCAACAATGCTATCAGCCACAGTTAGGCCCAACTAGCTTATTCAATATGCATAGTTACTATACTTGAAATATATATGTAATATGTATGTACATTACAAGGTTATTTTAGGCTATTTAAACACGAAACTTGATATATTTTTATTAAATATAATTACCAGGACCAATTCAATAGCAGATTTGGAATCCTTGTATATAAAAACATTATATTCAACTCCAAAATCATCACTTTATGTATTATGGTTGCGAAGATACAGCATTTATAAGATTTTTGGCGGCCATTTTGAATTTTTGATTATTTAAAGTGATCCAAAGGTTGGTCAGCTTGTGAATTTTTGATTATTTAAAGTGATCCAAAGGTTGGTCAGCTTGTGTCCCCTAAAATATTGATCTACATATAAAACTATAATTCCACGAATTTTTATGTTTGTACTAAGAAGTGAACACCTACCCCCATATTTGGCCTTTAACCTCTAAGCTAATGGTTCTATGTCGAGTTGTGAGGTGAGATCATGCGATTTTAGTTTATCAACAATGATAGTAGAAGTGAATAATGATTGACAAACAAGTTTCACTGGTTTATTTAAAAGCTCTTTCTTGAATAATCACAGTTTCACTTTCTAAATGACTTCTTCATCTAGTACAGATTTTTCATCGTTTTTGTCAACTGTAACATTTAACAGATTGTTGAAATGTTTATACCATACTTCAGCAGGTATTTTCTCAGACCGATCATTATGTTCAGTGTTCATTTGTTTTAACACTTCTACAATTTTCCATTATTGCTGTGGATGTTTGTCTTGTAGGGTATGTAATTTCTCCAGAAGAACCCCCACCATAGCCCCCCCCTCTCCCCCCAGGCCTTTGGGATTGTTGGAGGCCATATGTTATGAAAGCCTGATATCTGAGCTTTAATATTTGACATGTTGGATGTTATATTACCTTGACAAGAAAAAGGCACCCACCCACTGATTTAATTAGCTCTTTTATGATAGTTCATTCCTCGCTCTGTTGACGTCAGAAAATCCTGTCCTACCATACATCAAACAAACAAATTTTTCAAGATCTGCTAAAATTTCATCACTAACATTGATTTGATCCCCTAATTTATTGAATGTGTCAAGGAAATATGGAAATTTCTCAAGTAATTTTAAAGGTTTGTGTTTTCCTTGACGTATAAAGGCACTGGAGGAATCAATTCTACTGAAAGCATGAAAAACAGTCAATGCTTCAATGAACTTTGCTTCTCGATGTGCAAAAAGATTGTCTTTAGTCTAAGCATTCTTCTTTTTTATTGCCACTCCCTGTATCAAACAGCATATCTTTTGAAAAAGAACTACAAACACATCTTTGTCTGGAGATATTACTATGACAGTTTTTATGCTGGAATCACATGATGCATGTGTGCAGAATAAGCTTAGTGTCAGCTTCCTCATGAAAGAGCACAATTCCTCAACCAAAAAGAGTGAATAAATCTCCCACCATTGTGACTAGTGAGCCTGATGCATTTTGCTTCTACCACAAAGTAAACTTTTTCTCTTGAAAAAAAGCTTTTTGCATATTTTTTGTGCTTCCATTCATCTACCACAAAGCAATAATTTCATTAGATTTTTTATTTTTTTTCTCATTGCAAGAATTTCATTAGATTTTTTTTTTATTTTTCTCTTGCAATTCCGTGGTACACGAGTCTTGGGACCCTTCAACAGGAGGGCCTCTGACACACCCTCTGTGTTGCCTTTCACTTGTTTTGATAGATCAGAGTGATAGCTTTGTCTCACAAAGTGTACTGTTGCTACCTTAGGAGGGGCAGCAAAAAACCTTCTCTGCTGATCGAAAAAAAAGTCTCTGGAACTTCTGTCAATACATGGAACATGGCATTGCACTTTCAATAAGATGCATAAGTTTTGCCTCATCAGTCTTCGCATGAGCACCATCTGCCGTTGCAAGGCTCCATGGAACAGGACTCAATGGATAACATAAAACCTTTTCAAGATCAATATTATTATCTTCTGACGTGGTCACCAATTTGCCAAAGATGTTCCTCCTCGGCACTCAGTTCCACTGTCTTCTTTAGCCCGGCAGCATGTGAAAGTAATGTGCTTTTTGTGATACAAGCATGAATTTTTGGCACAATGCTAAAGCATCCCTTAGGATGACATTTGGATATTATAGGGACATTCTAAATTTTACCTATGGTCACCAGGCGGGTGTTTATAGAGGCTAAACATGAATGGGACATTTTAGCCTCGTTCAAACAGACCATGTATTACAACGCAAGACGCCACAAGGTCTGGATGACTGAGACTAGGGCCATTTAACCCCCTCGAAGTAGCGTAAATCATTATGATACCCCCTGAGTGCCAGACCACGCATTTTGTGTGACGTGTTATTCACAGTAAAGGGGCTTCAATTGTCATAGTTGATATATGATCCTTTGTAGCTCTTCGTTTTTCATCAGAACATTTTCACCTTTACAGTACACATTCAGGAGACGGACTAGTTTCTTATTTTCACCATTATAAATAAAGATACATACAGCATCAAGTTAAATTTTGACAATTTCGAGTAATCCCCATTCATTTGACAGCAGCTTTGCGGGTGATTTTAAATGTCGTAGTATCAGTAGAAATTTTAAGTGCAGCGAAGTTTTTATCCAGGATAGACACAAAAACACCATAAACCATCCTATTTCATAATAATATATTTTTACTTACAATAATACGGACCAAAACGTGCTTAAACTTTGATTTCTTCATCGCCCTGGCTTTTGACAGGCATCACTTTTTCACCCGACAAACACATCATCCGTTTAGATAGAAATACTAGATATCTGACGCCCACATTTATTGGGTGGTTTGCCAAAGCGCTTTTATTTGTGATCCGGTATCCAAGATGCAATAAGATGAGGCATGGATGACAAATAATATGATAATTCATCTTCAAGAATTTTGATTCGCCACATCATGGCCGATCTATTTGGACTGATTTCCAGGAAATCAGCCTTGCATAGCGCCGCTGCAATAGATTCGTAAGAGCACTCTTGATAAAGGCTTATTGGTATCATTTAGCAGTTGTCAAAATAGTTCTGCCGTGATTGAACCTAAGAATACCGGGTTCATGTACTCAAAATTAGTTGTGTTGATACGAGTTTGAGAGTATAGTTTTAGATTTATTTTTTGGTCTTTATGCAAAGATGGTTTCTCAAGGATTCCAGCCATATATGACAAGCCATGGTTTTGTGAACGCAAATAAGAGTATTTCAGGGCTTCAAAATTGCAGCACATAATGCGTGCTGGGTGAGTAAATATTCGTTCTCACAAATAGAATTAAGATATTAACACTATGCTGCTTATTTCCTTCTAGAAAAAACATCGAAATCATAATGTCAAGGTTGTTGTTGTTGATACACTGGAATTTGAGACCAGAACTGAGCATGCGCACTGAGAAGCGTCATCCGCAATTTTTTCATCATAAATAAGTAAGTCATATTGATTTTCCAATGAGCATTTGTAATAGATTTTTTTCAGGATTATGTTACTAATGGATTGTACACTCCAATATTTGAGAACGACGATTGACAGATGCGATGAAAATGTATTTGACACACAGAAACGTATCAAAATGCACAAGGCTGAGCGATAATGAGTGCCGATGTTTACTATGCGAGTTTGTTGTCTTTGTGTGGGTAGTCTAGTAATTTTCAGGCACTAATCAGTGGAAACCCTCTCCAACAAAAAGTAGGTTCTGTTCTTGAGGAGATTTACTGTATACCACTAAGGAGACTAATGCCACAGTAATTCATAGATAGGTAAGGGTCCTTTTAACCCCCCTTTTGGAACGGGGTTCACAATAGAGTTGAGCCAAATACTTGGGATAACACCGTACTCAAAGTATTTTTGTGAACATAGACCACATAGCAATCTTTACTTCATGAAATTTTAAAACATTCGGGGATGGCATCAATGCCTACTGCTTTTTGTTTTTGAGCTTTTTCACCACCTTTTCGATCTCATCAAACAAAATCTGATCATTTACATAATCGTTGATTTCAGTTAAGGTTGCCCGAGATTTGAATTTTGGTTAATTATCTCACTGCGGAAAGTTTCGTCAAACTTGGGGTTGCCTGGAGCATTATACAAAATGTTAAAGTCCTTATTCCACTGGTTCAAAACTACTCCTGTGATGAGGTCTTCCCCTTCATGCACTTTCATGGGGATGGTTTTAGATTTGGATGGACCTAACTTGGTTATGTACTGCCAAAATTCACATGGGTTGTTATTTGAGAATGATTCTAATTCATTTGCTTTAACATAGCTATAACATCTAACATACTTGTAATGATTTATCAATGGTTTGGAGGGCTTGCTTGTATTCAGTGTTTTAGTTTGTCTATTTCTGTAAAATTCTTGAACAGTTTTTTCTCTTTGTCTGCCTTATATCCGTAAGGTCAAAAATAATATGGTCCTATTTTAAATTTAAATTTATTTGTTTTATGGCAGATTAAACCTATGCCCTTCTCAACTTCATAAAACAAAATTCAAACAACAATGTATCAACCTGTTTTTGCAAATAGACAAGTTTTGGTCTGGAGTATACTATCCATGGGCGCAGGGGCGCTCGCCCCCCCCTTCCCATCAAAATACTTCATTTTCATAGGGTTTTTCATGAAATCCCGTAAGTGCGCCCCTCCCCTTTTTCTGAAAACCTGGATCTGCCTATGGAATCAATAATTTTCAGAATTGCCTGTTTCCAAGTTTCACTCTCCATAAAAACCATTTGGCTGTTTATTAAAACAATACATTTTTTATAGGAAGCAGTGCTACTATATTTGCTGTTAACTTCTGTTGACTGGTTACATGAACTGATGCTATATGATAGTTCAACTGTTACAATAGAATGGTCAGGAGGTTTGCAACTAAATTTATCTCTCAGCATCGTCAATCGTTGAAATAATAGCTGAGGGTCAACATGAACAACATCATCATTTATTTTTGACTGTGTTTGTATCTAATGTAATGGCCTGATGTTTTCTTTTAAATGAAAATGAAAAGACATCTTGACCAACCATAGATACCAAAATGTGTTCACCAATTTCCAAAGCGGAGTCCACATTAACAGTTTTACCAGCTGTAACTCCACTTGATAAGCTACGCAATGATTCATCATCTGCAAATGGATTTCTGTTAAGCAAAAATAGAATAACTTTTTCTATATCTGCAATGTCTCTATCTATTCTTGTTGGTGATAGATCTTTATACAAAATCTTTCTCACCTGCTGAATAACCAACATTGGTGAGTTCCTGCATAGCACTGTTTATGCTTGCACATGCAGGCATAGATAGAAGCCAAACAAGTCGAGTGCTCTCAGACATTCCACGACCACTGGTTAGACCACCAGTAGATTTAACACTTCTCATTAATGTCTGTTCGATGACCAAATCAGACGATAAGCCTGTCCAAAATTTGTCAGTTCGTCTAACAACATGATACCCATGTATGAACTTTGCATACATGTCAGGGCTTCTCAATTGAAGATCTGTCATCATTTGCAGATATATGTATGCTGACTTAGCATACAATGTATGACCGAAGCAGCAAAAAATGGCAACATATCACGTATTGCTTGCAGATGTAATAACCAATTTCCAGTCCTCTCAGCGTGAATGAACTTTCTCAAAATGTCAAGCATGGACATATACAGAAGCCATAAAGAGGCAGTTCTGGACTTTGCAAGAGATGTTTTGATGACTTCAATTTGTGCATCAAGTTTTTTTTTAAGGACACGCTATTAATATTGAAAGTCTCACTTTCACATAATGAAGTCTTTTATCATGTCTCTTACGCCTATAACGTCACTTAAATCATTATCTGGCATTGCCTCATCTTGATCAAAATCATTATTAGAAGGCAGTGGATCAATGCCATAAGCTTTTTGACAAGAGTAAAGCATTAAGAGCTGAGTCCATTATTAAATGTCTCTCCACTGCACTAAAAGGCGTAAAATCTGGCGCATATATGCCCGGCATAAAGGGGGTTAACACTATGCTGCTTATTTTACTTCTAGAAATGCATCGAAATGTCAAGGTAAAGTTGTTGTTGTTGATACACTGGAATTTGAGACTAGAACCCACGATTGTTTATATACGAATATGGCGAACAAACTCAAACTGTTTTCTGAAAAAGGAGGCGCATATATGCGCCCGGCACTAAAGGGGACGTAAAATCTGAGGTGCATGTATGCGCCCGGCACTAAAAAGGGGTTAAAAATACCATAAAAAAATAAAATGTAGATACAAATTTAATCCAACTACACATAATTGAATAAATGATTACATAAACAAAGATATATTTGTTTTATACATAAGTTTTTTTTGCCACTGGAGACCATTGGAGGCAACTGTATGCTGTGTGCATTATGTATAAATATATTTCTTTAAATACTGTAGCTCATCTAACTGAGGGGTGATTTTTTGGAGACTTTCAGAAAATGAGTAGCTGTGCTATGCATCTATCAATTAAAACATTAAAACATTATGTTGCAATTACTTTGATGTCATTTTCTTCTACCCTGTAGTATTTGGAGATTAAACCCTGAATCCCCAATTGTTCAATGATATTGTAAGCGATCTTCCGCCTCGTCGCACCAGTGCGGCGATGGTGCGATCAGATGGGGAATAGGGTGTTAAAGTGTGTGTGCTACAGATCAGACCAGGTTGTGATGGTGTGTTGTGATCTTTTCTACCTGCCCTGAGCTAAAGCTCTTGACCCCGTAACAACAACAAAGAGTTTAAATAAATTGGTTTATTAGACCACCTTTTGCTTTCAGTAATCTGTCATTCTTCAAATACATAAGTCCAGAAAATATAAAAGTCGTAATATACAGCAATTCATCAAATATATTTAGTTCACTTTTTATTGTGGGTAAGTGTCAGCCCCGTCATATAATGACAATGTCTAAACTGCAGTGAGTCACCAGCCAAATGTAACTCACTTCATGATGTTAATGATCGAAATATTAAACTACAGCTCACGTCACAATATGCCCTTGACGATTAAATTGCAGCCAAAGTATGCCAAAATAAATTACATGCCCTGACAAGAGCCCACAGGTGCATATACAACATGATCTAAGTTATTTAATTATTGACGGCCTCTGTAAAAAGAACACATGATGACAATGGTTAAGTTGAACACTGCACATTGACCAGGGCGCGCAGGCGGCCGACGAGATTATAGTGCCGAGACCCATGTTATAAAATTGTCTCTCATGGGCTCGATTGTCTTAACATCCAATTGAACAGGAATTTAATTGCATCGACATCGGCGTGGTTGTTGTTCAATTCATTAGCGTAGTCCAGGGGCGGTCGGTCGTCATCTGAGACCATTGGGCGCACGGTCCGCTCACTGCAGGCAGAGCCAATGGCGGCGGATCACCGGACGATAAGTCGGAGATCTACAATACATAACCTCATTTAATTTCTGTTCCTTCGTTGTGTTGTGTTTTGTTACTGTTACCTCATATGCATATTTACAGATATGTACATGTACATTACTCTATTTACATAAATCCTTCAGTTATTAGTCAATCAAGTATTGCACAAATGCTCTCTTGGCCGCCGCACAAAACCTGCAAAATCAACCTGGATTAAAATATTCAAGTTGCCCTCTTCTATCCCTGAAAGAGATTAATGGAAAAAATAAAGCATTAATATATAATGCATAAGTGGTAAAATGTACAGATTTACTATCCCCTTCAGAGTTCACTGTCAAGCTGGCATCATTATAACTACCTATCTAAAAGCGATGGATCGAAGACCGTGAATGTGAATAACCAGATTTCATGGAAATACGCAGCCAGGCAGGTCGCTATCGTCCGATGCGTTCCGGTCGTTATGGCCACATGGGCAGGGCATGCAACCAGGGGTCATCAGAAACTGCCCCCTCCGGGGGGGTCTTTCTACATCACGTGGGCACTCCCTTTCACCGAGTCACCGGCAAGGCGTGGCCGCACCCTCGCCTACAATACACATACATTTCATCATCAATACTAATTTGGTTCACGTACATTCCCCCACAGACATGATAAGCCCTCTTACACAGATTTAGCGGCAATCGAATTCACCTCATGTCCGTGGACACTGGTCACTTGGTCCCGACCGTGCCAACACCGACTTTTACCCCCATCATAAAGTCAGCCCCTCTCCCTAGCCTCCGACCCAGAGGTATACCGTGATTAGAGTTAGAAGGCATGGACTGGATCAAGCTTTGGTTCAATTATTGGGGCGGATGCCAGCTTTTAGATCACCCCAAAGGGGCAACTATTCTATGTACACTATTTACATCTATAAGCAAAATTTATAGCTGTGCTTTTCTAACTAACACAATGCATGACTATCTTTTTACAATCCACTTCCAGTGGTATTTCAATCAAATTCTGATACTCAAACCATCAACTCAATTCTACTGAAACTCTTTGGCCTCACTAAGACCATTCTTGATTTGTTATATACTTCTATTCACTACCTATAATAATTCTTATATATCAATCTAAATCCAAGATGGTATTCACCATCTCTCAATTCTAGCACGCACTTATTCAATACCCTTATCCATAAATAGCACAACTGGCTCCTTACACTTATCTCTAGAATCATTACTTAATTTTAACTTAAGACTATTTTGAGATGCCCTCGGCTTACTTTGCTTATTTTCTATAATTCAATCTATATCACTTGTTTGTGGTATTTAAGTTGCTGATATTTAGCTCTGATTCCATTACTGATGATGCATTACTCCATACTTGGCACAGTACCTGCAAGGTAATTCTTACTTAGGCCAGACTGAATGAAAAATGCAAAAAATTGATGGCAAAAAAAAAAATTAAAAACTTTTTTTCCCATAAGGTGGGAAAAAAAAAAAAAAATAAAAAAAATCAAATTAAAATTTTTTTTGCCTTTTTTTTTTT
>CM032662.1:26175613-26212584 GCA_019095985.1 Streblospio benedicti | reverse complement strand
GGAATCATTTTCTTAGAATTCTATATTTTTCCAAGAATTTTCATGACCTGGCTTTTTCAATAGAAATCACATTTTTTTATTTTCGCCATGCTCAGGAGAACAAGGTGAGAATATATAACTTTATTCTATTGCTTATACCTTAATAACCTTTTAACAATAAAAAAAACTATATTACTAACATAAAGTAAAAAATTCATGAAGATGGATTGCTTCTAATGTTTTCATTTATTCACACAAAGTCAGTCGGGTCGAAACGCCAAAAACGGCAATCGCAGAATACGGCGATATCGCAGAAAGTGGAGATCGTAAAACAAACATGTTTATATTACAATAATGTAGCTTTCTTGTGAAAGGTTTATATGGTTTTTTAATGAGCAAAATATCTCGTTTGATTTAGGAGATTATGGCCGTCCATCTCACGATCATAAAGTTTTATTTCAATATTTACGTTTATGCTGGGCGATAATATGGTGCGCTAAGTGCATCGCAGTTTTTGGCGATGTCTGCATTGCTGTTTTCAGCGACATACGGGTTGTTAATCACCTTGTCGTTTGATATTTTTGGAGGTGAATTTAAAGGAGTTATTTTACACTTTTTCAAATATAATTATTATTACTTTGCAAAATGTCTTTTAATTTGTGCCAAATAAGCTTTGAAAGTTATGTGAAGGGGTGTCATATCTGGCAAGTGTCCCCAGAAGTGGGTGCAATTTGTTATATGAGAAAAGATGTTGAAGATCGTGTTCAGATCATTTTTGAGAGAGCCAGGAAAAGAAATAAATTGTGGGGCATGTTGAGGCCAGGCCCTACACCTTAAACAAGCTGATATATGACTTCATGGAAGAGCACCCTTGTGCATCTTTTGTTCGGTGAATAAATTATTAAAATACAATTAAAAGATTCTTACTATGTAGCTTTAATTTTGGAATGAATGGCTAGTGCTTTAGTGTGACTGCAATATTTTTGAAAGAAATGATATTTATCATTTAAGAAAGCTTTTCAACTAACTTTAAAAATATGTCTACCTTCTCAAACCATGTTATGTATGTTTTTTCTTTAAAAAATTGTTATTTTAAATAAAGTAGTTTTGTTTTCAGTGAGATCCGTGGTGGCATCCAACCGTCCATGAAGCCAGCTGTAAACAGAAGGGGAGGTGGCCTCGTTATTCCTTGCCTGATCAGAGTCACCATGCCACTGATACTGTCAAGTCTACTGACAGAGGGACTTGATGACATGGGAGTGGGGTTCAAACTAATAGCTTTAACACCAAAGCAAAGCAGATGTTTCACACCATCTAGTCCAGATTGGAAAGCCCTAACACCATGATTTTTATTTTTTTTATTTTGCTGGATTGTTGTAGACTGTATATATGTATATATATGATTAAAAACTTTATCAAATTGTGTTTGACCATGTATATATAATAAGAATAATCCTAAGTTTTACAATTATCAGATTTTTAATACCTACTATATTTAAAGAAGATTATCATGCTATACTAACGTAGCTCACCATCAACTGTATATATTTAATATACTAACTTCCTATACTTATTTGTAAATTAACTTTACGCTTTATATATTATATTGTAATATATTTTCATTCCTTGAAAAGACTTGTGTTGAAAATGTACATTAGGAAAATAAAACCAGGAACCAAATTTATTTCTTTATTTCTATACATGGCTGGGTAGAGACTCGATGCTATAAAAATAATTATTTCATATATATACATATATATATCTTTAATTATTGACAATGGTTATAGCGTCATTTAAAAATTTTAAATGACGCTATAACCATTGTCAATAATTAAACATACCAAGCTCTCAATGATTGAGCACTCCATTAAGTGCAAGGACATATACCTTCATAGTACATATATATATCTATATATTCTTAAGTCAGGTTTCATTTATTTATTCTAGATCTACACATAGTTGCTACAATCGAACAGATTTTTACACAAACATTTAGCTTTGCTTTGGTGTTTTGCTCATAGAAAATATATACTGTAACGAAAACTGAAAAATACTGTAACGATGGCAACTAGACTTTCTGTGACCAAGCAGAACTTTAGGAAGCAATGCTGCTGTCTTCACCATGACTTTTTTTCAAAGAACCAACCAAAATCAGACTATCTCAGGATGTGTATTAATGTGAATCATACTAGACCTTATGGTGAACTGGTTAAAAGAAACTTATTAAACCGAGGCAAATATATTTGTAAATTTTGTTTAGATTATAGTAGACATACTTTTGTGAAGATTATTTGTGATAATGGTGGTAGTGGGGACTCGAATAGATTAGAGGAAATTGAAGAAGAAATGCAAGTTGACGTTGATTTATATTATGGACACATGAATGATGATAACGACATTGTAACACACATTGATGATGATTATGCTGCTGCTGATGATAATGATGATGTTGATGACAATGACATTAATGATGTAGGTGACAGTTTTGAATTTTCAGATTCTGTGTTGCCATGTGATGTGAATGATTTTGCTAGTAACTTAGCTGCATTGAAGAATCAATGGGGTGTTTTATATAATGCCATGAAACAGTCTTTACAAAAGTTAGCCTGTGTTTTAGGTAGTATTATAAGTATGCAATTATATGTTGATAGTAAAAGTGTAGGAAAGCTTTTTACAAAGATGTAGACACCCTTTTGCATATGAATGCCACTAACTGGTTAAGAGATCAAAATGCTCTTATGATGAGCTTTCTATCTGGCTGTACAAATATTGACGTAACTAGTGAAAATATTAGTAAGAAGAAATCAAATGCTTTAGTTTCCATAACTGAGCAAATACTCTATGCACGAAATTTATTAACAATAACACCTTTCGCCTTCCAAAGAAATCTTGTAGCCTATAGTATTTTGAATTCTAAATTGTGTACAATGTTAATGGGTAGCTGGTCACCTGCAGGAAGTTATTCAACCCTTCATAATGTACTCAGGTCAGATGCACCATTGCCTCAATGCCCAGATGGTGACATAAATGTAACTTTCGATAATAACCAGAAGGTTGGTTTTACATCTGGAAGAATCAGGGAGGGCAGTACAGTGCCAGTTAGCATTTGTACATCTGTAGCATATTTGAAACACCCAAAACAAAATGATTTACAAAATAAAGAAGAACTGAAGCCTCTCCATTGGTTGAATTCTGAATCAACTGGAAATATTGTAGCAAAAATTAATGAGTCTGAATTTGAATAAAAAAAAAAAAACTTTTGATTTGTATAGACAAACTTATGTTTCTGAAGTTCTAGAAAGAGTGAAAGGTGAACAAGTGAGTGATAATTTGGAGTCAATTGATTATGTAGATATAAAATTGTCACAGCAAAGAATAGAAACTGATAATAATGTGTGTTGTAAATGTCTTCATGTGTTTAAGAAAGGTGATACTATTTGTCCTCAATGTAAATATGATCATGTTCATGAATCAAATTATGATCCTTATCATAGAACTAAGTCATGTGTCCAAAATTTAAAATCAGAGGTCACTATAGCAGAACCCTCAATGCTAAATCCAAATTCGAAAGAAAATATAAAACAGGTATTACTTCATATTAAAGCCATATCGGATATTGGTGAAAAACGTAAATGGGTAACCGTCTGGAGTGATGGCATCCCATACCTATATGGTTGCCAACTGCAAGATCAGTTGCATGTGTGTCTGATTTGCAATGAACATGTTCTTAAAAAAGATTTTAATTCTCACAAGCTTAGCCATAAGAGGAGAGTTGTTTCTTTTGTGCCGCTGTTTGATTTTATTCTTTTTCGACCTGGTCCAGGTCATATAGAACTGAATATGGCAAAAACATTGTTAGATTTTTTGTGGAAACCCTTCCTATGTCACATAGTGAGAGACTTAGGTTTCCGATCACCAAAGGCACAAGATGTAGTTCGCAGGGGTGTTGATCACCATAGATCAAGGCAAATTTTATTTTGTGCATTTGAATCTTTATCTTGTGAACTATTGGTATCTTATGTACGTATTTATCCAGAAGGGAATTTGAGTAATTTTTTTCAATGGGTTAGCAATGATGTTAAAAACCCAATGTATATATACCTCTTCAATGTTTGTTTCACTATATTATTGTCATTTGTTCTATACTGCGAATCTGTGCGTAAAAATAATCATGCAAATATGATGGCTGCTCGTACCATATTCGCTCCTTTATTCTATATCACACAGCATCCTAAATACAGAGAGCTACATTTACGTGATATGATTCAACGAGTTCAGTACCCTGATGCTGTAAAGACACTGAAGTTTGTTGGTACATGTAGATCTATGTACCACCGGGAGCACAGTCCTATGGAAGATTTCACATGCCCTGGTACATACATGTACCACCGGGATGTTGAGACATTGAAATCTTAGCGGTGACTGATTAATTGAAGAAACAGATGCTACATTGAATCATATATCAACAAATGACTATTTCAATCTTTGATTCTTTAGTTCATTGAAGAATATATGATTATACAATAAGCTTTTATAATTATGAGTTTATTATTTCTTTTACTTTGTTAGATACACTGTAAAGGAGGCTTTAGACTTGCTCTTTGATGAGGATTTTTCGTCAGCAGAAGTGTCAATTTTGCCTCAATAGACCTACAGAACCAAATTGAAAGTGACAATGACAGTGCCGATGAAGATAATCCTGATCCCGACCGTATGACAGGCAACCAGCTACGTGCTGAAGCATGTTTATCTATCACTAGAAATGGTGAGCCTGTAAATGAGGATGATATCGAAGATGAAGGTGAAGATGAAGATGAGGAAAATAATGTAGCTGAAGAAAATATCGTAGCTGAGGGAAACGACGTACCTGGGGAAAATAATGATGATCATAATGGCTTTGCTGATGTAACTGGTTTGCTTCTTGTTTTGTATTTCAAGAATTCAGATGTCTACATGTACCTATGTATACATTTTTTACATATATATATGTTTACCGGTATGTATATTATCAGTAATTCTTTACTACATATTTAGGTTCAATGTCCAATCCAAGATCATAAAGCTAACAGAAAGTGGAGGAAGAAGGACATGGAAATGGGTGATGGCAGCATGCGTAACGTTGAATTTAACATCAATGCTACTGATGAAAACTTTCACAGGGTACCTAGGTCCCCCGTAGAATTGTTTGAAATGTTCTTTACTGTTGAGATGGTTACTTTTATTGTAAATGAAAGCAATAGGTATGCCAATCAGAGGAATGTTCAATTGAATCTTACTAGTGATGAATTCAAATGTTTTGTTGGTATTTTGATTCTTAGTGGTTGTCCCATTGCCTAGAAAAGCCATGTTTTGGGAGAGTAAGTCTGATGTGAAATTACTGAGTAATTACTCAGGTGACCTAAAAATGAAACAATATCAGTGCAGACCATTGTTGTAGGAGAGGATGATCATCATCCAACAAGCACACCACCGCCTACATAAAGCCTGATAGAAAAACCAGACAAACGTTATTCCAATAATATACTCCACTCCAGATACTCCAATCAATCCAAAGACAAATTCAAACCAGACAGAAGACATTCCAATAATATGCTCCACTCCACATACTCCAGTCAATCCAAAGACAAAATCTACCAAAACGCCCTCTACACGATCCAAATCATCTCTTAAAATTAAAAAGTCAGCATCAAGTAAGTGTTCATCAACAAATTATAACTCAAAGATTTTCCAGATGTTACTCGCAATTAATGATCAGTTAGCTGGTCAAAGGCAAGAAATATCCAATCTGGAAGAAAATATAAATAGGCAAATTAGTGTAGCACTCAATGACATGAAAGATGAGAATGAACGCCTCAAACAACACAAAAAACTGGAAAGAAGAAAGGAAAAAGAAAAGACAGAAGCACAAATGGAGAAGTTACATGATGAATTGGAAAAGAAATCTACTGCTATGGGAGAAGCAATGAAAACCGTTAAATAACACAGACAGATTAGTCAAAAATGGAAGAAAGAAACAGATCATTGGAGGATAGAGTGGAACAACTGGAAGCTTTGTTTAAAAACTCATCCGTAGAAGAGAAAGCTGCTAAAGAAAAAAGTAAAATACTGGAAGAAAGAGTAGCAAAGCTAGAAGCTGTATACAGAAAGCCACCAGTAGAAGATCACCACCACCCTCAGATGAACCAGCAAGAAATAATATAATAAACCTTGTCCATGAAGCAAACATGAACTTAGAACGACCAGAAGGCAACAAAATCCTCCTCATGGACTCAACTGGCAATCAACCTTAAAAGAATGTTAATAACTGATAAGGCACAAATGATCACATGTCCGATAGTTGAAACAACCCTAAAAAAAATACCAAACCTTTGACCCAACTGCAAAGACATTATTATTATGACTGGGATAAATGATGTGACATCAAGTTGCTTTGAGCAAACAAAAATCAAAATTAAGAAATTACTAGCAGAAGCTAAATGTGTTCACCCAACTGCCAAAATTTATATTTGTAGTTTAACAAGCAGAGAGAATAATGCAGATATCAATAACTTCATCTCAAATCAATGCAAATTTAAAATTGTACATATATTGACAATTTATCCTTCCTAAATTTTAGCGACTTTTCAAACTACTAACAACCCAATGAATATGGAACTGCCAAAATCGTCTCAAACATAAAACAAGCCCTAGGTCTGAGCACCCGTACGAGAATTTCGACCAATATTTCTGGGTATAAGACAACATTCAAAGCCAATCGCAAAGACAGTCGCAACCACCGAGATTCGAGAGTGCTCCGCCGCGAAGTGTTTCGCCACCGCTGATGTCACAGTCGTCAGGATCCAGTGTGGGCCGTGCTCAGAGTCAGTTTTGATCGATGCCCCTTCCGGCTCCCGCTTTTGTTAGCAGATCTGTCAAACCAGAGTGCAGCGATAACTACCTAAGATCTAATAACAACTCAGGATTTGTTCGAGAGGAACCATGTTTTAGAAATAACTTTGGACCTCAAACCATGTTTTCAGCATGCATACCCATTATCCAGAAACCCAGACTTGCCGACGATCGATGACCTTCCAGATTCGACTTTTACTAGCAGATCGGTTGGATCGGAGTGCAACACTAACTACCTAAGGTTTCAAAACTACTCAGGTACCACCTTTTGGAAATAAATTTTATCCTCAAGCCGTGTTTCAACATACACACCCATTCTTCAGTAACGCAGACTTGCAGGCAAGTGATAGCACATTTATGAGTGGATGTCAACGCAGGGCCTGAACCTAAACTACAGTTAGTGTAACTGATGAGATTGGTTTATTAGCAATCTATGTTATAAAGACAAACAAAAGTTTTACTGTGGTCCCTATGGAATAATTAGAAACCCATAACTCTCATGCATTATCCTGTGTTATAAACATATTTCTTACCACTGTCAATGCAATTTAGATGATTATTGTTCCATTTAATACCTTTGGTGAAGCCCAAATAATATATATAAGTATCACAATAGTTTTTCCATCAAAAGACCCAAATAATATCTTTATAAATTTGTGAGAATGACGAATAAGAACTTTGTTCTTGGCTGTTGGAATATCAATGGCCTGAAGAATAAAGTAGATGAGACAGAATTTGTGAATATTGTAAATAAGTTTGACATACGATGATGGGAGGAAGGTGATGGAGGTGTATTTAATGTCACAGACCTATATACCAACGTGAACTGGTGTGAGGCATTGGGAACAGAGTGAAGGATGGCGAGGGAGCAGTATTTATTGTGTTCCGGAACTCATCTGTTTCAACCCGAGCAGTCAGCCAGGTAGACAGCTAATATTACAATAAATCAGAATAAAATGACAAATTTGTGCCAACTATCTTTGTTTATTGAGTGGAAAATTTCTTTCTACAGTATATTAGTACTCTGTACACAAAGAAATCTGGAGGAATATCTTTTTTATATGCAGGCATAAAACGTGTCCGCAGATACTCGTTCTTAAAAATCTTCGTAACTTAGCCGTATATCTACGGTCCCAAAAGTGCGCTCATAGTTGATACGATGTGTGGGAATTTGAGGGAAATATAACTATAACTATATTCTGAACTATAAAATACTATCTTTTGTTGTACTATTGTGAGATTTTAAGCCCATGAAACATTGTCATGGCAGCCTTTATGTTTCTCTATAATAACAGAAGGAAGAGGTGGGTGTTTCAACCAAGGATAAACCCGTTAGAAGTGTATGACGATGAAAAGATTTTAAAGCTGTACAGATTATTTCAGCCTCTCATTCAAAAATGCTATACCAGCTATCAATCAAATTTGCTGCGTTTTGCGATATTATGCGACAGGTTACCTTCAAAGTACTAGTATACTATTAGAGAAGGACTTGGAGTTCACAGATCATCTGTCAGCTTGATTATAACAAAAGTAACGAATGTTATATGCCGCCTACAAGATGAGCATATAAAGTTTCCTCAAACTTTGCAACAACAGCAGTTTGTAAAGCAATCATTTTATGAAATTGCTGGAATGCCTAATGTATTAGGAGCTATAGACGGTACTCTGATAAGCATACTTTCACCAGCAGAAAATGAAAATGCCTATGTCTCGAGGAAAGGAAATCATAGCTTAAATATATTAGCAGTTTGTGATGCAAAGATGAATTACTCCTATGTATTCAGGAGCTACAAACGATTCATTCATCTAGGCTAATTGCAATCTTAATGCTGCATTTGAAAATGGTTATTTAACTAATCTGTGATGGTATTGTTGGTGATGGATGGCTCCTTGGTGATAACGGGGGAGTCTATAATACTGTAAAACTTTTTTAATATCACGACTTATTAAGTATGCACTTTTCTATTGTTTTATTTCAAGTATTGCCAGGAATAAGAATATCTATATCTTATTCCTGAAGTTGTCTCAATTTCGTTTTTTATCTGTTATTCACAAGCATACTGCTGCTACTAATATAACTATACCAGTATGTACCATATTACCGCATGTATTTACAATTAAAGGTTCGGTGCATTCCCTTTCTTGCTGACACTATTGCTTACACCTAACAGTGTAGCTGAACACAGGTATAATTCTGCCCATACCCGTACAAGATCAATTATTGAAAGATGCTGCGGCCGTACTAAGATGCACTTCAGATGCCTCCATAAGACAGTGGGTAGTCTTACCTATAGTCATGGAAAGTGTTGCAAAATAATCCTAGCATGTTTTATTCTGCATAACATATGTGAACGTGCCAATATTCCAATCCTTGATGAATGAGATGACTCAAGTGGTGATGAGGATGAACCGGCAATAGAACTCAATCCGCTTGCCAACCTTAATGTTATGCATGAAAGGCAAGGTCGCATTGTTAAACCTCATTAGAGCAAGATTCAGCTAACCAGTAACAATTTCAAAGAATATCTAACGTTTGGCACATTTAATTTATGAGCCCTGAATTTGATAATTTTACTTGTATTTCTTCAAAAGGAAAGTCAGTGGTAGACTACTTTTTGACCCCACATGAGGGTACCAAGTTTATCAAAAAGTTTTCAGTTTCACTGGTAAATGATATTGTAGTGATTTGGGGTTCTCACTTCGCCGGGGATTGGAGAATCCCGCCTAATCAGTCCTAGGCTAATTTGCACGGAGAGACCGCGCCGATGGGCGCAAAACGAACGAAATTTCTAGCTAGAAATTTATCGTTTTTCGATTGCATGGGCGCCGCCATGTTGGTTCGAGTCACGTGACGTGGCAGGTCGCTAACCACCAGTGCAATGCACAGTGTAACAGGTTTATGAGCAAAGTGACACAAGACAGATACCTGCCCTGGACCGGCTCCACAACAGCAACAATAACAAAAACGCCCACCAAAACAATAACAAAAACAATAACGAAAACATGCCGATTCAGCATAAACGGGTAGAGCGGTATATAAACTCGCGGGCCCTAAGGGAGGCATCTCCAGAGAGAGAGAAGCCTAGTTCGCGGTTGGAGACCTGCAGATTGCATCAGATACCGGAAACTCATCTACCAGCGCTTTGAGAAAAGTAACATTTGTAAACAAGCAGTGAAAATAGAAATCGGACGAGAGTCGTGCAGTTTAGGATAGGATATTCAATACGGAAAGAAGAGCAAGGAATATGTGAGTAGATGACCAAATTTCTAACTATTGGCAGCACTGTAAGAATAAAATTAAGTTAGGTTTAAGTAGGTTCTAAGATGCGGTGTGTCAATCAGTGGATGTGGGAGCCCCCGTAAGGGCCCTATTAGCCGGAACGGACAGATTATTGACTCTCGGACCATGTATGTAGTGTAAGTAGTTGCATAGAATGTTTTTGAATGAACCCAGAATTGTTCTGTTGGGGTTTATAACAGGGTCATGTGGGTAATGCTAAGTAAGAATTACCTTGCAGGTACTGTACTAAGTATGAAGTAATGTATCATCAGTAATGGAATCAGAGCTAAATATCAGCAACTTAAATATTATAATTAAGCGATATAGATTGAATTATAGAAAATAAGCAAAATAGCCGAGGAGTCTCAAAATAGTCTTAAGTGAAAATTAAGTAATGATGCTAGAGATAAGTATAAGGAACCAGTTGTGCCATTTATGAATAAGGATAATGAATAAGTGATAATGATAATGAATAAGAGATAGTGAATACCATCTTGGATTTAGATTGATATATAAGAATTATTATAGGTAGTGTGAATAGAAGTATATAGCAAATCAAGAATGGTCTTAGTGAGGCCACAGAGTTTCAGTAGAATTGAGTTGATGGTTTGAGTATCAGAATTTGATTGAAATACCACTGGAAGTGGATTGTAAAAAGATAGTCATGCATTGTGTTAGAAAAGCACGGCTATAAATTTTGCTTATAGATGTAAATAGTGTACATAGAATAGTTGCCCCTTGGGGTGATCTAGAAAGCTGGCATCCGCCCAATAATTGAACCAAAGCTTGATCCAGTCCATGCCTTCGAACTCTAATCACGGTATACCTCTGGGTCGGAGGCTAGGGAGAGGGGGCTGACTTTATGATGGGGGTAAAGTCGGTGTTGGCACGGTCGGGACCAAGTGACCAGTGTCCACGGACATGAGGTGAATTTCCGGTGTCGCTAAATCTGTGTAAGAGGGCTTATCACGTACGAGTGGGGAATGTATGTGAACCAAATTTGTATTGATGATGAAATGTATGTGTATTGTAGGCGAGGGTGCGGCCCTCCCGAGGAAAGGAGTGCCCACGTGATGTAGAAAGACCCCCCGCGGAGGGGCAGTTTCTGATGACCCCTGGTTGCATGCCCTGCCCATGTGGCCATAGCGGACCGGAACGCACGGACGGTAGGCGAGACCGGCCTGGCGGCGTACTACCATGAAATCCAGTTATTCACATTCACGGTCTTCAATCCATCGCTTTTAGATAGGTAGTTATAATGATGCCAGCTTGACAGTGAACTCTGAAGGGGATAACATGGGTCTCGGCACTATAACTCGTCGGCCGCCTGCGCGCGCCCTTGTCAATGTGCAGTGTTCAACTTAACCATTGTCATCATGTGTTCTTTTACAGAGGCCGTCAATAATTAAATAACTTAGATCATGTTGCATATGCACCTGTGGGCTCTTGTCAGGGCATGTAATTTATTTTGGCATACTTTGGCTGCAATTTGATCGTCAAGGGCATATTGTGACGTGAGCTGTAGTTTAATATTTTGATCATTAACATCATGAAGTGAGTTACATTTGGCTGGTGACTCACTGCAGTTTAGACATTGTCATTATATGCGACGTGGGCTGACACTTACCCACAATAAAAGTAAACTCAATATATTTGATGAATTGCTGTATATTACGCACTTTTATATTTTCTGGACTTATGTATTTGAAGAATGACAGATTACTGAAAGCAAAAGGTGGTCTAATAAACCAATTTATTTAAACTCTTTGTTGTTGTTACGGGGTCAAGAGCTTTAGCTCAGGGTAGGGAGAATGATCACAACACACCATCACAACCTGGTCTGATCTGTAGCACACACACTTTAACACCCTATTCCCATCTCGATCGCACCGCCGCACTGGTGCGACGAGGCCGGGATCGCTACAATACCATTGAACAATTGGGGATTCAGGGCTTAATCTCCAAATACTACAGGGTAGAAGAAAAATGACGTCAAAGTAATTGCAACGTAATGTTTTAATGTTTTAATGGATAGATGCATAGCACAGCTACTCATTTCTGAAAGTGTCCAAAAATCACCCCTCAGATAGATGAGCTACAGTATTTAAAGAAATATGATATTTATACATAATGCACACAGCATACAGTTGCCTCCAATGGTCTCCAGTGGCAAAAAAAATTTATGTATAAAACAAATATATCTTTGTTATGTAATCATGTATTCGATTATGTGTAGTTGGATTAAATTTGTATCTACATTTTATTTTTTTATGGTATTTTAACCAATTGAATAAGAAATAATGTAATAAAGATATAGAAACAACATAAAATATACTGGATTCCATTGTAAGACAGATGTAAAGATAATTGATGCCGGGGGGCTTAGCCTCCAATATGGTTCACCCTTTTTCACCCTATTGGTATAGACATGACCCCTTATTTTGCATTTTTTTTTGTATAGACAAGACCCCTATAATTATGCTTGCCACAAAATTGTTTCTACTAGGTGAACCAAACTGAAAACCCATAGGACACATCATTTGAAAAAATAATTAGGAAAAAATGTTTAAAAAGGTCATTTCATATATTTCACCTACGGACCTCCTTTACACTTTGCAGCATCACTCTCAATTGCCAAAGCTACTCATGCATGCTATGACAGCATTGCTGTGCAGTAGAGGCTGTGTATTAGGGGATTCCTGTTCATCTGATTTCTGAGCATTGGATATTACCATCTAGAGGAGAATAAACTAAAAATGGTCCCAAATAAAATGAATAATTATCAGTGAGATGTGCACTACATCCCAATAACTAAAACCCGGAAGCATCACAACCCAGTACACGACGTTACATGATAAGGAATGCACGCTTTTTCAAGCGAGTTGTCAATTTGTATGAAATATCTAGCTACATCCTTTTACCTTGGGTGTTTTGTAGCTTATGAACTCTGTTAATCTTTTTTATAATGTCTGATAAAAGAATTGAAGACATTGATGACGTCCAGGCGTTAGAGATGCCTGTGTTATCACCACAGACAGATGGCGGCCGGTCGTTGCCGCGACGCGGTAAGCGTCTATCAAAGAGTAAAAATGCGAAGATAGATATCACACCTCTTCTAGAGAAGAATTTTGATATTGATGATAGTGGTGATTTACAAAGGCGTAGTATTTTACAACCGCCGGCTGGTGAAAGTCCACCTCGTGGGTATAGAGCTAATGTCCAAGGCAAAAAGTCCCATGGGGGCCATGTACAAGACTATGATGAAGGCGAATGCACGGAAAATGACGAGGTCAGCACTCGCCAGTCTTTTCAACCTGGGTTGATTGTCCATGATCAAGTACTCCCCAGACCCCGGGGTCGTGCACGTGCACGCCCTCCAGCCTCATGCACGGCTACTATTAGCAGCCTGCGCAGGAAACGTACCAGAAGTGAGGAGTGTTTGGGTGGAGCATATTATTTTGACAATCAATATGATGATTTTTATGATGATGAATATGACTATGAGCCAAAGAGGTCTCGACAACGAAGTCGAAGGGAATTTTACCCATATTATCGCCCAGGTGATTATGAGTACGAAAATGATGAAGTCTTAGATGATGATGATTATGGTTATGAAGAATTTGATGAGGATGAGGATTACATCGATGATTTTGATGACTATGAAGTGAACGATATTGACCAAGTTGGTTTTAGCAAAGGAGGGTTTGATAAAAGCAAGAGCAGAGACATTTTTAATAGAATGCAAGCCCCTCTTCGTCCTAGGGTGTCGACTCCCCATTCAAGTAAAACGGGGCACAGAAATCGACATAGTGTGTCACCCCATTCTTCGCCATCTGAGGTCTCTGTGTCAGACAAAGCGAAAGGCAAGCAAGTGAAGAACGATTCTCTCGAGACCTCCAGGCAGAAAGTGTTAAAAGCGGCCGAGAAGCTGTTTCCAGCTACGGAGAGAGGGGACGAAGTAGACTCTGAGTATGCAGAATTGGTCGATGCTGCTTTGCAGTAAGTTGGTTTTATACTTCATATCTGTTATGTCCTCTGTTTTCGAAATGTCAGTGTTGGTGAGAATGGTAATGAATTATAAATTATATATGAAAATTAAAAAAAAAAATATATATATATCCCTTTTTTGCTTATCTGCGTATATTATAGTAAAAAAAAAAAAAAAAAAAAAAAATTTTTTACTTATGGATGCTTATCTATGCATATTTCAGGGCTAGACCTGTAGAAGAACACTACAATGCTCTGACCAATAAACATAAAGCGCCTGGCAATATTGAGTTCCTCCGCAGACCCCGAACGAATCCCGATGTCTGGGAATCTGTGAACAAGGGAGTGCATGTAGTAGATAGCACTTCACAGAGGGCTCAGACACTGCAAGTGTCATCAGTTGCTATTTTGGTCAGAATAGTTGATAAGATTTTGAAGGATACAGCAGGTTCGTGCAGTGATCATATCCAAGAATTCTCAGATGCTATTACAATGTTGGTCATGGCCCATGGATATTTGAGTCAAGCTAGGAAAGAACTACTTCGCAATGCGCTTGGCTATCCTCTGGCAAAATTTTGTACGTGGGACACGCCAGTAGGCGTGGAATTATTCCCAGATTTGCCAAAGAAGTTGAAGGAACGTGATGAGGCGCGTCTTAAGCTCAGACGACGCAATACCTTCTATTCTAGCTTTTATAGGTAAGCATCCATTGCATTTTTGAAAATGTAGTCTATTATTGTTAATGGAATGTTTTTTCAATTTCCTCTAGTAAAACGAGGAATGTTTTTCAGAAGGTTTCGTGGCAGAGGCAGGGGCCGCCGTTCAAGAGGCCGAGGCTATCAAAGCAGCCAGCCACGACGGATGAGACCACGAGGGACCGGAAGCAAAAGGCGCGGCAATTGAGTCATCGGATGTGGAAAGTGAATAGATCAAGAGTAAGAAAGTTAAAGAATTTTAAAAAGATATCAGTAAATTCATTTATACATAGAGTGGACAATTTCCAAGCAGGTTCCATTAGTAAATGTTATCACCATTGGAGGAAAATTACCTCGAATAAATGGGTTTTAAATTTAGTGAAAGGATATAGTATCGAATTTGTAGATGAACCATATCAAGTTTTTAGACCTAAACCATTGAGATTAAATGATTCTTGTCAAAGATTATTAGATGGAGCTTTAAATGAATTTTTACAATTAGGTATTATTGAACCATGTAATTTTCATGAGTATGGATTTTATTCTACGTTATTTCCAATTGCAAAGAAAGACAAATCTGCTAGAATTATTTTTGATTTAAGCAAACTGAATGAGTTTATTTATGCTGACCATTTCAAAATGGACACAGTCAAACAAGCGATAGAACTAATTACTCCTGGGTCTTTCTTTGCATCGGTGGATTTCAAACATGCTTATTATTCTGTTTCAATTACAGAGAAAGATAGAAAATATTTGAGATTTGTTTGGCAAGGAAAAGCTTATCAATTTGCTGTTATGGCTCAAGGTTTATGTACTGCTCCTCGGGCGTATACTAAACTACTAAAACCTGTTTTTGCAGTTTTGCGAAAAGCAGGGTTTTACCGTATTAGGTTATATCGATGACACGCTGTTCATTGAGAAATCGGCAGATGATATCATGAATGCCTTACATAAAGCCACGAGATTGTTTGACTCATTAGGTTTAACAATTAGTGTCAACAAGTCTGTGTTGGAGCCAGTTCAAAAAATTGAATATTTGGGATTTGTGCTGAACTCAATGAATATGACAGTCTGTTTGACAGTAGTAAAAAAGAATAAGATTCGAAGTTTGGCTAGAAAATTACTAAACTCGGTTAAATTCCCTATTCGGCTGCTGTGTTCTTTTATTGGCAATGTGGTGGCAGCAGAGCCAGGGGTGTATATGGCTGCATATTTTTACAAAAATTGGAACTTCAAAGAAACATTGCTCTGAATGAAAATTATGGCGATTTTGATGCTATAATGTTCAATAATGAAATTATTAAGAGTGAATTAAAATGGTGGCAAGGCAACATTATGACTAGTCGAAAGGCCATTTTAGATCCACCAGTAGATTTGATTTTGTATTCAGACGCTAGTAAGAAAGGCTGGGGTGGACACACTCTTGACAAAAAATCAACAGGGGGTGATTGGACTCAGGAAGAACAGGAAAAACATATTAATCAATTAGAATTAAGAGCAGCCTTTCTGACCATGCAGTCATTTTGTAGTCAATTGTCAAATATTCATGTGAGATTAATGATGGACAATACTACTGCGATTGCATGTATTAATAATTTTGGATCTATGAAGGATTATTTGATGGAGGAAACAGATCTTGTTTATAAATGGGCATTGGAGAGAAAGATTCATTTGAGTTCGGCATATATTCCTGGAGTGGAAAATCTATTAGCAGATAAAGAATCCCGCACTCATAATGTGGATATGGAATGGCAATTAGATAAAAAATGGTTTAATTACATTGTTAAGCAGTTTGGGCAACCAGATATTGATTTGTTTGCCAGTAGAATTAATAAACAGCTTGATTGTTATGTTTCATGGAGACCTGATCCACATGCGATGTTTGCTGCGAAAAGGTGGAAATAGAGAGGGTGGAGGTCATACTGGTATTTCAGAAGTGGCCTAACCAGTTATGGTATCCACGACTCCCGAGGCTGATGATCAGCGACCCGATACCGATCCCAGGGACTGCCCCAGAACAGGACGAGAATTCATCCCCTTTGCAAGACTCTTCACCTTCAGGGTTGTCGCTTGTCCGGCAGAAATATCGTAGCCAAGGACTGAGTCCGGAAGTGGTGGAATTCTTAATCTTAGCCTGGAGGCAGGGTACTCGGCGCCAATATGAGTGTTATCTTAAGAAATGGTTGCTAAAATGTAAAATTGATAATGTAGACCCGGTTCATCCATCATTAGATTACGTTTTACAATTTTTGTTGGCTTCATATAAGGAGGGACTGAATTATAGTACTATTCCCAGATAGCCAGCTTCCGGCGGGCCGCCGGGGGCTAGCGGGAGCAGCGGCGTGGGGGCTTGCCACCGGCGGGCCGCTAGTGGCCCGCCACTCAAATGCAATCGATTTAGCTGGTGTACGGAGTGCCGTTTGCCACCAGCGGACCGCCAGCGGCCCGCCCAAATGCCGCCCACGCTCAGTTGTACGATGCAAGCGCCACCCCGTGTCAGACAGGCAAACTTTCGGCTGGCCTTGACCTACGTCATAGCGTCTTCCTATATTTTTAGCGTCTGTTACAATTTAACTTTTGACTTTATTTATTACAACTTTTAGCTGATTTCTGGTGAGTATTTTTTACTGCATTAACGTTAAAATGACAATAAAGGTGTATAGATGTCACACATATGCTTTACTTGTGATTCTGCCCATTGAGTATTGATCAATATATAGTTTGATATTTGTATCCAGCACAGATCTAGGCTGTCACAGCTGGTGCACTAGCGTCCCTACTAATATTAGCATCCTATACTCAGTTTGGCACTTTTAGATGAAGAATTTAAGCTCCTCCAGGGGGCTTACGTACATCTAATTGCTTTATAGTAGATGAAGGTGGGACAAGTGTTCCCAGAAGTATAAAAAAATAGACCTTGAAGATATTTTTTAAACTCAATTTTAGATGATTTTGCTAGGTCTCAAAATTACAAGAGTCCAAGAGTTCAATTAAGTGACAGGTAGAACTCATATTTTACAATCAAGGAACACCAAACTCGTATTTTGACATTATTTCAAAAAGTATATCTATGTGCTATATATTTATCATGCAATATCGACTAAACACGAGAGATGGCGTGTATTCAATGAATCATTAGCCATTTTACGCAAAAATGAGCTGAGACTTCACTCAAAATTTGAAATTCGTTAACAATTTTAGTGCTTTATCATTGAGAAAAAGCATTTAAATTAAATGTAGCAACAGTATCTAGATGTTTGAATTTCCCCCTCCCCTAAAATTAACGGCAAAATCATCAAATTGAGTTTATAGGCCTAACTAACACCAATCGAAGTAATCTTATCATAGAATGTTTTTGTATGGATTAAATAACGTTTCCAGATAATGATTACTGTTATATATTTTGTTGATCTTATGAGTAGAAAATACCATATTACGTAAAATTATGTTGAAACTTCCAGGGTTAGGATTAGTCACCCGTCCGCTCGTATTGACTAGTAAAAACTACAGCTGATTGCATCCATACCATGCTTTATTAATTAAAATTGCACCACCGTGCCCACTCTATCAAGTGTCATTGTCAGACTTGAATACTGTTTAACCCATATTCATGGATTTGTGAGGAAAATAAAACATCCACAAACAAAGCTGTTTTGACAGTCTTAGGTCAGAGACAATAGATTTTCTGGGCCTCCATAAATGCTATTTCTTTACATAACTTAACCTGTTTACTCGGAATCGTATATGCTTTCTTGTGTTAAGCAAATGGTAACGGTATTTTATATGGATTTATTTGTTTAGAACATCTTGAAAACATCGAGATGGTCCCGCCATCAATTCAAAATAAATGGTCGGAGATGCCAATTAAAAATGTGTTTTTTGTCACTCTGCGTTTTTGGACAATAATATTATTGTCCGTGGATATCAAAAATAACTTGAATCAACACAATTTCAAGCTTTGCTAGAGTGGAAATTGAAGTCGTTTACATTTCACGTTTCGTACGTGAAAAATGCACCAAGCTGAAGTTTGAAAATCACTGTATGCCATACAGTATGGTCATGTAAAAAATACCTCTTGGAAAAAATGTATATAACAGAAATAAATCCATATTTCCCTAGCAGACATCTTACCATCTCACCTGTCAATCATAGCGCACTTGATTTAGAATGTTGTGGAAAAAAAAAATGAAATGCACCGGTTTAGACTGGTGACTACCGTGAGTCACTGATTTGTTTCATAAGAGCATATTCGATTTCAGTGTTAGGGTGGGTATGCTAATGATATGCTAATGAGGTACTCTATATAGTGCCTGTCAAAACACAAGATTGAGTGATGGTAGGATTTTTTAGCATACTGTGTTTAGTTCATTGCGATTTTTATGACATAAGTGCGCAAATGCACAGCCCAACGTGATCCCTGCAACATACGAATGAAAAATGCATGCATTCAAAAATTTCAAATGGTAAAATTTAGATGAAAATTACCTTAGTTTTAGCTTACTTAGTATTTACACTATTGTCCTAAAACCCAATTTTTCTCTGGCATACAATTTCCATATCCTTGAAGAACAAATGTTTTTTTTTAAGTGTTACTTAATATATTTGCCTAAAGCTCTATAATTAAAGTCATTTGGACTTCAGAACAGCTAATATTACATGATTTGGCATGCTAAGTAAGTTTTACTGCAATTAGATATTAGATGTGATAATTCAGTGAACTAAAAGAACAAAATACATATTTTTGTTGGATATTATGATCATCAAAAGTTTAAAAAAATTACCATCTTTCATGAATGACTAATATAATTTCAGAGGTTCGAAACTGTAAAATACTAAACTAAAATGCATAACAATTATCATGAAGTATATGGAGAAATCAATTTTATTTGATGTGCATTACATGAAAGTCACCAAATTCTTCTTCAAATATTTCAACTTCGCCACACCTGTGTGGCAGATCTTGCCAAAAACAGATGGATGTTGCAATTTCCTGGAAATCAGCCATGAGCAGCTCGCCGCGTTGTAGTAAATTCGTAAGAATGCTCTCAATGATGCATTTTATCATTTATCAATATGGTTTTGCCAGCGATTGAACCTATGAATACCGCGATGATGTACTCAATACAATATAGATGTGGTTATGTGACCTTGAGGAGTGTAGTTTCATATTTGTTTGATGTCGCAAGGCAAAGATGGCGTCAAAATGATTCCAGTGATGTATGACAAGCCATTGTTTACCGAACGCAAATAAGAGTATTTCAGGGCTCAAATTTGCAGCAGAGAATGCGTGTTGGGTGGGTAAATATTCCTTCTCACGAATAGAATTAAAATATTAAGACTATGCTGCTTATTTTCTTCTAAACATACATCGAAATGTCAAACTAAAGTTGTTGTTTTTGTTGTTGAAACACTTCTAGGTGGATAGTATTATTGTTTAAAGTGTTTGCATATATACTTATAATATACTAAGACTCGATCTTATAGGTGTGTCATAATATACATTTGATTCACCCATTAGAGGTAGTCATTGAATAGCTTGCAAAGTAAGAATATTATTAGATCTATTGTAGTACAGGTAGGTACATATTTTCGTATCTATGGCTAACTGGAATCGACAACGCATCACTATTCCTTAGGCGATTGGATTTTTTGGCAAACACACTAACACATTAACCTAAATAAACATATATATACTTCATTTGAAAATATTCTTTAAATGGTGTTAGTAGTAATGTTGCTGACATCATGATAGTATCTTGTACAGTTAAATGTATGCCACGTCAGTCGATTTGGCCTCCAAGAATGGCATGTGGCGGTAAACAGACCTTTTTCCATGTCTGGCTAACAGGAATCGACAAAGCTTCTTAGGCCCTTCATTTTATGTTGAAGATGTCTTGGAAAGTTACTAAAGAATATACTTAGTTACCAGTTTTACTGAGTATATTTATGCTTTTATTTGTTCTTCCATATCTTTTATGTTTGAATTTGAAAGGCTTCGAGCATCACTACTCCTTAGGCGATTGGATTTTTTGGCAAACACACTAACACATTAACCTAAATAAACATATATTTACTTCATTTGAAAATATTCTTTAAATGGTGTTAGTAGTAATGTTGCTGACATCATGATAGTATCTTGTACAGTTAAATGTATGCCACGTCAGTCGATTTGGCCTCCAAGAATGGCATGTGGCGGTAAACAGACCTTTTTCCATGTCTGGCTAACAGGAATCGACAAAGCTTCTTAGGCACTTCATTTTATGTTGAAGATGTCTTGGAAAGTTACTAAAGAATATACTTAGTTACCAGTTTTACTGAGTATATTTATGCTTTTATTTGTTCTTCCATATCTTTTATGTTTGAATTTGAAAGGCTTCGAGCATCACTATTCCTTAGGCGATTGTACTTTTTGGCAAACACATTAACACATTAACCTAAATAAACATATATATACTTCATTTGAAAATATTCTTTAAATGGTATTAGTAGTAATGTTGCTGACATCATGATAGTATCTTGTACAGTTAAATGTATGCCACGTCAGTCGATTTGGCCTCCAAGAATGGCATGTGGCGGTAAACAGACCTTTTTCCATGTCTGGCTAACAGGAATCGACAAAGCTTCTTAGGCACTTCATTTTATGTTGAAGATGTCTTGGAAAGTTACTAAAGAATATACTTAGTTACCAGTTTTACTGAGTATATTTATGCTTTTATTTGTTCTTCCATATCTTTTATGTTTGAATTTGAAAGGCTTCGAGCATCACTATTCCTTAGGCGATTGTATTTTTTGGCAAACACACTAACACATTAACCTAAATAAACATATATATCCTTCATTTGAAAATATTCTTTAAATGGTGTTAATGTGCTGACAGCAAGTTCAGAACGATAAATTTTCAATCATAACTAAAAAATAGTAACGAATATCGAAATAAAAATTATAGGAATGAAATGCTATTTTTTTGCCAGATCTACATTGCAATTTTGATTTATTCTGATTGGTTTACATAATAGTGAACACTTACATGAAAATGGCATTTTTCCAGTTTTTGAGAGAGACAGAGTCAGACATTTTGAACAAGTCAAAATTGGGGATTAGGTACCATGATTGGAACAGCCAAGTTTATATTTTTGATTTGCATACACATGGATAGTCACATAATTGGTGATACATGAATGTGTATGCAAATCAAAAATATAAACAAACTTGGCTGTTCAGTTAAATGTATGCATATATAGATAAAAAAAGTTTATTTGCAGTCAAAATTCGCAATTCACAGTTTGTCGTGCTCGAGCAGTTTACGTTCCAAAAATGAATGTTCTTGAGTAAAACCTCCAATTCTGACCAACTCTCTAAAACGAGCATGTTTATAGTAAGATAATTTCTTACTGTCTGAGTGTGTCATACCCACGCACCCAGCGTGTAACTAAACAAGAGTCGGGCTTATAAACGCCTTTACGAAGTCTTTGTACTGTTTGCCATCGCTAAACAGTATCTGTCGTCCAGTTTGCTGCTTATAAAACTTCAAATCACGCTAAAAATGTGGTTAAGGTGTCGTTATCAGCGACTGCACATTCCCTTGGTTGCTAAACTCTAATATGTGTGCCGTTACGCCCACAGAACCTCTAAACAAAAGCATACAGCAATTTAGTGGTGATCCTAGATTAAACATGGCTTGTCAACTGTTATCTCTGAACTAAAATTTGTACCCATTATATTTCAATAAGAGAGTGTGTAATCAATTGTTTCTTATCTATATACAGAGTTGCCAAGTATTCCGAAATTTTCTGAATCTTGCCGAAATATGAAGTTGATTCCGATCATTCCGATCGGAAATGAGAAATTCCGAAATTCAGGGAATGACCCAATATTTTAAAAAATTGTACTTTTTTTCTTAAAATACTGATGTTTTTCCTCACATATGGGCGCGGCCATTATCGAATGTACTTGATTGAACCACGCATAGTGTAAACACGCTTTTACCGGGGCACAAAAAATGCACTGGATTTAAAAGATGTGTCGTAACAGCAATAGTCTCGATCAGCGAAGCCCAGTTTGTGCGTGCTGTCACTTATGTGGCAGACATCCTCGATGACAATCAATATAAAATACAGAGTTAACAATGGTTCTAATTAGAATATTATTACTCTTTTGGATAAGTTGTCTAAAACCATATATCAACTGTCGCTCAATTTCATTAAAAGATTTGCAACAAGCACCTGTTTTTGGTAAGATCTGCCTTGGATGTGATAAGTTTAAATATTTGAAGGAACAATATCATATTATGAGAAATGGCTGTTAAAGTCCACACCAATGAAGAAATCAAAGTTTGAATACTTTATATTGTGAACAAAAAAATATTAGTGTGAAATATCATCCATCATCCGGCTGTGGTCGCAAAGACATCAGCTGTTTCAATAGAAATAATAAATATCCGACGCCCAGATTTATTGTTTAGTTTGCCCAACGTCTTTATGTGCTCCGGCATTTATTTATTCATAATTATGTTCACCGTCTAAAACGTACTCAACGTAGTTCATTGTAAAATGGGTTTTGAATTTATTAATCAGGCAAAACTAATATTGGCAATGGCAGAAGACATCAGCAAAGTAGACACCGTACTCTCAGAGCGAACCATACGCCGTCAAGCAACAGCTCGAGCAGCTGCCATTTTGAGAGGAATCAATGACACAGGTGAGTATGGTGAGTATCATGCAGCAACTGAAGAAGTTTTGTGTGAGGAAGCAATGGATGCAGTTGAGTTAGAACAAAGTGAAGGGATTCCTGGCCCTTCATCACCTAGATCAATTGACACTGAATCATTGCCTGATGCATCCCTTCATGTTGATGAATTTCATAATGATGAAATTCTTTTTGATGAACTAATGAATTCCTATTTAAGTGAATTACCAGAAAGCTCTGGTGATGAAAGCTGAAGTGACGAGTCTGATGACAACAATGAGCTTGATTTTCAAGAGCAACTGCGTGAATGGGTTCTCAAAAGTGGTGTCCCTCACACACACACAAACAGTTTACTTGGCATTTTAAGACCACATTTTCCATATCTACCAAAGGACGCCCGCACACTATTACGTACACGGCGAACATATCATATTCAGGAAATTGCTGGGGGGGAATACTTTCATTTTGGGATTGAGGAAGGAATTAGATCTCGGCTACATAATGATGAACTGTTACGGTCAGTAGATGAAATATTGATTCAAGTTAACATTGATGGATTGCCATTATTTAAGAGCACAAAAGATTGTTTCTGGCCAATATTAGGTATGATCAATAAAGAAAGTAATCCTGAACCCTTCATCATTGGCCTTTGGGTAGGAAGGTCAAAACCAAAAGATCCCAATGAATATCTATCTGCATTTATAAATGAAATGAGAGAGATTCAGGTCAATGGCATTAATGTTGACGGAATTCTATATCAAGTGGATATAGAAAATTTTGTATGTGACACTCCTGCAAGAGCTTTTACCAAAATGGTAAAGGGTCACAATGGATATCATGGTTGCGATTATTGTGAGCAAAGAGGGGAATATCATGTGACCAAAGTAATATTTCCAGATACCACAGCAACTCCCAGAACAGATGTCAGCTTTGATGAAATGCGTTGTGAAGAACATCATCGTGGTGTTACTTCATTGCGTCAACTAAGACTGGGCTTAGTATCCCAGTTTCCGCTTGATTATATGCATCTAATTTGTCTTGGTGTGGTCAAGAGGCTGATACAACAATGGATGACTGGTCCCTTGAATGTCCGCTTGGCCTCAAATGCACTGAAGCGTATGTCTGATAAGTTGATAACCGTAGGTTCCTTTCTGCCACGTGAATTTGTAAGAAAAGGCCGTAGCTTTTCTGAGCTGGAAAGGTGGAAGGCGACAGAATTTCGAACCTTCCTACTGTATACAGGGCCAGTTGTACTCTGTAACATGGTGCCAGCGATTGTGTATAGCAACTTCATGATGCTGTCTATGAGCATTCGTATATTGTCAGACAGAGATTTGTGTGTATTGCACTGTGACTTTGCTGAACACGTGCTTATATCATTTGTGGAGCACTTTGGAAATTTATATGGTAAGGGGAATTTGGTTTATAACATCCATGGCGTGACACATCTGCCATCACACTGTAGGCGTTTTGGGCCCACTCACATGTTTTCTGGATTTCCTTTTGAGAACTTTCTCCAGACAATAAAGAAACTTGTAAGAAAGCCAAAGCATCCACTCCAACAAGCAGTTCGAAGACTTTATGAGAAAATGAATTGCTCCAGGCCAGTAAAAACCACCAACACATACTGCAAAAAGAACCATAGAAGAGGCCCCTTACCACATGAACTGGCTGAATCTATGCAATATGAGCAACTGCACTCCCCTAACTATTTCCTCTCTATCCATAAACCAAACAATGTGATCATTTCAGCTAGCGACACATATGTGATCAAGAACATAGTTGTACACAACCATGTGAGGAAGCTCATTTGCCAAAAATACGCATCAAAAACACCATTCTTTACATATCCTTTTCCCTCAAGTAATATAAATATTTTTAAAGTACAAAACATGGTAGATGAATTGTCGGTCATTGCAGTTTCCGATATATCTTCAAAGGCAGTCGTGCTTCCAATGGAACAGTACTTGGTGTCAATGCCTCTGCTGCAGTCTTTGACATAATGCTGTGTCCTTCAACCATGATAGCTTGTTCTCCTTTTCCACTTGTGAGTTCACTGATGTAGAGTAAATCAGTGTACAAGACTTGTTCAATGTCTCAGACGCGTCTTGTTCCAGTATTGATGATGATGCTGTTTCAGTGGGCTATGAGATCAGTATGTATTTACAACAACAGCCAAGATTAAACTAACTTGAGGCCTACTTTTTCACAAATAAATAAAGTCTGCGGCTGTTCCAACAATAATAAAATTGGTTATATGTATTATTACTTTTATAACATAATGAATTTACAAAAATAATCAAAGTTATCTATGCCTCTAGTTATCAGAATTGCGTCAATGCGCTAGGTTTAATCTAAATTTTAAGTCTGTAACAGGGACATACCGGTATAGATAACAAATTGATTTAAAAAAATTCAACATCATATAAGAAAACATAAATATGCATATATTTCAAAAAGTCATAGCTCTGGTATTATTGTGAAAAAACGTAACCTGGCATTCATATATTACCGATCCATAACCATGGTGGAGCTTGGCAAAGGTTTTATATAAATGAAGGTGAAAAGTTAATCAAAATTCAAACTATGACTATCAGAATAAACTGCTTGACTTGATACTAAAAGTCACCATAGATGCTTCTTTTATACCATATTACATAGGTAGCAAATTGACTTGTACCTCTGTGGTTCATTGTTAAGAAGAGAAGTTTATAGCTTTGTTCTTGCTTCAAAATCTTAACGTGATACCTGGTGCATTAATTTGTTGTAAAGAGTATCTTGCGCATCTATTTTCATGTATAAAGTTAGGCTATCCCTTGTTGCTTTTTTATGCTTTAGTCAGGCATGACATCAACATGTGCCCAAAGTATATTGTTCGATAACAACTGAACTTTATAGATTTGTTCTTGCTTCAAATTAATATCATACCTGGTGCATTAGTTGTTATCAATTCAGCTAATACTACCTACAACATCTTGCAAACTTGTTTAAAAAAACTAACAATGTTCATATAAAAGCATAAATATGCATACGTTTGTGAAATATATAACAGAAAAACTAAAAGATACACCAGCGATTGATATATGAAAAAAGACAATTTTTTTCTTGGTTATTTTTGTTTGACTTAATAATGCAGAATGTGCATTGGATGTCTTCAAAATTTGTCTATTTCACTTTAAATATATCAAACATGACCCATTGTACAAAGTCACAAATTTCATTCAGTTTTGATTCAATGATTCTGTAAAAAATTGCTTTATCTTTTTCAACTTCACGTGTCTCTTTAGAGTAATGAATAAAAAATGAATTTTTACTTCAATTATCCTTGGAATTCAAATTTCAATGTTCATATCATTAGCATAGCATTTGTTTAATTTAAAATAACTGTGTTGTCAAATATATCAGCAGATAATACTGATGTGAAATTTTAAACAACAAATTTTGTGGCTGATTTTAACAAAAGATCAGGACTGGAAATTTACATTTTACTCAAAAGTTAGTACTCGAACATAAGTATGATTTTGACTATTATCTATCTCTATTATTCACACCATAGAATTAGCATTTTTGAAAATAGAACATGTGACCTACCGGTTATAATCTGTAGGCCAAGACATCAGTTGTATGTATTAATATTGAATATGCCCCTTGACCTCATTAGCAATTAGTAAGTGAGACACTCCAAAAAGTGAGACACTCCAAAAACATATGTATGATATACCATGAAATGCGTAAAGTACTGCAGTCTGTACTGGTAAACAGGACTGAAAAATGAAGGGAAATTTGATTGTTTCACTGTAAACACATGTTTCTGAGTAATGTCATAATTTCTAACTATATTTGCAAATTATACACCAAATGATGTCACTATTATGGGAATCTGTTTTGGTTAAAGGAAGTTATGAGACAAAAGGTTGAAGAACAATCTAGCTGAAGGCCCATTAGTGACTAACACATTACAAATACATTCGCTCCTCTGTGGAAACATTAGTTATTTTATCATTATTAAACAGTGGGTCCTGCAATTTTTTTCTTAAGTATTTATCAACTGAAAAATGTTAATTGAAAGTAGAAATAGGCATGTTATAACTCAAAGATACGGATTTTCTTCATACAGAGCTATTTACTTATTGCCATATGTAAAATTATGTTTAAAATGTAAAGCATTAGTAATAAATAGTACATGATATGTATTAATGTATGCCATAAGTAAGTAGTGTGAAAATCTGCTTGCGTTTAGCTTATATGAGAGCGGAATTAAATTTTCTGCTTGTGAGCAATTACTGTCGTTTCCATGAAATTTCACATATATTCTTATCATATGGGAAATTTGCTACTCATGTGGGGTTCAGCTTCCACTTTGAGCTTGGTCCTGCTGATCATTTAATTGAGTATTATTGATTGAACAATAAATATGGCTATGGTTTGATTTTTTTTTCTTCTATCATATAACACAATACTTATTTTTCATTTTTGTTAAAATAATTTCTATCATAAAAAGTAAAACTGCCACAATAAGATTCTAAATATTATAAGAAATGATAGATTTCCAGTCCTGATATCCTCCAGATATTCCTACCTATATTTGTATTTTGGCAGTAGTATGAATATGGGAGTCTTCACTGGATAACAAAGAAGGCCCTCTGTTGATGGTTGCACACCTTGCCGTGGTAACAGAGCTTCTTAGGCACGGTGCAATTATTTAACAGGCAAGGGTCCGTTATAACTCAAAGGTGCATATAGAAAAACTTGTCTGAAAAAAGGTCTTGTCCCCTGCTGATGCAATGAAAGAAAACCTAATGTCCCATGACCTCTATTCATAAAAAAAGTCTGTGCCCCTTCCCATGAATATTCGCATGATTAATTTGTACCATATTCGCTCACGTCAAAGTTGGATTTCAGCAGCTAACAAAAAAAGTACATGTCCCATGCCCAACGAGAATGAAAAAATCATCAGGTCCCCCTACTTTGCACCTTGAAAAAAGTACCTGTCCCCCCCAACTGAAAACCGGTCCCCCCTCCCTGATAAATATTGCACTGTCCCTTACTAAGATGCAGCCATATTAATTTTAATAATGTCTACTTTTATTCATATATGCTATGCAACATTCTTAAAAGATAATATCAAAATAATATTTAAGAAAACAATGATAACGAGATTAAGCATATTATAATTTATTTGTGGGACGCACTTCCTCCTTGCAGGCCTGTAGCAAGTGTTAGAAAAAGTGAGGGAGCACAGAAACGTATTGAGGCGAGCTAAAAAAAAAGTGAGGGGGCACTTTTAAATATTTTCTCTATGTCAAACCAAAATCTGGCAAAAGAGAGGGGGCACTTGCCCCACTGGCCCCCCGCTTGCTACGGGCCTGACTTGTAATGTGAATGTATATATACAGCTGGAGAAGCTGGCTGGTAAATAACACCTACATCTGTATTTGTCGTATTTTTGACATGTTATCCTCCATGAGTCCAAATATACATTTAGTGAAATGTTTTATGCGTGTGAAATATCATAGTAGCTAATATAAATCGAATAACAGTATTTTTAGAATATTACAGTGAGTCAGGACTATGCCGGAAGTTATGTGACATTGTCCTATTGTCGATAGACTATAGAAGTTTAGAATATGTACTGCAGAACTCATAAAATTCCTTATCTGAAATATTTTAAATTACTTCTCATATATTGGTCTAAAATGCCTTTAACTAAGTTATGAGAGAAGTCCTGTGCTGGTCTTTTAGAAAGGCTGATGTAAGAGAAGGGAGTCTAGTGAGCTTAGTGCAGCTATGTACCAAGGAGCTAAGAGCAGGGTTAGGGATTGTTCACAAATTACGGCAGATATCGGGGGGTGGGGAGGTTGGGGTGGGTGGGGGGGGGGGGGAGGTCATGAATGTCTGACGAAAGCTGACAGAGGTGGGGGGGGGGGGTTTCGGCATTGGCTGACGTCAGCTTTCAGCTTTCAATTTCATCCCAGTTTTAAAGATGATTGAGATACTTTACCAGTCAGAGATATTCCAGATCATGCTTAACTATAATTTCACAAATATAATTACCTCTAAAACAGATTTAAAAAAATACCAGTTGTATTAGTTAAATAGTACTAAAGAAAGAATATAAAGAGTATATTTTGTGTTTATAAAAATTGATATACACTATAGTACTGGCTGAGTTTGCATCATGCATTAAAAATTATACATTAAAACGATAATATTCCCGTAAGAATTTTTACATGAGAAGATTGATATAACTTAGGAACCGTAAGATGTAAGATGTTAAAATTGATAAAATATGATTGTTCGATTATACAGCTGACATGTGCACGCAAGTAAATAAATACTGACGTCAGCTGGCGGGGGGGGAGGGAGGGGGGATGGGGGTCATCGAAAGCTGACGAAAACTGATGAGGGGAGGGGGTAAAAATAGCCAAATTTTTGCTGACGTAATTTTCTAGTTCTGAAATTAAACATTTTCAAAAGTGTTAGAAATATACTTCCCTACGGACCGAAAAAAAAAAATGGTGACATGAATATTTGGAAAAGGCAATGTATTTATAGCTTCAAGAAAATGTATGTTGCCAAATTTCACACCAAAATTCCCATGGAGCCATTTTTGTGACGCAAGTAACCGTAATACATGTACTGAAATAAAAATTGTTCTCTTACTGGGTTCATATCAGGGTAATTGCAATAAAGGGAACGATCATAAATAATGATACCGGAGGGTCTTCCAAAAAAGGTGGGGCGTCGTCCAACTTTTCTGATTCCCTTTGGGGGTCGCTGAACTTTTTATCACGCTACGGTATATTTTTTTTCAAATATTTTCTTTTAGCAATGCAATGATTATATAGAGGACTTTTTTTTTCTTTAGCGGAGGGTTGGGGGTCACTCAACTTTTAAAATGTTGATGGGGGGTCTGTTAACTTTTTCTTTCTTCCCACCCCAAAAAAATGGATGACAACCCCGCCCCCCTCCCCCACCCGGTATCGTTATTTATGATCGTTCCCTAACACTCAAAATATCAACCACAAATGCTCATATGTGGCTCATACTTTCAGAATATGTATGCTGTGGTGTTATTTGTGAGTGAAAATGAAGTAGAACTGGTACCCAAGTCATGGGTTACTGGAGAGAAATGCCGTTGGCCACAACATATGAAGAGCCACAGTCTGACTGCGGCAATCAAGTCACGACTTCCACCAGAAACTGATTGGGAGACATATGTTGTAAAGGTTCTAATAGAAACGGGTAGGTAGCATGGGTAGGGTGTGTTTGCATATGAAAATATTTCTATTAGATAATATTCTATCAATCAATCAATTAATCAATCAAATCCTAAATCTATTTAAACAGGTTCTAAGGGAGGATTCATTATTTAAGTGTTGGTAGATTGAAATCAGGGGAGGGTTGGTTGGGGGGGGGTCATGAAAATTCAGCATCAATATTTGAAGGAAAAAATAAAAATATTCGAGCCATCAAAACTGAAGAAACAATGCTTACTTGTTTACCTTTCAAAATTTTAGTTCATAATAGGTGTAATTTACTATATGGTTTCAGAAAGCTACTCCAAAGGCCGCAGTAAATGTGCCAGGGCTGTGGAGCGAGTGACATCCGACCTAGCGTCAACTGATGATGAAAAGAAACGAAAGTAAGTGTATCAGTTGAGAAAGACATGTGTGTGGTATTTTGCACAGTATAAAGTGTACATAGTGCACTTTATGTCATGTGATGTTTTGTAAAGTACTGTGTTGACAGTTGATTGTAAACCCAGCACTTTAATGTTTGACACCAATAAAAGAACATTATATTGGCAACGAGGATGGGATAAAATCTATGCACCAATAACAAAAAGAAAAAAATGTGTGTATAAAGAAACGTATTAAATCTAGAAGTGATACAACATCAGTGTAAAAGTGATACAACAACTGCTTACAAGTGATGAACATGGAGGAAGGAGCACCTACCAACATTGAACTGACCCAGATGCTGGTATTTTCACTATCAGATGAACTGGTGATATATATATAGCTTGATATATACATATGGTGATATTCTACAGACTGAGTCTCCTTAGCTTTAAAGTCCTCTGTAATTCTATTACAGATCTCGCCCGCCAAAGAGACGAATCGAGTCGTCAGAGAGTGACATAGAGGAGAGTGAAAGGTAATGCCATTATTCAACATCATAAGATTGTAGGACTTGTCTGAGGAGCTTTGTAGAATTAAAATGCTTGCATTTTATGTTTGTCGATTGTGAATTAATTGAAATGGCAACCTGCATGATTGAACCTGCCACAGATAAGAAAGGTGTAGGTTTTTAGTATTCAATATAATCCTGTTTTTTAATGGCCCGTAAAAAGCTAAATTAAGTAAAACATTTACTTATTTTTAATTTTTCAACGGATGTTAAAAATAAATAGTTTGGGTAAAATATGCATTTTATTGCAGTGAACAGTCTGTTGAGCAGCCTTCCAAGAAGAAAGTAACTAACAGTACTGCACTTCATCCTCTGCCCAGGTTACCAGCATTTCGGCCTGATAGGTTGGTTTTAATACACATGTAAAGAAAATGTGATAAAAAGATAAAGATATCCTTGATGATGGCATGTTTGCTTTCTTTATTATTCTGATATAACTTTGTGAAGCGAAGGAATGTTCAAACCATGTAGTAGGAGTCATGTATTTTTATTCATTGCACGTGCAGTTAAAGAGAATTTCATTTTATTCACGGAAGTGTGACTTTAAATGAAATAGAAATTTTTACTAATACATACTATTTTTATTGCTTCAATAGAATATATCATTTTTTATGGCACCCATAGCTCTCAGACTTTTGATGTGGGTGCAAAAGCCCACTTCAGCTCGGCAAGCCCTGCGAATAACGCCATGGCCCTGAAGTGCTTCCAGGATGTAAGTAATTATGCTGTTAAGTATCATATTTTTGTGGACTTGTGTTTGTGTGGATATGAAAATCACATGTTACTATTGATTTCTAGAGTTAAGAAAATAATGATTATAATTCAGGCCATGAATGGAATGTTGCGCACCATTGACAAAACTAATCAAACCAGTAGAGGAATCATCTATTATTCATTGTGATTGGAATATTTGTTATACCAAAACATGTATATAAATAATTCTCACCACGCAAATTAGAAATAGCTATTATTTATTTATGTGTCAATATGTACCGTACATAAAAATTTTCATTATCTTTATTATTTTTATTATCTGATTTTTTATTATATTGTTCAATTTGCAGAAGAGCTGAAAGACCTGAAGATACCAGCAGCCATCAACCAGCTTGAACAGGGGTGCTGCTTTGATGTCAAGGTAGGAGAGATGCAGATCCATTGAAACATATGAATTATAATTATATAGCTTTGCTATTTTTATTGCTTCAGTAAAAGATTTCATATTTTTAAATGATACCCATAACCCACAGCCCGGAATGGTGGACATTGATAAGAATTCAATAATCAAATAGTATTGTAGACCAGGAACATTGCAAATAAGAATTACAACCATACAAATATAAACCATACAACCATACAAAATCATAATTGTTTTAATTTTCGATTGTTAGTAATTTTACCGCTTATATAAATAGTTAGTTCTATTTGTGTCATTGCTGATATAAGTACCTCTTGATGGCAGTAAAATAAGATTTGACATAATTTTCATACTTATAAAATCTTATTTTTAGCTTCGGTGAGAATTCCAGCGGGGATGCTGAGGGCAGCCTACATGAGACGTAAGTGAATCTTAAACACACTGTATTCATGTTTTTTTTATTTATTTTGTAAATATACAATAGCCTATGCAATTTTTGTATCTTAAAACATTTTGTCATAATTGGATGTTTAGGTCACTATAGGGGCCTATTATTCAAAGCATCACACTTAATTTACTACTTGCCTTCACTCCGCTAGGACAGAACTGGAGGTTGCAAGTTTAATTATAAATCCCCTGAGTGACAAAGGATGTGGGTATGAAAATCACATGTTACTATTGATTTTCAGTGTTTGAAAAATGATGGTGGAGATACAAACCATGAAAGGCATGCTTAGACAAACGCCATACTCCTAAAGAAAATTTTGGATAAGAATAATTCAACCATCAAGCCCGATACGGTGGAAGTGTTTAACTTCCCCCTAAAGACGGAAGAAGATATAGAAGCGGCAGAGGAGAAGCTGAAGAACAAAAGCACAGTTAAGTCCCTGGTTAGTAGTACTCCAACTGCTCCTCCTATATATATAATCATATAATGAATAATTGTAAAAGTGCAATGAAAAATTAAGTGATTAAAAAGAAGTAAATATTGTTCGTTAACGTACAGGTAAACCGGTACAATAATGTATGCAGTAATGAATCAAGGTAAGGTATATAAATATATATATATATATATATATATATATATATATATATATGCATATATATATATATATATATATATATATATATATATATATATATATATATATATATTCATTGCATTTTCAATAATATACCTGAGCAGCTTGGGGCATATAATGAAATCAGCATCAAAAGATGTCATCAACAGGATGATGTCCCAGTTGCTCACCAATCCCCTTGCCACACTTTTAATTTGTGTATTCAGCAGGGGAAACCTGAGTAGCTTGGGAGGCATCAGCTCAAAAGAACATAATTTTTCCTTCAAAAGGATGATGGCCCAGCTGCTTTTGCCAAGTATTAAAAGGTAATAAACAATAAAGTGCATGTAATAAACAATAAAGTGCATGCTAATATACCAGTTTCGAGTTGTATATTTTGAGGTGTGATCTTCACAAAAACCGATAAGTTTTAAGTGTTATTATATAGTATATGAATATATTTAGAGATAGAACATTATTCATATCTTCTTACATTCAGTTTTTTTTCTATAAAATCAAGGTTTATTTTTACATATTAATGTTTTTGAAAGTGTTGATAACTGCTTATTTATATACATGTATATGAAATTATGAGAAATAATCTAATCAGTGTTTATTTAATTACAGACGCAGCAAAATCGCACAACATCAATGAGCGGGATGCGGAAGATGCCATCCGCATGTGGCTCAAAAATGCGCGTGACCGAGATGGAGGGCGAAGGAGAAGGGAAGAAAAGAAGAAGGGTATTTTCAATTGTTTCAGTTCTATGTTTTTTATTATAGTTTTTCCATTACAATTTTAATTTTCATATTACTAGTAATAGATTTTAAAGATTAATAGCTGTTGTTAAGTGATTAGAATTTAGGTTACTATATTTATCATACAATCCTAGAGAAGCATTAAATGTCATTTAATTAAATATTTTAAATATTTTATCAAACATTAAATATTGAATTCTATTTTCAGAAAATGACTTGGCACAGAATCTTCAAGCCCATTTGGAGAATTCAAGCGACGAAGATTAGATTAAACATAAACATTTTTATTTTCATATGTAAATTAAAATATTATTAAAGATATAAAAAGATGTTATGAAGATTAAACATAAACATTTTTATTTTCATTTGTAAATTGAAATATTATTAAAGATATGCAAAGATGTCGGTGTTTATTTTTGTGATTAATATGAAAATAATTTTATACACAATTGTTTTATCCGCCAGTAGGTGGTATTCTTCATGTCTCTTTAATTGTCTTTTTCCAACTTTGATAAATCTTTATTTTATCTTATTTATTGTTTACATTATATTATATTTAATTTAGAATTTAATAAAAGAATATTTTTGCCATTTATATTATTTGGCAACATCAGGAATCAAGTTGATTCCTGATGATGCCATGTGATATAAAATGGCGAGAATATTTGAACAAAATTTTATAAGAATATAACCACTATGCCAATTCGATGGTCATGTTCAGAACAGCATTTAAAAACTATAGTGGAAAAAAGAGAAAGAAAAATAATTAAAATGACCATCTGAAAGGTAAACTCTTATTGGCAAAGTGCCAAAATTGAATACAGTTAATGTTCAGTAGGCATGTAAGCATAATACAAAGTTTGAATGCTTTCTCACAAGCATCAACAAAACTATTGCAGAAAATGTTGAAAATGAACCCAAAATGGCACTAATATGGAAAGCATACTTTAATTGGGAAAGTGCCCAAAATTGAATCAAATTGTCGCGTCATACCAAATAGTTTTTTAAAGTTTGAACGAAAAATTGGCAACAGCAGGAAAAGCTCTAGATTGTCCGGAGACAAACATGTGATATATACATACATACATAGTTACAAACGAACGAAACACAAGGCTTTCGCTTCAGCTGCTGAAGCGACGCAATAAAATATAAAGTAAATGCTAAATAAGATAAAATAAAGATTTATCAAAGGTGGAAAAAGACAGCTAAAGAGATGAATAATCAATATATACAATCAATAAATCAATATATACACTGGTGGGTCACCAGAGCCCCCACAGTGGCAAGCCTCTTTACTACATAGTGCCACCGGAGGCCCACTGGTGGCTCACCAGGGGCTTGCCCCCGGTGGCCCACTGTTGGTGAGCCAGACGCCCCACCGGTGGGTTGCACCGTTGGTGGGCCATCGGAGGCCCACCAGCGGTGTGCTATCTGGGTTATGATAAAATAAAATATTATTCCCCCCTACCCTTGAACTACTCAATCTCAGCCAACAGGAACCTAACTATCAATTCTGTTTGGCCTAAGTACAGTGAACTAGAATAGAAGTATTATGTCATCAATATTCATTCATATTCAAATATGTTTACTAAAATATTAATGAAATCTTGATTAAAAGTACACAATTACAATCTACCTTATCATCCACAAATAGCCATTGTCTAATAATATATATTGTCTCCCTTTAGTATGCTACATTAATAGCAGCAAACAGCAAACCTCACAGCAAAAGTCTATTTGGCGCCGTTTGCTGTTTGCTGCTATGTAGTGCTGGGTTGAATATTGATTTTTTCGTGCTGCTATAAGTGCATTGAATATCAGTAAAAATGTCATAAATGGGCTTGTAGAAAGCACAATTTAATTGGCAGAGTGCCCAAAATCGAACCACTTTAGTGTCGCCTCATACCTCATAGTCGAGTAAAGTTCGAACGAAATCGGTGCAATGGTTAAATCTCTAGCTTGTCCGGAGACAGTCAGTCAGTCAGTCAGTCAGTCACAAACGAACCAAACACAATGCTTGCTTCAGCAGCTGAGCTGAAGCGATGCAAAACTTAAGACTCCCATTTTGAACTCACCGTGGAGCATACCTACCCAAAACAGATATTCGTGCCCCCCCCACCCCCAGGCTTACACTCCCGTTCTTTCTCCTGAAAATGGATGGCTGATTTTGTCACGAACAAACAGACAAACAAATGAAACAAACAAACGCATGAAAGTCAGCATATTGCTATCTGTTATACCCTTATCAACTGATCTGCATATAGTTATGATATTCCATATTGCAATGAAATACTTCAAGTGTCTTGATC
>CM032662.1:26125443-26169777 GCA_019095985.1 Streblospio benedicti | reverse complement strand
ATAAATATAAACATGTATAGGTTAGTGTATTCACTGTTGCTCGCCATTATATAGGCTGGTTATAGCTTTCTACTAGTGTTAATGGTATATACATGGCTAACTGTCCTACGCAGCCTCCATGCATGCAGTTTGCCGAACAGATGAGACCCTCAACCTTTGAAAAGGTGGTTAAAATGCTTATACAGAAGAAACTCTCTATTAGAACCACCTTTGGGACCAGTGTTAGGTGGTCTCTATACAGACGTTCATTTTGGTAGCTTTATGAAGGTTTGGCCCTTAAATTATTAATTGGAGCCGTGAAAAGTGGTCTCATTATAGAGGTGGTCTTAATTGGAGGTTGTACTGTATTAATCTCCCTCTATAACGTTATGTTATTATTGGCATTTAATCCCGGCAATAATATCATATCACTCACTAATAGCGCATTCATGTAATCAATGACATACTTGCTACTCAATCATGATTTAAAATAACTTGACATTTGGTTAGCGATAATACAAGAAAATGAGGAAGTACATCGAATTCTCCAGGATAATACTCCAGCACCAGCTAATGCAACAAATCCCCCACAAAATGCAAATCTTTGAAAAGTTACATTAAACCACATAATTCTTGTCAGTGGTTTAATAACACAAAATATTAAAAAATGATAATCTACGTCTATGGTTACTATCACGCGAAGATCGTTACACACGGAGTTCCTGAGCACACAACGCAAACTAACCAAGCAGTAATCATAACGTCCTCTTTCAGCGAGACTGACGAAAGTTGTGGAGGTTGACAGGTTGACTGGTTGAACGCAATGCAGACTGAGCCCGTGAATGGCATAGACTCTATTTTATTGATAAGAAAACAGTTGAATATCAAATATTCAAACCAAACATTATCAATGGTGACAATGGGTGTTGAAAAATACGTTTAGAGAAGGAGATTGTTGACTAGATAGTAGATCTATATTTTCGTTTTAAAAAATGGGTCCATTGGAATTGGATTCACGGGATGATTTTGTTCACGGGCTCACTGTGTACCCTTCTATATATTTATGTGTGTGGACCTCAGGCTCAGAGCCAGGTGTATACGATTATTCAGTGCTTTAGATGATATTCTGTCGAATAATTTCTTAAAGAGCTTCTATCTATATATTCTGTCGTTAAATTGTCCTAGAGCTAGACTCCATAGCTGTGTCTTGATAGCTATAGACTGTTGATACAAGTGCTTATACATATAGATCTACATGTACATGTAATCAAATCAAGTGCACGAGCTGCCATCACAATATCATGATATGGCGCATGGCGGTTTCTTTATGAACCAGTAGACACGCCCCTGCAGATCGTCAAGTGAAATGCGGAACATGCATAGGGCATATGTCATCATGGATATTGGGCACCTCCACCGAGGTATGTATACTGGCCATCATCCCCTGTCACACCGAACGAGTGTCTGCTTCATTTTTATTATTAGATAAACTATATCATAACGTTCTCATGTAGGATCAATCTCCCAGAATCAGTAAGTTTTGACGCAGTCGATCATACCATACATAGCATATTGCACGTTTGATAGTTGAATCGACCTGTATAATATCCCTGTATTGAAATATGTGGGCTGGGAACTTTAAATGTAAAATGCAGCTCCTATTCTTGTTGCAGTAAGTACATGTATGTTCTTGGGGCATATAATCAGTGTTGGTGTATTCGTAGCAAACCATCAATTAAGGTCAGACCAGCTTAACAGAAAGATGACTAATGGGATCAATGAAAATGTCAGAGTGTACAGCATCAGGAAAGTGTATACTTAAAACGTTAATACCCATGATACCGTAAACCATTTGTTTGAAATATAGGTCTAGGAACAAACGGCCAATCTCCAAGGTATATAAGTTATTCTTTTAAATGTATATCATCTACGTACAACAACCTTCAAATAATCGCATACATAATGGGTAAGATGAAAAATGGTAACATTTCGTATATTGTGTGGTTGCTTAATTATAGTAAGCATGTCTTAATCAATATCAAACTTTGTATACACACAAACAGCTATTGTTGAACTGGAAATCTGCAACAGATTTGAGAGAGTGTGAAGTTTATATTAAAAATAATAGTCGTTGGAAACGTTATGAAATTATGTTCATGTCTAAATTTATTACGTTCATAAGATGCCACACATATTGAATCAGATTCACGTACAAGACTCGTACAAGAACCAGTCGTCCTCCCTTCCACTGACTGTTGGTTCCACCTCAGCTGACTAGGGATGCAAAACTGTATACATCTGACACATCCACCGGTATAATCAAGGTCCACATAATAAGAGAGCTAATTTACATGTCTGTTATAGGCTAATACCCAATTGTATGTTATTACGTTTTCATCTTTTTTTTCATGAAGTCTAAATATCCAACTGTAAGCACCTTTCTTTGCATCATGATGCATCGTCGTTATCTTTTACACTGCCCATACCAATAATTTGTGAATGGAATAATGACGGCGAAATAGATGACTATGAAATGTTACTCATCTTTTAAACTATTGCCGTTCACATTTTGAGACCAGTGTAATGTCTTTTGGTGTATAACAAATATTTGGCACATATACTGGATTGACATTGGAATAATTCCTTGTTTAATTTAAAAACTACAACAATTACTGTAATTCCAATTAAATGTCATAGTTGCAAAGATTCAAGGCCATTCAAGGCCATCTTTGTTATTTTGAGCTAACAATTACCCACAAAATAAACTTGGATTATAACGAAATAATTACAAGTATTTTGGATAAATGTAATACTGTTATTAACATTTGAATAAGAGCAGTAATAAAAGTCAACTTTACTCTAATTTACATTATATGGACAAATCAGGATACTGTGGATGTATTTACCAGTGCGTATGTTATGAAAAAAAATATTATCTCAGATGATCAAAATTATTCAATTATGGACATACATGCATACGCGTAAAATGTATAATGGGCCTAATTTTTTGTAATTTTTCAGCTTGATAATTCCTCGATAAAGGCGAAACATATTATCACTATAACACAAAGTGTTTGACTTCTGTGCATTGGCTACTAGACCTGTTCACTCATCTGTATATTCTATCATAATCAATTTAAAAAATCTCACGCACTTCATATTTTATAGATAACCACAAAATTCAACATTCAATTATCACTTCGGGAAGAAATTGTATATTTTCAGATGATAGGTAGCTAAATTGCTTAATCAAACTCACCCATAGTGACCCTTCAATGAAAATGTTTTATCCAAACCAAAATGGCTAATTAGAATTAACTTATCACACATTCACATCACAGGCTTAAATTTGGTAACAGATATCAGTTTGTTCAGTATAGAATGGTTGGAAATTTTTGTAATGCATGCAATTTTAAATGATTTAAAACAAATATAGTTTGCTATGACTAATCATGACGTAAAATATTAAAGAAGTATTCATATGCTTTAAATAACATGGCTTCAATATAATCATTAACTCAATATGGTAAATTATATTTTTTATTCAAATTGTAAAAATATTGAAGTATCATTGTCAATTATGGAAAATATGTAACAAATTATATATACAACTATTAATGTATATGTATATATATATATGTTTTTCACTACTGACCACTAATGATACATTAGTGCTAAAGATTCTTTCATCTTGTTTATTGGTTAATTTGTGATCTAATATGATATAGAAGGGTAATATATTATTATTTTTATTATTATTTACATACCCAACTATTTCAAATCATATCCTTATATACTGTATGTTTTAAATTAAAACCTTCATTTTGACATAGTAATATATGAATAATTTTATTTGAATTGGAAGAGATGCAATATAATTTATTTTAACACATTATTTATTTCTTTAATACGTGATCAATTTGAATGGAGCCTATAGTAAATAGAGAATGCCAGCAAACCATTGTCTTGACCGCTTATAAGTACATTTTGACATTTTGTTTAGGACTAGCTCATAAGACAAAACAGGGTTTATCATAGTTTAGCAATAAAAACACCCCTAATTCATATATGGAAAAGTTATGTACAGACATCTTAACAATGTCTTAATTTCATGGAACACATTTTGTAAACAAATTAATTAGTGATTAATCTAGATGTGCAACCCGAGTCCAGGACTCACTATTTTTCAGTAGGATGCAAAAAATAAAAAAAGATGTGTATCACATGGGACCCATAAAATATATTTAGTTTGTACCCAAAATGGCCACAAACTTTGAATGATGTAGAAAATAGTTTTCACTTTATACAGTATATCTGCAGTGTAAAAAGGTTTGAACACAAATACTGGTACAGTGCCGTTTTAACCTATTTTCTGTGCCTTAAATCATTGAAATGTTCCTTTCTTTTGTATGTTGAGACCCACTACATTATTCTTTCAAAATATCAAGCCCTAGGACTTTTTGTCGCCAATTTCTAGATTAATCACTGTAACCGTAACAATATTTCATAATAAAATATTATAATTTATTTAAAACTAGATCTATTCCATATTGTGTTTCTATTTTCAAGTAGTCCAAAAACAAATATATACAAAAACTTTGACCAAGTATAATGACCAAGCATCATCCAATGCGCACAAGTCAAGCTAACACAACATTTAAGGAGGACGTGGCCCCACCAAATAACCGCAAGTCATACAAACTACAATTCATATTTGTTATCACTGAACTGACCATCAGCATGGAATTCTAAGATAAATTATGTATTTTTTTCACAAACAGTGGCGGACACATTGAATACTAGCAGCCATCTTGATTTTGAGAGATAGTGGCATGTATCCTGTAATTCACTGATCCAGTCAAACACAAACAACATATCACTTTTTTGTATCTATGTGCAATTGGTCAGTATAAGCATCTCATCTATTATGAAACTCTACGTACATAATATGTAAACCTATGCTGCTGGTATTCTTAATTTCACACATTCATATATATGTATATATATATTTCATATCCACATGAATTGTTATCCATTCAAAATTACACCTCTTTGTGTCTCTGCTGCTTTTGACTATTCCAGAGCATGAAAAACGCCCAGTATTCACTCACAAGCATCAATATAATTATTAAAAAATCTTAATCACATACAAGTTATGCCCACAAAACATGATCAGAGCCACCAACACACCTTAGCTCACTGACAGGCGACAGGAACATACTGGCATTATTCCATTTTATCTGTCACATTGGTCATCGGATCATCAAGAGATTCAGTTCATATCATCATTGATGTGTAACCTTCTGAATCCCATTTTAGTTAATCCAATCATTGCATGTATTGTTGCAGAGTGCTTTGTGACCTGTAATAATTAACACCACTACAAGCTCAAACAGAAACTCAAACACTGTTATATCAGTCACAATGATATAATTAAGTGCTGTTCTCATTATTTAGAGAATATAGGACGCAGATTGGTAGACATCATTAGAGTGATCTCTTGCTATGATAATTATGAAACACGCAAGACTGACTTAAATTCTTCAATTAGCAATCAAAAGCTTTCTACCTTTCTGTCAACAGTAACCTCAATATTTTGAAACTGGACAAAGGTTCTGTACCGAATAAGCCATATGAGCTCCTACTGTGTCCATCCTACAGCAGATGTCTCTCATTTTATCAGCAGCAACAGCAGAGGCGGCAGTCACGCTGGCAACAAAATGCCGACTACAAATGCCGGCAGTGACGACAACAATGACGACATGTATTATTCAAGTGCTAGTAGATGTTGGACTGGTGGCCGGGCTTGAACGTGACGGTGGGCGTGCGCACCGAAGTCGGTGCCTCCGACATGGAGCACACGCTCTCCTCGATTGAATACCCAATGCCCTCGGCTGAGTTGGTGGACTCCTCAGGGGTGCGGGAGATCTCGTGGTCAGCACTGATGGAGCTGTCACCTCCATGTCGGTGGTGGTGCCGATGCTTGTGGTGGAACGCCTGCAGTGAGAAGCGCCTATGTGTTTGCTTGCGTCCGCCACGACGTTTGGAAATGTGCGGGTTGTCCTTCCGCAGAGTCTTGGTTTTATAGATTTGTAGTTGAGTATATAATCTCTTGAGTTCAGCCTGGAATAAAAAAGATGGGTTGGATTATATTACATCTGAAAATTATATAAAGAATGTGTATATATGAACAATAAGCTGAAGTTTAGATAATGACTAAACTGTATGTCCCTTTTAAAAGCGGATTTTAAAGCATGATTGTCATAAATGTTGTCAGAATTTACTCAAAAACATTGAAATACTATATACATAGTCAGAAATATATGCTTTATGTCAAAATGATTTCAGATCTTTGCTTGCTTCATTACCCTAATGTCCTCAGGGTCCATCTCAGACAGGTTGATGTCACCAACATCAACATCACCATTGGAACTGACGGCGACGTGTAGCTTGATGGACTCGGGGAGGATGGAGTCATGAACATCAGAAGATGAGTAAGCGCGACCGGACGACCGGTAACAGTCATCCTCAGGAGGGTGGTGTGCATACCACAACTAGAATGTAGCAGTGGTGATAAATTGATACACAAGTAACAGTAATTCTCTAATGGGCATTACTACTACATGTAACGCCTGTAGGCCGACCAGTGTAGTGCCAGTACCTTCATTGTACAAAATGCAATAACTAAGAATAACTATTTGTTAAATGCCTATAACCACGTATAACAGTAATAACAAATAACTGTCATTATGTCGTGCACAACAATCTATGAAATATTCTGAGCACTAACCTTTGGACCTAGTACTAGTATGAGTGTGACTGTCACAGTGAGCTGGCAGCGCAGGAAGTACATGAGGAAAATGTAGTCTGGACTCAAAGTCAACCACATTAAATGTCTGAAACATATAGAGAACATCACTGATGGGGAACACAAACACTGTAGCACCTATTCACCCATAAAACCTAGATATCTGGATTTGTGTAAGATTTTGTGATCATGTATATATCTGGTAAATGTTACTTCATGAAACATTTCTTAGCTATATTCGGAGTGATACAATTTTCTAGATGATGTGCTCCTAAACTAATTTAGGATATTATGTTGAAGTTAACGCACAGATTGATCGATTGGTTTAGGACTGTAGCTTTTGAAAGACTGGCTGATTTGAATAATCTATAGGTATTTCATAAATTGAAGTGGTGTAGATTGAATGCATGGTTGATGGACATACCTGATGATATGGAGAGCGAGTGATACAAGGGTTTCTATGGCAATGGCAAAGGTGATGAAGCGCGACTCTCCATAGTCGGACGGAGCCGACTTGACGCACTTACACAAGTACAACGAGAAGACAAGGAACAGTAGCTCTCCTGCAATATTAGGACATTTGTTATGCCATGTGATGAGAGAAAAAAAACTTTTGGAATTATGTAGACAGTAGAGGAGATGAACTATTTGTTGTGAGGTTCTAAGAAGCTACTTGTACTTTTCAATGTAGTGAGATGGAAAGCAATACTCACCTATTTCTATAACATAGTCCCACCAGCGGGACTTACATATGTAGTACTTCAGTCCGGTCTGCAAGGACTCGCCCACCTCCACCATGCTGTTACCTGCAGGAAAACAAGGGCAGTTAAAGCAAATGCATGCACTTTAAAGGGAATGGGAAGAAACTTGCACGAATTGTTGTTTTATGGTTCCAGAGCAGCTAGATAGCTAGAAACCACATCTATGACCACATGCGACCAGCATAAACTCACCTTCAGATACTGTGTGGGTGTATGGATGGATGGTTTCCTCTCATAAAATATGATATATATTTGTGTGTGTGTGTGTGTGTGTGTGTGTGTGTGTGTGTGTGTGTGTGTGTGTGTGTGTGTGTGTGTGTGTGTGTGTGTGTGTGTGTGTGTGTGTGTGTGTGTGTGTGTGTGTGTGTGTGTGTGTGTGTGTGTGTGTGTGTGTGTGTGTGTGTGTGTGTGTGTGTGTGTGTGTGTGTGTGTGTGTGTGTGTGTGTGTGTGTGTGTGTGTGTGTGTGTGTGTGTGTGTGTGTGTTGGTGTTGGTGTTGGTGTTGGTGTTGGTGTTGGTGTTGGTGGACGTGAAAACCCATGAAATCTACTGCCTAAACAATCCCCTTTGCATGCAACTCTGGATCCGCCTATATCTTATAGTTTGTAATTCTTATATACAAACCAGTAAAGTTAGGACTATTGTAAATATAACTATACAAGCATTCCAATTTCTTGGTTAATCCCAATTGGGTATCCATTTTCATGGTTAATGATTACACACTGTGTGGTCTTTATTTGGACACTAATTACTAATCCATTTTTTTTTTATTTGGGACTCATTGCAGACCTACAGTGCACCTTGGACAAAGAATATGGATTTCAATCTCATCCTTCCTAAACGTACGTGTCAGCCTTCATCGGCCAAGAGTGTGTCGCGCGGTGCACTTACCTTCACGGATGTGGTCCATGTTGATGGCAGTCCAGGCTGCCATGTAGCCCACGACGATGAGAGCGATGCCCGCCAGGTACTTAAGCAGGTCTTTATCACGCACGTGCACGCGATGAGCCTTGCGTGACTGGAACTCTGCTAGCACCCTATTAAAGGTGACAGTATACATATTTAATGATAATCAAGCAACTCCTGAATAACATGTGAATAATATATGAAAAATTCTATGCCAGCATCTCGGAAATTATAATCGTTGTTATATCCAGGGTACACGTCATACACAATATCAATTTGGTGACGAGAATTGCCACTCCTAGTGTCATATTCAAATCCACTGTATAAAATCCTCACAGGCAAATTGAGTATGGAATAATATAGGGGAATCAAAAGATATCATTAAGCTCTTCTATTTCAATCCCATAGACACCTTATATATACATGCTAAATTTCAAATATTATGAAAATAGACGCATCTAATATAATTTTTTGTGATATTTCATTTTACTCCTGTTACAGTGTGATATAGTCTTGCGGTAGTAGATTTAAGATTGAGCCGGCCACTTTAAAGATACATGTATTCACCAGTGTCAGATCATGTCAGATCACTATGCATGCTGACTCGAGCAAATGCGACATTGTACATCACCGTGATGTGGCTGGTTTGATTATCAATAACTTATATACATGCATTGTATCGAACCAGTATGTGTGTGTGTGTGTGTGTGTGTGTGTGTGTGTGTGTGTGTGTGTGTGTGTGTGTGTGTGTGTGTGTGTGTGTGTGTGTGTGTGTGTGTGTGTGTGTGTGTGTGTGTGTGTGTGTGTGTGTGTGTGTGTGTGTGTGTGTGTGTGTGTGTGTGTGTGTGTGTGTGTGTGTGGTGTGTGTGTGTGTTTGTTTGTGTGTGCGTGCGCGCGTGTGTGTTTGTGATTTGCTTTCCCCACACAGGCCAAGGCCAAACGTAGCAGAGTGCTACGTGTTTCAATACGAATCGTGACGATTAAACCAGACATTGCTACAGAACAACGAATCATGCGTGTTAAAAGTTCCCCACCCCTAGAGTAGGGCTTTACCTGTATATTTTGAGAGTGAGCGCGCCGTACACTACAGCAAAGCCAAGTTCGCGGAACCACGGCACCAGCATACACGTCATCTCAGTTGGCTCAAAGAACTGAATCACAACCTGAAAACATTGCCATTAGAAGTAGATCAATGCGCCGATTTTTGTAAAAGTGCATGTCAATACATTTAAAGAACTGTAAAGTAGATTATACAGGAAAGTGCATTCTATTCATTAGAAATATACATGTAACATCAGTATCTTCTTGTACTCTCAACAAGTGTCTGATAATAATGACATCACCTAAAAGGGATGTTCAACATCTTCTCAACCTCATGAACTATCTGAACACTGTGAAAAAGACTGTAATAACTAACAGGCAAATCATAATATTGCACGTGGTCTTTTGACTATTATGTCTTGTATTATTGAAAAGTTCCTGCTAATTCTGTATGGATGGTGTGCACTCACAGTCGCGTAGAGCAGCAGTGCGCCCAGGATTATGATCTCCAGCAAGATCCAGAAGCTCGCCTTCATCACCTGCAGCAACCAATACACATGAAATGTGAATTACAGTGTAGAAACATTGTATTCTGTAATTGGCAGGTAAACCCAATCAAACTTTTCTTAGCCTCGTTCAACCATGCATTGGTTCAGTGAAAATACCCTTCTTGGATACATGATTATCTCTATTGATGTGAGAGGACGCCACTATAGTCTGGTTGATCGAGGCAAATATATTTACTGGGAGAGTGACGGTTGCATGTAGCCCAGCTTCTGAAGGCTGGACAATTTGGATAATTACAATACAAAACTTGCCTAACGTTACAGTTGCTCTGCTTATAATGATAATGATAATATAAGATAAGGACTAGCTTCACACTGTTAAAAAGGCCAGCACCCTTTGGTTACAATGCTCATTTTATTTGTGAACGTTTGTGTATATTCCAGCAATTTTCGAACATTACATACATGCAAATTAGGTACATGTAAACACATTTCAAGAACGTATCAATCAGTCTCTAGACTCGCTTGCCTCCTGAAAACGGTTGCCTAAGGTCTATTGTGTTGGTTTTTTGTTAGACAATATATCATATTATTCTAAGCAGGATACACATACATAGAAAGGAATTACAAAAATGCTATTGTCATATTTTATATAACACATATAGATTGGAAACAACACAATATTGTAATCACGTGCATGTCTAGACTATTAAAACAATTAGATACAAAATACGTGTACTATTTATGCATTATTGGAGATAAAAGGCATAATGAACTAGGCTATCGCTTCCTGCTGATGATGTGCATAGTTCAAGATTCAGTGACCTGGAGTTGTTTTGGTCAGAGTGAAAAGATGGTGAAATGTTAATAACGTTATATCTAGTTGATGACCTACAATGCCGAGCTTGTGGTCCAATAGTTTGCTGTCATTACCGCCCCGCGTTTGTCTAAACGGGGAGAAATGCTGTTATCCCAACAAGAACATTCTGCAAATGGTTTTCTAGGCATTCAATGTATGCTATAATAAAATTAATAAGACGTTTAAGTCCAACGTCCTGGACATTTCAATGATAGACATAATTATCATTGGGCGAGGGGAAAAGAATTGTACCAGGTTCCTGGTTCCTACAAACTGATTTCGTTCAGTAAATTATAGACTTTTCTAATGTTTCGATTGCGTGCAGTTGCTCTAACATAGTAGTGTCAATGTTCCACAAAATCACTACACTTGTATCTAAGTTTTTCGTCGATTATTATTGCACATAACATTGAAGAATGGAATGCGGACAAATGCATGGTTATATGGTTAAAAAGATAAAACGTCACATACAACGTAATCTATGTTCAAGATTTAAACCCACAACCTGTTGCCTACAGCGTCTCGCCTACTGAGCGAGACTCGTCTGCCTGTGAGCATAGTATCGAAGATGAGCAGCCCAATGTCTAATATGGCTCACTGTACTATGACCATATACTGCTGCCAACCTTGTATTGTCCCATACTCACTTAGTCTAAAGTGATACATGTTGTGCTGAATATTTATAACTATATTTTTCATTGACCGTACTAGTAATGAAGTGCAAGGTGTGTACATGTACTTCACTAATTACAGAGCATACATGCATAAAATACTATTACAGTATTACATGAGTTTGAAAACGGTTGAATCTATATTTGCCGTACATATAATGAAGGTACGATGTTCTGAGCATAACTGTCTCTACACAATCATGACCTACATGTATGTAATCTTTATTGAATATTGCTGTGCATGTTACATATTGTAATTTTACAATGCACTAAAACGCTCAATTTGTACATGTAATTATCATTGTAAATATCCAAAATTTTGGCGAGATTGAATGATACCTCTGAAAGGATCACAGAGAAAATATGGTAATATTGCCAATTGCTCTATGGACAAAATATGACACATGCTCACATGCACGTATATGCAAAGTGAAAGCAGCCACGCTCCCCTACACACACGCCTAGTAGACTTGGAAGGCTGAGAGAGGCTACACAGGAGGCCCCGACTATCTTAGCGCCTACGTAGATTTGCAGAGAAATTATGAGCCACTATTTAGAGCACTTATTTTTGTTGATGGTAAAATGCCATATGTTAAAATCTAACTGAGCATATCCAAATGGTCCTTTGATTTCGTCACGCAAGTATCAGCCCACAGCCCACCAAACCCTGAACTGCCCTCGGCAGCTCCTCCGCCATCAAACACGCACCTTGGTCTTCCGTAGTCTGACGATAACGACTGCGAGGACAATAGAGATGGTCATGCAGAAGCTCTGCAGGCCAAGCGGAATCATGCGGAGCCGCCCGTCGTACTCGTCCAGGCACGGGGCGTCTGACACACAATCCACACATCCTTGTGCGCAAGGCACGCACGTGAAGTTAAAGTCGTAATTTTCTGTAAGTACAACATCATTTATTAGTGTATGGGGTAGAAGGAAAAACTTGGTGTGTGTTATGTCCAATTCGTTTAATAGATTAAACAACACAATTATCATATACATCCTTTGAGATGTCTCAACACAAACTGAGTTTCCAATATCATTTCGTTGGCATAAATAATGTTAATAACATGTATGTTAAAGAGAGATTGTGGCGGTTATAATTTGGTGAGTGTGTGGTATAATGCTCTGAACCTCAAGAGGGGGAGGCACCAGCTGAAAGACTACAGTGATTAATTGTGATGTCATATTATGACACAGACCCTGAAGAAGCGCATAGCTGTGGATGAAAGCTCGGTTGGTTTTCAAATAAATTATCTAGAGAAAAAGAGTGTAAAACTCCTTAATTATAATTTGTGTTGGCTTAATTAAGGCTGCCTGACATGGTATATCTATTACCTGACTGGTTGAGTATCTTGCTCAGATAAGCCCTCTCTACGTCTGACCCTTCGAACCATGTCTTGCCCCCACCAGAGTTGTCAGCACCTGGCTGATGCACCACCGCATAATAATAGCCCGCAGCGCAGTGACACTGATAGGTGCCACGATGGAAACCCTGATGAGGCACGTGTACACACTGCAAGGGAGGTGAGTAAGCAGTGTAGACTGTGATTGGGTTAGTTATATCAAATAAAATATATTCAATGTTAAGAAAACGTATGAATTGTGGTTTAGGGCAATAAACAGCTATAGCCCTTATGGACTACTAATACTATGTATCTCATCATGCAGTAAATTGTCAGTGACTAATATTGGTAATGGAGTAAGAATTCACACTAGTTATATCGTTAGAGAAATTGAACAGGACCAAAGGGGTAGAAATGATGTAATTATACATTCTTAAATTATTATGCATGTTTTGAATGTGTTTGAACGGCAAGGTATAAGAATAAAAGAAAAAAAAAATTAACGAACTGCTTATAACGGGACGATCATTCATAGGTTGCGGACAAGCTATAAAAATGGCGATAAATGTATAAATACACCTACTAAGGGAAGAGGTATTTTTCTGCTGCAGATTGTTATGGGATAAATCCGCACCAGGTAATTACCACGCACATTACATGCTAATTAAAACAAACTCTCCCCATTTGGAGCCTAAAAATAACCTTTATAGCATTTATACTGCTCGTTCACATGTTTCTATCTTGAAATACTCTTGATTAAAGGTATTTTATATTATGAGTATGACAGGAAGTCTGTAAAATGCTAAACATTCTTGGCGATGTACCTTATATCAGGTTGTACCATTCGAATTACTGCATTGGAAAATCATATAGAGCAATCAGTTAAATTAAACAGATAGTTAATGGCAGAAAAGAACGACTGTAGCAGTGGACCCGTCCTGGACACCTCGTGTTTTGATTAAAAGAAATCTAGCATATCAATGCATAAACCACATGAAATCGTCCTGTATTAAACATGTCGTAACACACCATTTCCACCAGCACAGAGATTGTGTCCACCACCCTGTGGTTGACAAGCACCACTCACCTTTGTAGAGGGCCTGCACTTGTGGGTGCCAGCAAACAACGAACTGTCGTCTGCGCACTGGTTGATGTCCACGTGGTCCAGCAGGATATCAATGGCCACAACACCCCTGCAGCAACAATAGCACATGTGTTATTATCTAGAATTGTTTACATGGGCAATTATAAAGATGCTATGCATGCTATTATATAATAACCGTTTCTTACATAATCTTGTCCAGTTTCTAACATAATCTTGTTACACCGTAAACTATAACCAACGTAAATGGGCGTAGATGCCATCTAACGTAAATACAGTGAATTGTAAACAAACTCTCGAATCCAAACTGTCTCATTCTGTAATTGACACTGATAGATAGATCACGACGAGTAGAGGCTGTTTGGTGTATCACATTTCAAGATACGTTGAAAAGTGACCGATAAAGAAGGGGTTCAGGCTGGTGTCTATGTCGCGTCACTTCGTCGGCTTGGTACAAGAGTCCGGTCCGAGTTCCAAGTTTGACGAGACGTGGATTGGGCTAGGATGGTGATATAAAGGTCATCGTGGTGTCATTTCCAAAAGCTCTCCAGATACACCGTGGACCTTGCATGTGATGACTAGAAAAATTGCGGCATTGCTTGAGCGCTGCTAGCTGTCAGCCGCAGAACACATCATGTAATGAATTAGGTTAACATTTACGGTGATCACACCTGATCATAATAAAACATTATAACCGGTCAAATTTACTTTTGGTTACATTTTTCGGTCTTATAAAATCATGTATGAATTATTCTAAAAAATAACTAAGACTGCTGTAATATGCATAACACATATGTGCACCAGAACATCATAATGGCCTTTACCATCATAATCAACGCTAAAGTTGCAAGCTGTCTGTCTAATATGCAAAGTTAATTTTTATGTCTCCTCCTCATGCAATAAATGCAACGCTTCTAAATGTGCATATGGTCTAGATAGCAACAAAGCCACCGTTCCGATGTTCATAGAGAGAGTGGAATGCTGACCCCATTCCCCAAAGAGCCTCTTTTATCTCCGCAGCACTCAATCACCTAATTCTTTGCACTTCGCACAGTTTATAAACCAGTGATCTTCTCTATCTCTACATTAGCAACTTGCAAGATGTATGCTCAAGGAACTGGCCTCTGATTCTGCTTTTCAAGCATCCTATATGCCGTACGGGTTTTGCCTATGTGCATGTTGATTTTGTGTGCTATCTTGGACGAGTATTTTGTTTGTGTCTTGCATAGATACACCTCGTTTTCTTAGAAGTCACGTTATGTTATTTTTTACTGCTGAATCCATAATACACGCAACTGGACTTTTCTCATTAAATGTTTAGGGAACGAACTTAAATAACGATCAAGTTTTGTTTTAATTGACCCATACATTTTCCTTTTTACATTATAGCTTATACATAATTACATAATTACATGTTTGGCCAGCCATTTTTTCGGGCGCGAAGAAAAGTTAACCGACCACCTCCCCCATCAACATTTTTAAAAGTTAAGTGACCCCCCCACCCTCCGCTAAAGAAAAGTTCTCCATATAGTCACTGTATTGCTAAAAGAAAATATTTAAAAACAAACAAACCCGTAGCCTGATACCCCCATAAAGGGTATCAGAAAAGTTTGACGACCCCCCCCCACCGTTTTGGACGACCCCCCCAGTATCATTATTTATGATCGTTCCCTTAGGACAATAGGCCTAGGGTTAATATCAAACAATCGATAAGAGGGATTTCGTCAGTAGTTAAGTTGTGCACCATTAAGTACAAGTTTTTCAAAAAGTTTTTTTATTGACGTAGATCATGTATAACCAATACATGTACGTCACTGTATGAACTAGATTCACATTACTGACCAAGAATATAAGTATGGCATAAAGTTTCTCGTGAGAAAATGGAAGACAAGGCCTTTTTATTGTGAGAAGTGGGTGCAGCAATATCAAATAGCAATTATGATTTTTATGTTTGACATTTATCATTTCAATAAAAGTAGAATTTAATTGCATATTATGCACATTCACACGCGTGATACATGTCCATATGTATATAAGGTCTGCTACATGTCTTGTATTGATTCGTGCCATATTAATCTGCAGTTTATAATGTATGATTATGCATTGCAGATGTTTAACTTTCTATTTGTCATGTGAATGTCCTTCATTATAAAGGAATAATAAAAGATGATGACTTTCACCAATACGTTTGCTAGTCACCGTTTGTAACACTGACATTTGTTGTTATCAGCAAAGAATTCACAAGATAACAGATACGGTGATCATTGCATAATAGTTGTCTCACAGACTCATATTATTGTTCTCGTGTTAGTATGTGTATGTGTGTGCATATATGTCGTGCAGTGTAAGTTGAGCACATTTATACTAATAGTAATATAGTAATGGCTTAATCTCATTTTTCTTTTTTCTTTATTTTTTTTTGTGTGTGGGGGGGTGGGGGGTGGGGGGGGGGCAAATTGTGCATTTTAACAAACTGTGTTTGATGTGCGGTCATCTCTGGTTCCTATGCCAACAGTGCTATACATTATATTTACTATACAACAAACTCGTATTTGGATAATGTAAGATTTCATAGATCACACATAAACTTATCTAACACAGCATTTCCAAAAATGAACTAGAAACAGAAAGCTCAATATTGATAAACGTTAAAAAGCAGTTGGTGTTCCAAAACCCGGCTATAAATGGTAGATATCATGACATTTCTACTGGATCAGCTATAAATTAGCCCGTTTCATGCATTGTCACACGCAGGCAGGTTATATTTGTCACTGGTGAGATTGTTTCATGTCGTGTTAGACCAAATGGAATACGGTGTCATTCAATTATAAAGAAAATTCAAGGACTACTGCCAGAACATCACGACGATTGAACTTAACCAAAGACGATTCAGTAAGCACATGACGTGCACAATACATATGGCAATATTGTTTCATCGGTTACAATACACGATAGAGGGCAGATTATTATGGTGTAAGCGTGCAAAATCGTGCAAACAGTGATGTGCATACTACGTGGAAACTTCTACCTTACATAATGACATCATGCTTACACGGTAAAACAGGAACCTCGAAGGATTTGGGTTCTCGTCTGCGGCATGCGACTGCAGCATGATGGCTCTAGCGATAAGCCGTGTATGGGATTACGGCCACCGAGTTCCACTGATAAGAATAGTTTTGTTTTCGGTTTATCGTGTTTATAGGTGCATGTAGTAAACAGTCTAAACGAAAAGTCTATGTTGTGTTGCACATATTTTCTGATTCTTTTTCTTTTCGTTTTTAAGGTTTGGCATGTTGCCATGACTAAGCCGAATAAGAACAATTATACAGAAGTTTACGGTGATGTTACTATCCAAGAAGCCTGTTGTCAGCATCAAACTTGTTCAGGACGGCAACGGCGGCTGCCTGATGATGCCACTTGACAGTGACCTCAGCTCACCACAGGTGTATTACACACAGCGCGTACAGAATCCAGGTTAGCTGTCATATAGATTTCCTAGTATCATTATCATTACACCAGGGTTTATAGTAGATTTCTGCGGAATGTACAAAACATAATATGGTAATTTCACTTTAAGAGTTCGGAGAAGGAGTGGGACATTTGTTTACTATGGAAATGATTAATGGCCCTGGGGTATATGAGACTCTGAATCCAGGGGCCTGAGTTATTGTGTTTCGCGCACGCTTACGATAGTGCATGTCCCAGTTTATATGTTTCTCAAATTACCATGACAGGCCGAGCTGGTTACTAGAAGTAGCCTTCAAGAGTTGGCCAGTATCTCGTTAATCAGTTGATCGTGTTACAAGCATAACATGAATAATGTAAAATCTCCTGAATCCGTGCTGTAATAAAAGAAAGTGTGTTCAGTGCTCTTTGATTGCAGACATGGATACAATATTTTGTTCTGACTATCACAATCTTATGTCAACTGTGCGTGCGCGCAAAGTTTCGCGGTTATATGTAAATATAAGCACTCGGATTCTATTGAACACACCAGCCAGCACACATTCCAATTGTAACTGTGTACAGCTTATTTGAAGTGACTTCATAAATATGGAAAGAAAGAAGGCCATGAGTGTGTAGTCGTATACTTAGGGAGCGAGCATGATTAATTGTACAGGGGGGGGGCGGTCATTTGGTATGAGGGTGGGGGCACTCAATTTTCTTTGGTCACAGAAGGGAGGGCGCCAATATGCATGCTTTTGGATTTAACTGTATTGTAATGTCAACAAGTCAAATAGATTGCTAAATATGTATTCAATGACCATTGAAGGTGAATGATTCATTGCAATACACTTTAAACAGTTTTCAGGAAATCTGTCTAATATCATACTTTATAATACAAAAGTATGTCGTTGTTCATATTTCTCCGGTTTGGGGGGGGGGGGGCGCTCAATTTCGTAATGTTCATATGGGGAGGCATTCAATTCCAATGTAGAGAGTTAGGGAGGGCGTTAATTTTTGTATCTCGTCAATACCAAATGACTGGCCCCATGTACAATTAATTATGCTCGCTCCCTTAATTACGTTCAATGCATGTGCGTGAATGTTAGAACTAAATATAGCTAACGCAAACTGTGACCAGTCATAATTGTCACCACACATCCCAAAATCGTCTAGCTGTCGTAAAATCTGACCATAGTAAATTATAATAACCCTCAGGAGTCTCAGTAACATGCCTCTTTCTCTGGTATGGAGTGGTGCGACTGACAATAATAAAACGAGTGTGAAGAGTAGATTATGTTTCATGTATTATATGTCTAAATATGTTGACAAGTGATTGAGAAAGAAGGGATTCGAGTTCGTATCTCTGAAGTGCCCGTCCGCTCATAAGCTTGGCACATTACTCCACCCGAGGTACAACTTTGACGATGCATGGTTATAGATAGACCACTAAGGTGTCATTTTTAAAGCTCTCTAAATGCACAATAGACCTGTGATTACAAGAAACGGGTTAAGAGTCGCTGTCAGCCGTGTTTACATTTTAAGGCAGCTTAACCATTGTAGTGGCCTTGGTCACATCGTGAACGTAAATTACGGCCGGCCACATTTTACCGTATGTTATATTTTACGATCTACCACGTGAACAGCTGTGAAATGGTAGCTGGTAGTTTGTTTATAAACACTGATTACACGTGCAAGTCAGAGTGACGCGGCTGCGCACTGATATATGCACGCACACTCAGTGTAGCTAATGATTTAGTAGCGTGCTCACGGTGCACTGTCCTATCACTAAACGCACAGTACTACTACGATGAAGTATATATTTATACTGTAGAATGTGGCTATCGACACCTTACTATTAATGTCCACAGTCTATGTCACTCGGTCTCGGCTGACCCAGTGTGCACGTTTGTCATAGTTCAACAAGATGCAACGCACCGTGTTAAGATGTAGGGTATTACTATTAAACGGGTGGTTAATAAGGAAGTGGGATGTCGGGAAAGGAGGGATGGGAAATAATACCATAAAACGAGGGATGTGTGATTTCTCGAACCCTATAACCCTCCTCCAAAAGCACATATTAAAGGATAATCTGATGTACATGTAGATGTCTATTAATAGGTATTATATAGCAATTAACATAATTTGTATAACATATTACTAACATAAGAAATACTATAGAGGGAGAAAAGTTAAGTATATCTCTTATCACATATAAATATGCTGAGTAATAAATGATGAGCAAGCACCTCATGAGGTGTGTGGTGTCATTAATATTGCATCAAGTGGGTCTCAAAGCACCTTATATACATGGTGCAGGTTTATGATATATACTAGAGTGAGAACTGTATGTTCAAACTGACATTTTATCATTCAAAATTACATACGCATATGCAATGAATAAACAAATAGTCATATATGTATTTGTGAGCTCAAGTCTGGGGTCTGATATGTTAATGCATTCGTTTGACTCAGCGATGAGAAGTATGCATATGGATCTAAAGAACACGTCTGCGACAATATGCCACTTATAATAACAACTAAAATGTCATGACTGTGTGGGCATTCTCAGTTAGATATAACTACGAATCTTACAAAATATTGGATACGTGGGTACCTAGAAGGTGTAAGTGTATATACTATATAAACGAATTCATATGCGTTTGTATGCCTATTGCAACCCAGGACCCGCATCAATTATTCCAGACAGAGTCGAATTCCAACGTCGATTAGGACAAGATGCCAAGCAAACCCAACTATTCAGAAATACATTCTCGCATGTAGTAACATATTCAAAATCACAAACTACACGGGCATAGCAAGATGTCCGCAAAAATAGGTTGTGATATGCGCGTAGATCGCATATGACACATTCTGCAGCGCTCATCCTGATTAATTCATGTCTCCCGTATAGTGATCAATCATAAGGGCTGTTTAACGTGTCAAATCATTAAATATGCACGCAGCAATTATCACACCTACAAGCAGTCGGCTTTAAAAGATGATGAATTAATCATAAAGTAATGATTGCATTGATGGATTGGTATCAATGTGCAACAGATTTTGATAGCTACACACGTAATATCATCACAGACCTTAGAATGAAAAGTCTGTGATATCATTTTAATTGTGTTAGTTATAAGCATATGTCACATGTCACGTTAGACCATTTCCTTGATTGGAGTTATGGCTGATTAGTTCATAATTACTTATTGTCTACATGCGCCTATATTTGATCTATGAAATCATACAGAAGCATCGAAACAAATCATTTGATTCAAATCAGCATAAAAATTCACCTCAAACAAAATCGCATTTCCCAATAATCCGTCTGTTCACTTGATATTCTATCGACCGCGTTCGTTCCCGTTTTCCGATTTCCTCATCCACTTGTCAAACTACGGACATTTGACGAATCGTGGATGGCAGAACATTGGTTCTTTTCAATACTAAAAACTAAGTGCTTGTCATTTTTTTCTCGTGCGACATTATTTCGAGATTAAACCACGGAGAGCCGGCCAGAATTACTGGTCACTACATGTACTTGGTTACTTACTTATACTGCATAGACTATACGCACTTGATTGTTATGTTTGTAAAGGTCCGCAGGTGTGGTTGTTGGTCCGGTTGTGGTTGTGCAAAGAGTACGCGTTTCTGTGCTGCTATTGTATTTTGAATCTGTCGCGAACGTTAACCATTTTTATTCCAGTGTTTTATACACTGGCTTGTACCCAATTAATTGCGTCCGTCCGTCCGTCCGTCCATCCGTCCATCCATCCGTCCGGTTCGTTACCCCTCTACAGGTCGCATCGTTTGAGGTAGGATGCTCAAATTCGGCATGTCGGTTGGAAATGGTGACCACAAGAACCCTTTTCTGTGGGCCCATTATTAGGTCCATTTAACTTGAATCACATTTTATTACTATTTGAATGCACCATTAAAATGTCTATAACCACAATCTCCAGAACGTTAAAAAATCTATCCACTTTTTCAATAATCAGCCAATATTGACATTCCAGTGTATTAAACACTGGTTTGCCTTCACCGGGGGCGCTTTTCATATGGAATAGTACTTGAAAATTGAATGAATCGGGCTGTGTATCGAAAATAGCGTGAAGCACCACTGGATACTAAACAACACAGGCTCATACCCATGCGCTGTTAGACTTGATTGTGAATATTATTGTAGTTCCAGTCAAGGATTGTGAAATAAGCTGAGTCTGTATGTACAGTTCAGATTCAGATGAGTGTTTGTATGTCTTGATTCAATGGAGCTCAGGTTTGATTGGTGTACCTTTTAGTCAATAGTTAAGATTAATATTTTACTGACAATAATATCCTAGAGTTTATGCTTAATGATAATACCATCTGCATGCACATATATATTCTAAAAATGTGATGACGAAATTATGAACATCTCAGTTTGCATGCAAAAATTAGACCAGCAAGCATATTCTAGGTGCGTACTATTTAGACCCATGATGATACAGAGACGTTTAACAACAAAATCTAGCACACGAACATTTATACTTTTCCAAATCACAAAACGTGAGTTCTCGCTTAAACTAAACAAAATCCACTTAATAAGAAAGCATAGACCGGAAAGTGTAAGAAGACAAAATGGTTAAAAGTGTTAGACGGTAAAAGGAATGCGTTAGTGACACAAACCACAAAATGGGGTTTAAAAGGAATATTTTATAATTCAAGATAAAAGGATGTTTAAAACAACGGGACAATGGATCATGTGACAGTATTTTTAACACGTGATGTCTCACTTCTTCTTAACGATAAAAGCCACAAACTCAAAATGTTAGTGTACGCGCCAGTTCCTTTACTCTGACTACATTTCTATTCAATGTAAATTTTACATCCTGTTGCCTGGTTGGGGAATATGATGCACAGAGAATGGCGGAATTTCAAAAGCCTTCTAGTTAAGGATTTTGTTCAATCCGGAATTTAAAAAAAATAACAACAATACCATGCTGTAGACCCATTATTAGGCTTTACAGAAAGTGAGGATGCCAAGCTGTTAAGTGGTGTATTTTTGTATGGGTGGTTTCCATGACAACATAGCTAATTGTTACGGTTGGAGGATGCATCACACAATTGACTGGTAGCAACCAAACTTCTCATTGGGTATACAAGATTTTCACATTAAATGAAAGCTTGGAGTTGACTCTTACTTGAAAGATAATTGTGTATGCATATGAGCTCATTAATATGATACTAATTGGCATAGATAATATTTTTAACTTTTTCCCCCAACATGTCCTCATTTCGACTGATCCTGTTCCTATGACATATCAATTAGAGCAAATCTGAATACTTCGTGGTCATATGCATGCAATTTTGTACAGCTCCTCGCCAAACCCCCAAATTTAGCTACGTTGTCATATTAATGACAACCATTGCATAGAAAAAACTGCACAACTTTTCACCTTGGCATCCTTATTTTCTGTGGAGCTCAATTATAATGGGTGAATGAATCGAGGTAGATCTACGTATTGAAAATACCACGAAGCCCCATCGGATGCTAAACAACGTGTGCTCATACTCATCAGCTGAGGGACTTGATTGTGAATATTATTGTAGTCCCAGTCAAGGATTATGAAATACGCTGAGTCTGAATGTAGATCTTCAGTTCAGATTCACTGTGTGAGTGTTTGGTAACCCGCTGCAGTTTGTATGTCTTGATTCAATGGAGCTCATTGTGGTATAGTTGGAAATTTTCTATATTCCGGATTGAACAAAATTGGGGTTTCAGGGCTTCCGCCACTCGAGGAGGTAAAGATCCACTGCGTGGCTAGTTAAAAAAACGGTAGAATGGAGAATTGTGAATATCCATACACATAACATTTACATCTTTCATTCATTTACAACTGTAGGTGTGTATGTATGTCCCATTTAGTATATACCGTTTTGTATCTTGCAAAATACCGATGATATGTAAAGTTAAACAAAGCCAGGCTCGTAAGTTCTCTAGCAGGCTCTAGACTATTGAACACCAATCAGATTGGTTTGTGGAAAACTGTTGATTAACTTTATTTACGCTCATCATATTTCAAACATCCTTAAATTGCAAAAAAATCTTTTCACGTATTTGTCGGTGCAAAATAGCTTTGCTTTCCATACCAGATGACTTTCCACAAGCAACAATCGATTGGCCTATTTACTTTCTAGAAATCGCATCAATGTCAGAATTCGGCAGCCGTCCAATAGACCCTGTAATACCGGACGACCGATGAAGCGGAAGTATCTATATTTGTTTATCAATTCATACCAATCAAGGCAATTTTCACCCTGGATAACAACATGGTTAGCACCTCTCTGTGTTGTGTAAACACAGGAAGGCACATCATTGTAATTATAATGTGTTAGATGTTTTCCAAATGTATCATTCCCGTTTATTGATTCTGTGGACGATTCTACCTGTTTTGAATTGACCGCCAGTGTAGAGGAAACAGCAAAACATCTGACCTATTTAAAGGGTGCATCATGCAAGTTGTGTTTATAAGTATATCAGCTTGTATTAAAATGACGTGATTTTGTGGAAATCAAATATGACGAAACAGTGACTATAATACTGTCTTGGAAACAATGAACCAAAATCTCAAGGGTGCTTTGCATGCTATATTCACCCTTTCGTCGTTTCCTCCAGCACCTTCGGCAGATAAAGATGTAACAACCGATGGCTGCGGGTGATATTTAGATAATATAGTGTTTCATCTATTTCAACGTGCACATTGGATTCTATCTATCATGATCTATTGGGTGGGCGTGGGTGTCAAAATCACTCCTTATTGAGCGTGGTTTTATATTGATTCCTTCTTGTACGTCGCGCATATAGTCTAACCACTTAGCCTATGGATAATTGCACATGCCAGAGGGGAAATGGCCCTTTTCAGTGTCCATAAACACTACCACGTGTCTGAAGGCGCACTCATATTGTAGCCAAAACAGACCCGTAGACCTACTTTTGGTACGTTCGAAACCACTCACGAGTTGGTACGTATATACGAATTGACATGTTGTAATTACGACTTGAGTCTATTCGATAGCATCAGGCAAGTCGGGACTACATATATAACATTAGCTAATGAATTTGCCGTCCTTTTGTTGTATCTTAATCCTATAAATTAACTGTATTTTACTACTTATATTTCGTGATGAAAACTGAAAACTGGTGAGATTGTGTAAACATGATAATGGACGATACTTGAGGGAAATACAATGGCATTCATTTTAACGAGGTCAAGGTCACAAGATCGGTTGTTCACAACATCTCGTAGCGCTCCTAATGAGACCGAGTTCACAAGAAGTGAGAAAAAGAATGAAAGGTAACGTACGAAGTGTTTCCAGGGGTATCGACAGGTGTTTGTGATGAAAATATCGATTTTACGTCATCATGTATATGAACTTGGCAGCACGTGCACTTTGTTTCTCTTCAGACAAAATCAACAATGAAATCCTTAGATAAGTTTTAACAAGCCACTTCACTTGTCATGTGACTGAACATCGTTAAATTCACAGGAATCTCTTGCACCGCTTAGAAGTAGCCTTACAATATTTATCTAAAAATAACACGTAAATTTGATAATAAGTCCGATATATACGAGGATGGTGGTTGAAAGGGAATCTTCAATATCATGAAATGTGGATTCGTAAATGCTGTGTCTCCACTTGTCATGTAAAAAAAAAACCCTCCACACATCAATAGAACTAATGTTTTTAGGGACACATAGCACCCCGTCTTAAAATTTAGTGTGTCAGGTGCCATAGACATAATGACATAATTGATACAGGTCATGGCCTTTTCACACTAGTCATTTCAGTCATACCTTGACACCCCAAGCAAAATGGGTATCTCTGATAGCCATTTGGCTATTGGTATTAGGACCTGGTTGATCCTGACTGGTCAATTACCACACATGGACAGATTTCTATTACTGAATGTGATGTACAGAGCTCGCGCGGTGCGACAGCATCTCCTTCATCTGCTGACCAGTGAGTAAGGCACTTTGTATTGACCATCGCCAACGCCCCATGTTCAGTTGAGTGGATTATCCGACCCTGGATTACCGCTAATCCCGTTATTGTGCTCTAATCCCATTATTTGGTATCTGTGAGTAAGATAATGATCACACGAGGGATTGGTGAGAGCTGCTGAAGCGATTAGGTGTGCAGCTCTTCTGCGAATCAAAGCTTCGAATCCAAATCATATTGTGGCTTTTCTTGCATGAACTTATAATTGAGTATAGTTGTCCACTGTGCCTGAAAGTACCAGACCTGTGAAATCCAGTCTCAGTCCTGCTATAACTGTTTTGTCAAGAGTATTATTGTCTGAATGCGATACAAGTGCTACTTCACATTTCACAGATGGATTTCTTTTAATTTTACAACTCATTTAGACGCCCTTGTGTATCTTTTTGTGGGCGGTGTGTCGCGGCGGACCCTGCAAAAACGGGAAAACGAAAAAACAAAAACAAAAAAAAACAAAAAACAAAAACAACAACAAACAAGAACAGAAAGAAGAAAAGAAGATATGAAGACATGCTGCTGTGTGTATATGTTCTTAGGGACGTTCGTTAATTAGACTGGAACTGGGTCTAATTCATATTTTTCTATGATTGCATTTAGAGGGATGTGGTGCTTGCTGTTTAATGACCAAACAATGTGAATTATTGCCGTTGTTTTGGAACTGAGCAGATTAAAATTTGGTGTAAACGTCAACTGAGTTTTGAGTATATATCTAATGAACAGGCACTATGAAATACAGCTGATACTGTACATATGTTAGCAAACCATAGCATTTTATTAGAATATGCCATGGCATAAATTGCTCTGATACGTGATGAAAGCGTATCCTACTTCCATTATATGTTGGGGATGATGTACATTTTGTCACGCTCCGCAAAAGTGGAAAAGTGTTCTCTTTTTTCTTGACCCCTATAGTATATAGTGGAATTCTGGTATGAAAAGTTATAGCGCGAGAGATAAAATTTTACACCCACAAAAAAGTGGAACATCCAAAACTTGACCGAAACCCCCCTTCCCTCTAAGTGGAACACTGTTCCACTTTTGCGGAGCGTGACAAAATGTACATCATCCCTTGATATCATCATTGTAATAGACTGCCTGATTGCAATGCACTGAGAAAACCCTTTACAATTGCTTAATACATACATTTATATAAACACGTATCTCATAATTGCAAAAAGGTATTATCAAGAAGAGTCATCAAAGTTCAAATACTCACTAACTTAACACACTGGCCTAGAAAATATGAATATCTATAACATTTGGATACACCTAGGTTTAGTCTTGAATGGTGCTCTGCATCTGGCACAAATAAAAGCAAGCGTATAAATATAACCGGTTGGCATGTGCAGTAATGAAACCCCGTCGAAAAGTATAATACGAACGCACCCACACTGGCACCCACACCACCCAACAAGAAAAAAATAACACTATGTCCAACTCTTCCAGCTACAGCTAGTCAGACTAAATTTAAAAAGCACACACGCATAAATAACAGCAGACCCCTAAAATACACTTTTTTGAAATGGGAAATGTGGCAGTTACAGCCACGCACACCCCCGTACACTCGGCCGCGGTCGTGTTGTTGGTCTGTTGTTGAGTATGTGACGCCGCCGCCGGGGTGAGCAGAGAATGACTCAGCTCCGCAGACGACAGGTGTAATATTGAGTACTCACTCTGTGAATATGTGCGTTGGGCAACTCACGGGGACACGACTATATTCTGCTTTCTTAAAATGGCAATCATTTTAAACACTCTTCGTCTTATGCAGTCCCCAATGAAATCAAATGCCTGATATACAAACTGGCAGTTAGTGCTGTAGGCGACTTGGGCACTGTACTCACATTTATGTCAGTATTTGGACCCGGTGTGCATGTTTGTTCTACGGGTTAAAACCACCTACACAATTGCGCCTTTTGTATTATTGGTGGCGTAATCAATGCCACAGTACAATAAAGTTGTTGTGCACAACTACACATTTTGTACGTCTATTATGTGCACATAAATTACTAAGTATATAGATAATGTTCAACACAGCATAAAGATTACAGAAAGAAAACGATACCAATGCTTATCCCCTATGGGCTGCAAACCAATTTCACTGGATATTAATATATAATGACGCCCATGCGAGGTCTTTTGAATAGAATAACCAATGGTACACTCTTCAAAGGTGGGGCGCTGTGAGTTAGATATATGGGGGGGGGTGTTGAAGAAGACTACGAGCAGGCCTACCAAACCGTCTGCTAAGCTTACTCGGATGTTTTCGTTACTTCTTAATGCAATTATTATTTTTTCAATTGCGACACATGCATCAAATCCTCAGATCAAAACAACCTAGTGTTTGCATTTAACGTAACTTCGTTTCCATAGCACCAATAGATATAAGTCAAAATGCACAAAAAAGGAACAGGAAACCCATTCCATGGAGGTTTTCACGTAGAGTAATTATTCATGTATTAATTATGCAATAATATGCCTAACCTCTGTCATTAAAGACTAGTATAAACGTTTATATTCATCACCTATACAAGACTCTAGATTATAGAGATTAACAGTGATGCATGTTAGCGATACTCATAGGTGATTTTCAATCTCAATACACCGCATGACATCATTTTAAAACTGGTAATTGTAATATGTGCAATGTTACCCATGCACAGCCCCAAACTAATACAGTATTCATTATCCATGTGCTCTATTCATAGAATGTGTTTGGTAGGCCTGCGAGTGGCCAAATTTACGGTACACGATGTTTTGGCCAGGGCGTGATAGACCGTAAAATATAACTAGCCGTAAATTGTGACCGGTCACAATCTGCGTAAAGGTATATTGTGATTAAGCCCGCAACAGCAGTCAAGCTGCCGTAAAATGGGCCCACCGTAAATTGCAATCGATGATGACACGATGCATTGGACGGCTGGCATATGCTCCCAAGTATTACCACCCCTATTACGTCATTGTAGGCCTATGGCGCAAGTAAAGAGCTTTCAAATGACACCACAGTGGTCACGCTACCAACATCCTAGCCTGGTCTACGCCTGGTCAAAGCTGGACCTCGGATGGGCTAAAATGCCTACCCTGGAGTGGGCGGCGCGGCCGCTACAGAGACGTGAAGTTGAACCCCTTCTTTCACCGTCACTTGTCAACGTGTCTAGAAGTATAGTACATGAAAAGGCATCTACTCTTCAAGGGCTTTCTATTAGTGACAGCCCTATTACCATACGCCATAGAACAAGACATGGGAGATTCCTTAGGGTGATCAGAATTTACGGTGGTCACATTTGGGGGCAACTTTTGTAGACCGTAAATTATAACCGGTCACAATTTACGTTGTTCATATCATTTTTTATAGTCTAGCAGTATATATGTGGTACAGCAGTATGCATAATGTCTCAAATACAGGATAAAATATTTCTTCTTTTAGACTGTGATTATTTGAAGAGGTTGTGCATTACAGGGTCTGCGATGGAGTGGGCAGGAATTAAGCCGATACAGTCCCAAAGCGTACTCGTCATCTGTCACCATAAGCGTAATTTATCCATCTTCATGTAATGAACCTATATAGAATTAGAGAGTTCGTTCGCCTCACCTGGAAATCAGAAAAGAACACCAATAACCCCATTCAGCGCTTGCGTGTGTGGCAAAGTATACCTCGTCACTGAGGCGTATACATCGTGTACACGAACATTATGGAACATAAACGACACAGTTAACTTGCTTTCAGTGGCGCTCTATACAGTTGTGTCATTGACATTGTTGAGCATGATTTCATTACTATGCCGTAGGCTCGTATATCGAGACAATATGCACAATGCCGTGGTGATTCGATATGCAAGCTTCGAATATTAAGTAAATAGCTTTGATCATTTATTAATACATATACTACAATATTCATATAGCTATAGATATGTACAATACAGAATAGGATGACCTACTGCACTACCATACCGTGATGTGTAACTCAACAATGTACCTACACAAGCTAGGCATACAATATACCAGACAATCGGACTAGCAGATAAGGAGATAGTCAAGTAAGCAGGCAGTATGGCCAGTATCTACCGTGTGGACACGGGGGCCATCTGGAGAAAGGTGTTACCGGTCCGGGATAAGATAGCCGAGGTCTGAGGCTGTAACCAGCCAAACAACACTACACACTGCGGGATGGATTGGGTGCTAATGGAGCCACGGAAATGTGCCTGATTGAATGAAGATACCGTGTGCACGTAAACAGCGACACGTAACGTGTTCATATGCACCTTCCATCTGAAGCTCAAATGCTTTTTGGAATGAATAGAAGATAGTGCATGTGCACGTACCGTACATAGAATAAACATACACAAGTACTCGTGCTTTCAAATAATTTACAATTATATTATTTGAGGGCTTCGTTGCAAATATATTTGCAACTATTCCTGCACACATCGCTCTTCATTATGTAATTGTGTGCGAATAGGTTTACGTACCAGAATGACTAAACACCCACCATTTAACATCCGTTTTTAGATAACTGGTTTAAATGCATGGATGTACAATCAAACAGCCATTTGAAAATCGTACTGTATCGCTATGGTGCGAAATTAGCCATGTATTTAGGTACTTCAACTAACTCATCTTCAATATTGTAACGGAACATATGCAATTTAATTCATGTACATGTAGCTGTCCTCGTCATTTGGACCAGTGTAGTCCCCGCCGAGCTTACAAATAAACATTCACAGTACTACCATAGGCAGATCCAGGGTGGGGGCGCAGGGGGCGCTTCAATCCCTATGGTTTTTCATGAAATCACTTAAGTGCGCCCCCCCCCTTCCTTAAGTGCACACCCTTTTCAAAAAAACTGGATCTGCCTTTGGATACCCAGGGGGGATAAAATATTGCAGGGGGGAGGTGGCTGGAGAAATGGTGTTGAGGGTTACTCAATGTTGTGCTGTTAAAAAGGGCACGGAGATTGTTGCGCAGTTTCAAGTTTTTTTTAAGATGGGATCGAATCACTCGTTTTCGCTCTCAATTTGGAGCAATTCATATAATATAGTAGGTGGCGAAGAGGTCATTTATTTGCTTACCTATCGGATAGGTGGCACTTAATTTACAATAAATTGTAATATTCAGGTGTCTGTGTGTGTGTGGGGGTTCACTCAATCCTTACTGAACTCCTTTCGAACTCACCGACCGACCTCCCCCAAGCAATATTTGATCAGACATGGGGGAAGTGGGATTATTTCTTGCCACCTCACACCCCGTTCCTTGTGGGTAAGTTCGTAACTTCATCCAAACCTGTTAGTAATTACATGTACCAGTGCATTATTTTTTCTTTTACTGATACGACACCTGTGCGTCGTAATAACGACTTCCTTCGCACGTGGGAACCCATTACAAGCATACAATTGAATATTTGTCAAATTGAAATGGATAAATTTCCACGAACTTCATAATATCAAAATAGTGTAGGGTAAGTAAGGATGAAATTTCCCATGGACGTTGAATGACTTGTCTGGTTCAATATCGATTCTTCCGGCAACGTTTTTCTTGCCTTGGTCTTGGACTTGTCCTCGCACATCTATTTGCTTTGACAGCTTCGTTGCGTCTCTACTAAGCATATTTGTTTATGCATTCGTGTTATAAGTTGTGGCTATACTGTGCATATTGCAGTATACATGTAGCTGAGAGCTCTATTACTCGCCTGTGTCGATGCCATAATTAATAGAAACCGTGCATACATCAGCAGAAATAGTGAGTTGTATGGCTGTTGCAATTTAAACAATCTATAGACGTTTACAGCGAACGTTTTGGTGTAAAAACCACAGGTAGATCCAGGTTTCCAGCGAAAATCGGGTATGTAAGAATTCTATGAAATCGGCATACTCTATTGTAAGGTGTGCGTCCCTGCAAAGACTCATCATTGCCTCTTCTAGACCTTCAAGTGCAAAGTCTTCCTTTTTCTTTCATTTTAGTTCGCAAATAACCTCAGCAAGTCTGAAACGTCTAGTATACTAGTGCTTATACGAGTTTGCCATTTACGCATCAACAATCAATGCACAATACTTACCCTGCCAATCGCATCTGTCAAATTTCTAATATCTGAGATCACAGCAAAATTATTGTGATCCATCACACCTCCATATCCATCTTTTGCATACTGAATCCATGGAGTTTACACTGCCTTGGATGAACAGATTGCGTTTAACATTAGCACCTTACTCCTCTCTCATTAAGTTTAGCAGATGTTCACCACGGAGTTCTGCTAGTGCGTATTCACCTCTGTTATTCCCACCAGAAACGCACCGTACAGATTGACCCCGAAATGATCCTGGGCTGCTGCGCTGTATTTTAGTCCATTTGCCTTATTTCAATTAACTATACATGTAAGTCGTTGCAAAAATTTTATGAATCAGAGTAGAGATGTCAATAAGCACCAAATTTGATATATTAAAGCTTTGCTCAATTTTAGAGGCTTTTCCGTATTCTTACGTTGACAATCAGCCAAGAGATTGCCAGAAATTACAATGATTACGTTATACTGAATATAAATAATAGCCTCGTAGTTAGGACATTGGAAATCAATGCACGTATTTTGTTCTCCAAATGTTTTGACTCACAATTGATCAAATAAGCCGTCACGTAATTAATGTATATACAAGTATGCGTAAGTGTCATGAACATGTGTCGTGGTATGTCTTGCAGATTCCTTCATAACTTTACTGTATGGTATAGAATACAGTTGCCTCGCATACACGTACACTACCACTAACGTATTGTACATAATGATATTAAGCATTCACAATACGATACGCTGAATTTACAAGTCCAAATATATTTGGAGAATATCCAAATGATAGCCATGTATACAACACAACTGTGTCTCATAGTCACTGCTCAAAATGTAAGTAATAAACTATATTCTATCTATACATAATTAAATGGCGATAATGAGGGAAATGGTGAAAAGATGTTCCGACATAATGTATAGAAAGAGTATCTATTCAATGGTGTATATGGTGTAATTTTTAGCCTTACAGAATACTCTATATATCTTTTGTATACACGATAGAATTGAGTATCATTAACAACACAATTACATATTTAGGTAATCTATTGTCAACCAGGAACAGCATCTTTGTTACGGAAAGTGAGATCACATAATACAGCATGTAAAAATATGACTGTATGAAAGTGTATGTTCATCTTAGTCTTTCACACATCGATAATATGCGCATGGTGCCTTGTACGCAGCTCTATAAGCAATGTCACCCCCATAGTGTTGCTCGACTGTTTGTAATATACAGCAGTACTCGCAGTCTCAATATGGAAGGTGGACTACTACTACTTCTCTCTCTCTCTTGCTTCTCTTTAGTGGACACCTTTCTTTCTAATACGACGCTTGATAGTTAGCACAGCGATCGTTTTCAGACATGATACTTATAATAAGAAAGTTTCTTTTTTTCTTTAACCTGTCATTACAAATCATGGACCATCCCTGCATTGTATGTCGGTTGTAAGTAACGAGCACGTTACCTACGGTAATTTGTAAAAAAAAAGACAGGTATTGATATAAGTGTACGGATTATCCCAGTGGCAGAGAATTAACAATTACTTGGTATTTCCTAGTAGTCAATGACTGTGTCTACATCTGATTGGGTTACATGGTGTGGAATGTTGATTATATAAACACGTACTCAGTAAACTCTATCTCTATTTCAACTGGGTAAATACTCTTTGAATGTTTCATGCATATCGTGGCCATTTCAGCATATATTAAACAATTTAATTCAGTATGTATGGAGGTTATTGTTATTTCTTATAACAAATCGACTATAGTTCAACTTTCTTCGTTTTAGGCTGACGGTCACATTGAAAAGTATTGGGGGTTCTTCTTCAGAACACAACGTTTTACCGTGGTGCATCAATTTGAACCAATACTACAATAACTAGGTGTTACTAACAGAATGATTGGTTCCGTTTTTGTTTCATTGTACACCAAGTGCATGTTTAAACGTCGATTGAGCACACTGAGTAATGAGGAAGTGAGCATGCTTGTGTTTGCACAGACACACAAACACAAACAAAACAAAGCAGTGTTGAAATAACAACAAAAATGTACTGCAGCAGTAGTGTGTGCGCCATAGAGTATACTCACTTGAATCCCAGCCCCGTGGGTGGTGTGTTGGCCCCCGTGGCCGTGGCAGGCGGGATGTTGCAGCCGAAGAAGGGCACCGCGTAGGTGACGACCCAGGCGCGAGCACCGTAACAGTCGTAGTAAGGCCGCGTCCACACGCCATGGCGTGAGCCCGTCTCCACGCCTGGCGTGGCATTTACGTACAACTCGGCCGCCTTCGCCGTGTATCCGTCTTCGCACATGCGGCGCGCGGGAAACAGAAGCTCCGAGTAGTCACGCCCGCGCAGCCGCCAGAACCATTCGAAGCCCTCCGTGCCGTTGACGGTATACTTGCCCATGGGTTGCGTGGCGAGGGCGAGGTCCCTGACATGCACGGCGTCTCCGCGAGCAGCACGGTACGCATACGGCGCGAAGTGCCGCCGCTTCGTGCCTCCGCCGCCAACACCGCCGCCTCCGTACTGGTCGCGGTCAAACGCCACTGTGGCCCCAAATATCACGTGTTTGGGTGGAGGCGGGGGTGACGTAGAGAAGGGATGTGCGACGTCCGAGCCTGCATACGTTGATGGCGCGTCTGAGGTAGCGTCTGACGTGACGAGCGAACGTGCGAGCGCGTAGAAGAAGACGTCATTGTAGAGGCCGTCTAACGACGCCCCAGCGCCGCGAAACATGGTGTTGAGCGTGTTGGCGACACGCCGTGCGGCTGCCGCCTGTGCCGCGAAGCCCGACAGGGACGCACCCGCGAGGCGAGCGTCGAAGTGCAGTGAAGACATGGCCGAGCAGTTTGTGGACGCCTGGACCTCCTCCAGATAGGCGAGTCCCGCGGACACGGCGTCCAGGCCGCGCGTTGCACGTGTCACTGCGTCACGCGTATCGTCCCCCACGCTACGTGCCTGGCCCGCCCGACGCGCCCGGGCCCCCCGCGGGGCACACAGCAGCGCAAACGCCAGCACGGCGGCCACTGACGCGAGGGGCACGTCACGTAACATGGTAACCATCACGAGCGCTGATCCTCTCCCCCGTGCATGCAGCTGGCGACAAGGCGATGCAGGACGAGCATGTTGTCCCGTACTGGTGTTTATCCTCTCACTGCCGTGTCCTTTTTTGTGGAGGTTTCTCACACCCGGCGGGGCCCGTCTACGTGGTGGGTGCAACGGGAGCTGGATATCCTGGTAAGCAGCAGCACACTGTGGTCGTCCCCGCTACTGTCGTCGTTTCTAGTCATAATCACGGTGCGATCCGCCGCCATTTTGACTCAGCTGACACATCTGTGCTGGCTGGGCTCAGCTCAGGTCGCTGCTGCTGTGTAATACTCACCGTCGCCGCCGCCGCTCGTGTTGCTCAAGTCAGCGATAGCAGCGCCACTCTGGTTTGCGACGGCACTTGGTATAATTACCATCTTTGCCGGAGACGTTATAGAAAGTGCAACTGCTGAAGGAACTTTGGAATGGTTTTCCGTGTATGCTTATATACATGATGTCAAAACACGAACGATGTTCCAGGTCAAGTTTGATATCATCTCTACAACACACAGTCCATAACGTGACAAGATCACGTTGCTCTAATTGTCTTATGCACAGTCCAGGGGAGTTTTGCAATGTTGTGCAATGCTGATTTTGTGGGCCAATATCCAAACATCTATTTCATGTAAGAATGATGTGCACATGTCAGGATGAAGTATACAATATATACTTTCTAACGAAATATCTTCAATACAAGCACCAATGTTCTTCTGATCTGACAGACGGAGTAGAATATGTAAATTTTGCGGGTCAAAGTAATACAATTCTTGTTGTATCACAACAGAAATATAATTCATCTAACAATTCACGTGGCATAGGTCTGCACAGTATATAACAGTAAACACTGTCGTTTATTTGTACAATTCCCACTAAAATGCTCACAACATCGTGCTACATGCTCCCATCAACGGTTTACAATACCCAACATAAAGGGATTTGTCCAACACCGTGAGACAGTTGAAGTAACATGAAGATGTGTCACTGTGATTTTCTGTGAGATATTTCATATACACTTGTTTTAAAGTTGAAACACTGTGCAATATCTATTTGTGCCATAACTTTTAGTTTTTCGTATGCGTAGTATGAAAAGTTAACACCATTGACTAACTCACGTATTATTGTTATTTGATAATGTGTTATACAGTGGAGCTTACTGAGTCCACTGTTGACCAACATTTATATAAATCTCTGTCGTCGTTTTATAACTTGGATAAGAAATCATGACTCGGGGTCCATTATCAACTTGTGTCTATGCATCGTGTAGGCCTTATAGAGAGTAGCTGCCGTGCTAGGATTGAACATATATGTACGAGTTTTATAATCAACAAAATCCATACAAAGTTGCATTATTTAAGATACACTCCCACATAAGCATTCTAAATCATGCATCAGATGCATGAAAGAATCGTTCTAAATCGCCCTCAATCAAATACTGACTTGATTCCATTTTATGCATAGTGTGTCTATTGCGGATCTTACGACCACGTCGTTGTGAGACCCGTAGATACCACCATCATGCTCAGTTTTGTCTGTGTCTATTATAGTGTGGCAGCATCCCATAAACGATAAAAATATTTGTGTGTGTGTGTGTGTGCGTGCGTGCGTGCGTGCGTGCGCGCGCGCGTGTGTGTGCGTGTGTGTGTGTGTGTGTGTGTGTGAAAGTAGGCCGGTGCTCATGAGTGGTTCGAGCATTCAGTAGATACCGCCACCATTCAACAAGTGCTATAATTATTTTGTATAAGATTAGAGTGGAAATTTGCATGTAAAGTTCCGTATGCTATATTCATTGAATGATCATGCTTAAGCATGCAGAACAACTCAAACCCCGTTTCCAAAAGGCCGACCAGGGCCAGCTGAGAGACATATGTGCATTTTAAATGAAACCACAAACATCGTGAAGCATTGCATCACACATAACTATTAGAAAATGCGAAAATAAACTTATCAAAATTCGCCTACTAGTAAGCTTCGAACTCACAAACTAATGGTCGTTAACTCAGTGGGTGTGACATATTTTTACTCGTGTAACATGTTACCAGTTTGTTGTAGGGTCCCTCGATACAGTGGTTACAGATATGTTGTTATGGCTATGTTGTTACAGATATGTTGTTACAGAGGTAGGAATATGCTCGGTATACGAAAGTTGTGAACGGGATTATATCGAGGAATATAGCTATACTATTTGCAATGGAATTGTACCATAAGTATTATAGTTTTGAAAAGGTGGTTTAATGTGTGTCACAACTAGATCTATTAAATTTGAACACAACAATCTTGGAATTATACGATAAACTACATACAACTATACTTTATTGAATATTTACGCGTGACATTACTTCAATAATGATTATAAAGAATTACAACATTCGCCCTAATATGTCATATAGGTTTAGGGATAGTCACTGTGTACATTTTGTCACGCTCCGCACAAGTGGAACAATGTTCCACTTAGGGGTGGGGGGTTCGGGTGGGGTGGGTGTCAACAAAAAAGAGAACATTGTGCCACCTTTGCGGAGCGTGACAAAATACACACCATCCCTTTTAGGTCACATACATACGGCTTAGGTCCATAATGCAATCATATGATTCGCACCTGGGAAAAAGAAGTATTTCTGTATAGGATTCTCCTTATTCTCGTTCCATTCTACCATGTAATTGTAGAATTATCATTGTTTTACTTTTTCAAATTTAGACATCGTTTAAAATGCCATACAGTTTTATCTTTATGTAATCTATGGTAGACATCCTTGTAAGGATAATCTTATAACAGCATACACACTAGACATTTCAACTGAGCTCCTGGATGAATTATAATTATAAGTGCTCACTTCTTCCACAGTATCACACATAACCTACGTCAGTATCAATTCCTTGACAGGTGATTATCTTCATCATTAACATTCCCCATTGTCATTCTCTACTCAATAAGTTCACATAAAGTCAGATAATAAGAATGGTTACGTCTATATACACATACATGTAACTGTAACCAAAACGTATACATATCAAACTTCAGGAATGATCACTTATTGCTGACTCTGGACTTCGACCGCCCGATGCTAGACGCGCGTCCACCCTTGTTAGTGCCATTCCCACCGTTAGTCTTACTAGCTTTGCTAGCATCGGTTGGCACCTTTGAACCGGCTGCATTAGATTTATCGGCTGCCTTTCGTCGCGAGCTGTTACTGCGGTTCCTTTTGCTGCCTCCACTTGTGCCCAGGCTGTTCTTCATCAGCTGGGCTGTAAAAGGAGAATAATATGCACACTTAAGATTTGATAGCTCTCTTACAACCCATTCGTGTAACCAATTTGAAAAAGTTAGATCTATACTATATACTTCAAAGTTTCTGAAGAAACTCTTATTGTGATATGGTTCTAGTGCTCTTACGACTTTACATTAACACCAGGCCCTTGGCATCCTTATCACACCATATCTTTCTCAACTCCCCGGGGAGCATACAGCACAATTGCTGCCGTAGCGGCGCAGACGTGCTAATCATTCACATTTGCGTTCACTTGCCTGACCTGTACCTATTTAACGTGTAGGTACCACGGAGACGTGTGCAACCTGTTAGAGGTAAGTTTTCTCAACATTTACCACCAGACCCGAGACCGGGAATCGAACCCACGACCTGCTGGTCACGAGTCCAACTCCCTATCCACTCGGCCATGGAAGCACACTTTGACTATCCACTCGTCCCCTATCTTTCTAATGTGAACTTTGAAATTTTCGAGAAGTGATAATTGGCAACACATAACTTGAAGTCGCTCAAGAATGACATTCTTTCCCAAGAGAAGATGCATACACAATACAACCATACCAACAGCAACTAAGACAGGGGTCTATACTACGGATGAGACATGGGACTGTATTCTTGAAGCTGCTTAAATCAGTTTCAGCACAATTTTAGCATATGGGCAAAAATAAATAGCATATGACGTGTACGCAAGTATGGGTAATGATCGTGTGGACTTACGGATCCTGAGGGTGTTTTTTTCCAGTTGTATTGTAATTGTAATGAGTGTACTTTAAGAATTACGTGATACAAGGCATACCCATGAAATTGTCTGTGAGGAAGTCCTTGTCTTCTAGGAGTGGTGTGTACACAGGATCGCCGTTATCTTTCCCTGTAATGATGAGAATGTCACACGTTTTTATAACAAATGGGGAGGCCACCATTACAAGTTCTATGGTCATGCACATGCCTCATTTTAAAGTATTCATTGACAATTCGTTAGTGTGTTGTTTCCGACCATAAGCCTCTGATGCCCCGGATCATGAGTGCGGAGGTAGTATGTATAATCATATGATTGCCATACATCATACACATTACCATGTATAACGGATATCTATTGTTTATTGTTATGTACATGGTATAATATTTGTAAATCATAGTAGTATACATACACCATCCACTTCCAAGGATGCTGGTGCCCATGTTTCATCAGTCTCAATGTGAGCTCTTGTGGACCCTAATTTATTAGCCTGGTATGACCTTCAAAACCTTTGACCCCTAACCGTTTTTAAGGATGTTAGACTTTCACATGATGTGAGAACAAGGCATCCGCAGTCTAGTCAAATAAGTTCAAGTTTGTGGTGAATGCAAAGTTATGGGTATTGGAAATTATCTGTTTATGAGGTGTCACCGTTGCCCGGTGCTTTTGATTCCTACTTTTTCGACTTGTTTGAGAAACCCAAAATCAGGGACTCTAATATTTAGTAGTGTACATACAGTCCAGATTGGGTTTCGTATGATATGGTAGTACTTACTGTCCACTCTGAGCAGTATAAGCCTCTCTCTTTCTGCCAGTATCTCGTTAGCATACTTCATGGGAAATTCCCTCAAGTTCTTGATCGTTCCAGTTTCATCAGACAGCTCGATTTCTAAAAGTATCGACATAAGTACAATGTACTTCCTGCAAGGTGTGAGATTATGTTTTCTCAGTAAGAATGTTGCATTTGATATGAAAGATTGGTTAAGCTGTCCATATTAGGTCTATGCAATGTATAACACAACATTTATCAAATTAACGTGATCATAGTGATTATGAGAGATTAGTACTGAACATAGAGGGTGCATACGGAATGCATCACCAAACTCAACACTGGAGTTTGGTTTTGTGGAAGCCTAACAATCAATCTATGTGCATGTGTAGTAGAATTATTAAAAATTTTCAGAAGGCGCTCAAACATTATCCATTAGTAAAAATATATGAAAATAACTGTCCAATAATTATTGAAAATGTTACTAATTCGTATTCTGCAATATGTTTTGTTTACACGAGAATACCATTTGAAACTATAAGAATAATAAAATAAGCTATAGAACAATAATGATAGTAAATAACAATGCTAAAGGTAACTATCTTAAAAATGTGAATCTCAAAAAAGCTGTCAAGGTATGAACTGTACAATAATTGTTAACTACATGCAGTTAAATAAACGTCCTTACATATAAGTGATTATTATTATCACCCTGGGATTCTTTATTATGTTTGCTTTTCTAATTGCTGATATCGATATAAATGCATCACAATCAAATCAAAGTATACATGTATAATTTGGAGACTTGGGGCTAGTTATGTCGTTTAATTTTTTAAAGAAGGCTCAACAATCTGAACACAACTATCACTAGTCCTTTATGTGTAAATCATATCAAACGCCTTCATTCCCAAAGCAATATACAACCTTACTAGCCCTTGCGTCTGGATTTTTTACAGATAGAATAACCAGCTCAATTGCTTAATTCATAGTGAATCACAATGTCTAAAGATTTGATTAAACGAATTATATCAATTTGAAATACAGTTGATACTTGAGAATGACTTAAAAGTTGACACTTGAGTTCGAATATAGTTACCTGGGTCGGCATCGTCTGAAAAAGAGCAGTACAACATCTAAACATCAAAACAAATACAAAATGTACTATGAAGCTAGCTATTTGAGAGACCAGTCATCTTGTTTTAGTCTAAACACCTATAAATAGACTCAGCCTTTCTCTTTTGGAGCCTTGTCAGTTTCGATTGGGGGCTAACTCACTTTACTTTTAGTATTTACTGAAGGGTTGACAGCCACTATCTGACTATCATCGTGATTATCTATTCCTTCCTATTAAATGGCCACCCTCTACACGGGGATGGCCATACTACCTTAGAGACTAGCCTATCTCCTGTGAAAATCTATCCACCGTAGGTCTGCCACCCTCTCTTGATGCAAGCCACTCTCGTTATGAGGCTAAGCTATCTATATGATACGTCTTTTGATCTCTACTGAGCGTCGGGAACAAATGGCAGTACTGCTTGTCTACAGCAAAAATACTCGTGCTTATGGAGACCACAGCGATCAATTGAAATGCGTGTTCTGTATGGGGAAAGTGCGGCGAAATTACTTAGATGAGGCAGCACAGAGACGGTAGCAAAGTTTGGGGCTCCAAAGTTTAAGTTGACAAAAGTAAGCGTCAAAAGTTTGCCATCTCAAGCTTTCACTATACGTCCAATTCAGGAGTGACGTTGCCCTAAGCAGTAAGTACGGAGCCAATACGTTAGACAGTACGTCATTACCTGCCGTAGACATTGAAAAGGGTTCATTAACTGCCGATTGTGCCCGTAGCTTTTAGCAGGCTATAATAAATTCTTTAACTATCTAATTTCACATAGACAATGACAGCTCCGATTGCCCTAGAAGAATCCAGACAATGAGACAAAAAATTTTTCCAGCCATTTTGTGGTCCGGCATGTGCATATTTCGTGGTCAAAACTTATGGGATCGTCTTGAATAACGGTCGGTTACTTTTCAGATAGAATCGATGAAAAGGCAGGCTCATTGGACCATTTGGAAATAGCACACCATAAAACGGGAACATCTTTATGAGCATCGTCAGCATGGCCACCTTTAAGCAGAAAGACATTGTGTTGATCTACAACTCAATAATCCTTAACGGGATCCCACAGGCCGATAAAAATCAAAATCACTTTTCCAGTGAAGTGATGACGATTTTTGGGCCACAATCAAACAGAAGTATGTCATTTCCTCAAGGAAGCATTAATCATGGGGCATCATGAACAACCGAACTTATGGGACAGATGCATCTGTTTCATGCTTCCCTTGCTTCGTATTGTAACGGCAGTGGTGGCACTTACGGTTTCATCTTTCGACCATGTATCTTTTTGAAGCAGCAAACGAACCCACAGCCATGAGAAAGACACGGAACCAGCCAGCAGTTCACCATTGCGTACCGAACCAGCCAAATCACTCTAACTATGAGGGCAAATCGCCCACGATCCACATCGAAATGACACTAAGCCGCTGGCGTCTTCTGGAGCATCTAGAACTACAATTGTCTATATGAAATTGGGGGTTAAAGGAACATTCTCCTTCAATGCATAAGCTTGTTTACAAAATACTGATTGAATTGTTAAACTTTAGCTACTTTTCTAACGTGGGTGGATTGTGATGTTTCGGTTCTTCATGCAGGTCATTGTTGCATTAGTACTTGCATTCGAACACACATTTTATGTTTGAGAAAAAAGATGCACTGCTTAGAAAGCGCAAGTCTAGGAATCTTAGCACCACGTATATATATATTTGTTAACACTCTGTACCTACAGTAACCATAATACACAAGAGAACACTGTATGCACCTGTTATACTCGTATTAAAGTAAATGATTATGACATAAATATATTAACTATATCCTCTAACTATCATCAGACCATGCAAGAGGAAAATCATTGGGATATGAGAACAGAATCATAACATCTTATATATATATATGGAAAGGCATTAATACTTTGTCAACAAACACAATAATCTAATCCATATATAATATCACTATCCTATTTAACATATACACCACACTGTGTGCATTTTAAAAGAACTCACCGAACCCTGAAAAGATTAAGCTTTTGTTAAATTTTGTTATTCTTATCGTTATAGTGTATTGTGTGATCTACAATTTATTTACGAACTTCTAATGACTGCATCAATGATGCAACTCTTTACCATATAAACTTTGTGTTAAAGCTATGATGGAATAATGTGTCTCTCGCTTTGGCGGTAAACTCACTGTAGTTTAGCATAGCCCCAATCCTTAACAAGAAGTCACATATAGTATCACTTATTTGAAAAGTGCAATACTACTCTACTTGCATCGCACCTAGGTCTCCACCACACCCTCCACCCGATTAGCAGGGACGTACCTTCCTCGCTGCCGCCGCCGGAGCTGCCTGAGCCCGAGGAGTCAAGGACACAACGCTCCCTGATGTTGTTGAGTAGGCTGATGCACTTACAGTTGGGGTTGAAGATCCCCTCCTCCTTTTCTGCAAGAGTACGATGTAAAGCTGAAGTCGTAAGGTTTAGAGCTTGTGTAGCGATGATCAGGGAAAGGAGGAATGGTTGAGTCGAAAGTGTTATTAGGTTGCATGAGGTAACTATTTTGGGGCAGTGTTGCTTCATGTCCTGTTATACTGCTTGCATTTTCATAATCTGTGTTGCAAACTTCCATATTGGATTCGCGCGCAGCCATGAATCTACGGTATCACAGCAAGAACCCTGGATCTGATTAAATATTTACCCATTTAGAAATACCTGGAGAATGGTTCATTAACTGTACGGGTCTAAGAAAGCCAGTGATCCACCAAACATCCTTTTAGGCACTCAACTAATTGCAATACTCTTATTTGATATGCAGAGTTAATTAGTATCATGGAAAACGCTAATCATGCTTCTTATCTACTGAATTGTCTTCATACGCTTTCCTGTAAACATTAATGTGTATAATTATGTACATTTGTTTGCTGCTGTGGTGTACGATACATGATGATACTGTTGGGCGATGGATGCACTTGCTTACACTCTCTTTAGAGATGTGCCGTCGACAAATACCGTGTCACAACACTGTAATGTGTCATTCAATAATATAAAGTATTCTGAAAAGACAAACTAACATAATAATCATTCAATAATAACCTACCTGTTCATTGCCAGGCAAAGATTGGAGTGTGTGTGTACACGTGTGTCAAATGTTAACAATCATTGGAATTTAAAAGTATTATCATTACCGAACATGACCACCAGACAATTCATATAAATATCTTATAAGGTGAAACATTATTACAATAACATTCACTATAAGTTGGAACAGCAGTGTAAACAATGAATATAGTTAGGTGTGTTCATACATTGTTGCCCAGGCACATTACCAAATTCATGATCACGGTTTCTATTGACTTGGCAACATTTACAACAACTTAATGCAAAATTAATGGCGTTGATTACTCCAAGTGCACAGCAACCATAGCTAGTTTACAAGTTTCAACTCTCTTGGGGTAAATGAAGTTGAACGAGAGGGGGAGACATAGATTTATATATAGTTTTATATAGGTTGGGACATTTTCATGGCATCCCATATTTTTAAGCAGGTACGGCATGGGAATGGTCTTATTTTCATGGTATATTCAATTTCCGGCAATTGACCAGGTGTTTCTGTTTGATGTATCTAAATTTGCGGTTTATATGCTGCTCAAAAGATATACTGTTTGTGATTATATGTATGTTTCCCAATGTAAATGTTTTTTTATGCAAGCCAGGAAAGTGCAATTTAGTTATAGATAAGTAAGCTGATAGAATGTATATAACTTACAATAAAAACATCTGAAGTATACTTAAAGAGCTCATATGAGTTTCTGATACTTTTAATAGATTCTATACGAATTGTACTGGCAATGGTCAGTTGAATAAT
>CM032662.1:26107446-26125343 GCA_019095985.1 Streblospio benedicti | reverse complement strand
TACAGAATATGTAAAAACAATTGGTGTGCAAATGTAAAAAAGTTTTTGACAAATTCGGACTTGATGAGTATTTTAATAATAAAGAAAATTGTACTATTGATAATGTAAAGCAAAAATTGCTCGAAGTTATGGAGGAGGGAAGTGAAAGAGGAAATATTGATGAAACCTAAATTAAGAACTTTTAATCTATTCAAAATAAATGTGAAATAGAACCTTAAAAATATACGCTAGACAAAAAGATCATTATTTGCACAATTTAGAACTGGTATATTACCACTTAAAATTGAAACTGGTAGACTGCCGCTCGATGAGCGAGTGTGTGAAATGTGTAATTTAAACAAGATTGAGGATGAATTTCATTTTCTATGTGAATGTACAATCTATGAAGATATTCGAAATAAATACTATGACACTGTTATGAGAAGATATCCAGAATTCAATGATTTGATAGATAAAAATAGGTTTAAATTTCTTGTTACTATTGGATGGAGAGAAACTGTAAATTATATTGTAAATGCCTGGAATATACGCAAGACAAAATTATATTCATGATTACTTAAATGATATATTACCTATATTTTACCTGTATCATATATTTATGTCACGTGACATATATATGTAAATACTTCAAACAATTTCATTACACTGTTTGTAATCTAAATTATTACTAAAGGTATCTATTTGTACCTTTATTGTTTTCTCTGTAAGTGACTAATAAGCCCCGAAATATCTTATAAGGGCTGGGTATAATTAATGCACAATTAAAAGTTTTATGATTTGTATATACTATGTCACTATAATAAATAAAAAATCAAATCACATTCAACTCTCTTGGGGTAAATGAAGTTGAACGAGAGGGGGAGACATAGATTTATATATAGTTTTATATAGGTTGGGACATTTTCATGGCATCCCATATTTTTAAGCAGGTACGGCATGGGAATGGTCTTATTTTCATGGTATATTCAATTTCCGGCAATTGACCAGGTGTTTCTGTTTGATGTATCTAAATTTGCGGTTTATATGCTGCTCAAAAGATATACTGTTTGTGATTATATGTATGTTTCCCAATGTAAATATTTATATGCAAGCCAGGAAAGTGCAATTTAGTTATAGATAAGTAAGCTGATAGATGTATATAACTTACGATAAAAACATCTGATATACTTAAAGAGCTCATATGAGTTTCTGATACTTTAGTAATAGATTCTATACGGAATTGTACTGGCAATGGTCAGTTGAATAATTATTTTCAATCTATTAAGTTCGTGAGTTAGTCGCCTGACATCATCTGACGATTTAGTTTGTAAAAACCCCACGTTTGTTAGAAATTGAATTGGGATGGTTTGATAAGAGATTATTATATCATTTTTGACATAAATTTCAGTGGTAAGTAATGTGATTAAAATGACAGTAAATAGTTTTCCTTAAACCGTTTTTTTGATAATCAAGTAAATGATTAAATAATTGCACATTATCATTCCCTAAAAGTAGCTTTGATAACAGCTAAATACAGATGTAATGACATGAATACAGCAACCTATGCATGGTGAAATATGTGCGATGATATCTCTACGAAGATTATACCTACTTAATCATAAGATATATCCAAACATACAGACAATTCAATACAAACAACAGTCATTTATCAGATATGTATGAAATTAGAATAGAGAGATTAGTGTGTTAATCCGTGTAATCTGTTATCAGGCATTACCTGGTGGCAAAGCCATACCACTCGGACCCCATTTCCATTGCCATCTATATGGTGATTACTTGATCAATAGCAGTTAATATTGGCTTTGAAGCACTGGTACTATCAATCAATCAATCAGTCAGGCAATCAATCTTTCCTTTAAAATGCTAAATCTTACTTATGAAATTACGCATTTTCATCATTTTTCGAAAGTGGGACAATGCTCCTAAATAGCGATTGTGGTGAAGTCGTGTGTGGTAGAAGTCTCAAATCAATTAGATTGCTCACAATATTTACAAAAAAACATATTTTACAAATATACAAGGTCCAATATATGAAAGGTTTTCAATATATGGGATACACAGATTAATAATGTAACGATGACTGCATGCACACTTTTTACGTTTCTAGCCTATCTCCTACTGGAGCTCGTTAATCACACTTATCACCATCTATCAACTTTATGTTAAATAAAAGTGTACGTACGTTTCCATAAGTTCTATTGATTAGAAATGTCATCTGTTGATATTAACTTTTTGCGTGTCTACCAAGCAAAATATAATTCATTAATCAGTTGAATGAAATATTAACTGGACATTTAGTCAGTGCAAGTGACAGCACGGTTAATATGGGACCAACCATAATCAATCGTACAGGGGGGTCATTTGGTATTGACGAAAAATTGAATGCCCTCCCTAACTCTCTACGTTGAAATTGAATGCCCTCCCCGTATGAACATCAAGAAAATGAGCGCCCCCACCCCCTTCCTGGATGAATATGAACAATGACCTACTGTAAAACTAGAATATCTCGTGGCTAATAAATTTTGCAATTTTCATCTAAAAATTATTTTGTGACTATTTGATTTTGATATTTTGGTCCATCCTGGACCTACTTTACATAGGCTATTGATGTTTTCTGACTATTTACGTTTGCGTTTTTGCACCTACCCACGAAATTTGCAATTTAAATTGTGTGCAAACATTTCTAGTTTTACAATACTTTCGTATTATAAAGTTTGATATTGGACAGATTCTCTGAAAACTGTTTAAAGTGTATTGCAATGAATCATTTACTGTCAATGGTCAATGAATACATATATAGCAATCTATTTGACTTGTTGACATTACAATACGGTTAAATCCAAAAGCATGCATACTGCAAGAATGCATCAATTCACAGCAAAAGTGCGTAAAATATGACCGTTTCAGTTTGAGAATTGAGTGCCCCCCTCTCACTTTGAATTATAATTGAGCGCCCTCCCTTCTGTGACCAAAGAAAATTGAGCGCCCACCTCCCACTAAATGACCGCCCCCGCCTCCCTGTACAATTAATGATGGTCGCTTCCTAACGTTTGAGAAAGGGATTATTAAATGAAATCTTCCAACAAATACCATACTAAAATCAAAATATATTGGTAATTGAGGTCAACAAGTCATTTCTTTTATTTATTTTTTATTTGTGAATGTATGTCACGCTATGTACACATAGAGAGTGTTTCTGGTCCTCTGATTCACTGGCAGATCCAGGTTTTCAGAGAGAGGGTGCCCATTGAAGGGATTTCCAGGGGTTTGTACACGAGATCGACGGCGGATTGCCAAAAACCCTACAAAAATGAAGCATTTTGTTGTAAATGGGGCGCCCCCTGCGCCCCCCCGGATCTGTCCATGAATAAGTCAACTATAGGCGCAGCGTATACAACTACATCTGTAATAAACACACTATTCACTCATCGTTTTATTCATACATCTATAGAAGAAACGTGTGCACTGAGGTAACATTATATACGTGTACTCACTCACCTCCATATCGAACTACGACGAACATGGTTGCCCTGGTATTTCGATCATCCAGCGTAATTGTTTTACTTTTTAACAGTCGTTACTGACTTAAGCGACTGACTGTGCGCATGACTCAAACACGCAAAAAGCCTATTGAAGACAAAAAATTGTTCTAGAAATATCCTGTGTGAAACACTTCAGTTCTCCGTACCAATGATATGTGCACTATAGTTCCATAGAAATAATCACTTATGCAGTTTTGATACTTATATAACTAGTTGTATAGGATTTCTTTGAATTGTTTAAATTATAAGTTGTCTATCGAAATCCGAGATAAGTTGTAGTACAATTTCTTATAAATGTTTGCTTTTCTCTCTCACAAAAGTAAGATCATGCTTTGTGAGTGCAAATCAAATATGCGTTAGGTTTAAAAAGTCGTGAAGCTCATAATAAAAGCTTTTGCGCGTCCAGCTCACGTGGTAGTCCAATTGTTTGGTTTTAAAACACACAGGATTTTATTACTCCTGTCTAGATATAAAGTCAAATCAGATACCGTAGTCTATATCATAAAGGCGTCTGAGTCTTATACATAAGGTGATAGATAAAGCCTCATAAATACAACAACTTTGTAGAACATTAACCGTCGACACATGTACTAAGTTTCTATCATAATTGCTCTATCCCAAAAACCCCTGCACATAGCAACAATCCATTATGAAAGGTTAACTCTAGCTCTTTGAATCAACCAATGCTGGGTATACATTTACTAATAAAAAGTAGCTTTGAAGTTCTCGTATTTTCCATTTAGAATAAGTAATTCACATTCATAAAAAGTCACTAATTTTCATACAATTTGTTTTTCCATTCCAAAATCTTGTAAACACTTTTAACGTCGTCGCATCCGTACATACACCCTAAAACTATCCAGATGGTAAAACCCAAAGAAAGGACACAGAAAAGCCACCGGTGTCGTTGACAACGAAAGTCCTTTTGCAAACCTCCAGTAGCCGTGTGCTGGCTGATACTACTGTTTATTGTAGTCCTCTCGGCGCTAATCAATACAAAGCAAACAATGCCTCCGTCGTCACAGATCTGTACTACTCTATTGTTAAGCCCTTTTCGTTTTTGGGATCACCTGCACTGATTACCAGTTTGAATTTAGAAGCAGCTGATTTGGCTGTATCATTTGCAGTCACATACATGTATAGCAGCGTCTCTGGGATCAGACATGTGCATGTTGAGTAAGCACTGCGTAGCAAGAGAGTTGACAATGACCATGGGTGAGTTATTTGGGGGGGAAAAGTTTTATATCGGCTACTATGTGAGTTACGTGTTACTGAAACACTCGATCGATTAAACGTCCTTCTATAATTTTCCACGTGTTGAAAACACTCCCATGGTTTCGCGGACCCCAAATGTGAAAATGGATGAACGTGAAAATTTACGATACAAAATCGAATGTGCCTAAGGGGTTAAGACGACAGGGGGAACACTGGCCGGAAGCAAGCGAGAATCCATTTGAGATTGGATGTAGGCTCTACTTTCTACTATCACTATACAACTTCATCAGTGATGATCACTTGACACAATTAAACAAGTTCTGCGCGGTGGCTTCGATTGTATAGTACGTACTCGTTTCTAGGTGGTCGGGGTGAACGGTAATTTGCCCAATGTTGGTCCTACTATTATCGCTATGATCGGTCCAGCGTTTTCAAATTGTTCGGGCTAACGTTGTACATCAAAGCGTGCGAATTTCCAAAACAATACTTCACTTTATCTAATGTTGTACGGCTGCTGTTCCAACAATGGTACAATACTGTATAGTCGTTGCAGACCTTACAATGGCCAAGGGCCATAGACGAGCGGGGTATATAACCTTGATGACAATAAATTCACCAACACTTTTTCCTAAATCACCAGTCACCAATACATTTCATTGTCTTTCACCAATCACAAGATATTGTAATTGAATAGGTTTCATCACATTTCACACACTTAAATACAGGCATTTCACAATTTACGCTCAAGATTTTGGGCAAATGACCAACCACAGCCTTTTTGATAGACAGATCACCAGTCACCAATACATTTCATTGTATTTGACCAATAACAAGAAATTGTAATTGAATAGGTTTCATCACATTTCACACATTTAAATACAGCCAATTCCAAATTCACACTCAAAATTTAGGGCAAATCACCAATCACATTTTTGCTATACGACCCCCTCATAGACCAGCCCTATATGCTCATCAAATACCACAATTTTGGGTCAACCCCTTTCCTACAGTGTTGGGCCAAGGTGTTAGTAGAGTCACACATACAGGACATGCCAGAAATCAACCCAAAAGAGGACTGTGCCGTCTAATCAATTAGTGTACCAAAATACCGGGCGCATCAGAGGAGTCCCAAACTCGGCCAAGGTGAGTTTGCAGCGAAATCAGACAAACATAACTGTCCACAAAGTCTGCGGTTGCATTGTGTTTGACAGCGAAAAGCAGATAAGGAAAACAGCGCTCTCTCGCTACACCACGAAGTACATGTAATTGATCTGGGCCAGGGTGCGCCGCCAGTCTTCCAATACATAATATCCCGATGGCAAAATCAATAAAACTGGATTATGTCTCTTATACTTACTTTGTCGACGTTTTAATTGTCAATTCTTTTCTCCACTCTTCAAACTCAACAATGCCCCCACCCCCACCCTAAAACAAAAACAAACAAACTATTGTTATGCCATGTCAAATCTACCAATAAATCTTATTTACAATCTGCCAAAATCATTTCTCATGTCCCAATGTTAGTAAATGATGTAGATCCTATATACGCTTGCTCCTTGTTACAACTGCAAATATTTATTATTTTTCTTTAATGACATGGTCGATTACGAAGGTAATACGTTGAGGTCCGGAATGGGGCTTTAGCGTTTAATAAGCTCATCCATATTCGGTTACACACTGCTCCGTGGTACCTAATACCACCTACATGTCTGACATGCCCTTTAGATGGGCACATATCTGGTTATACATGTGTATATATGTACATGTATATACATGTTATATATGTGTATCTGTAACACGGTCACTAGCTATACGCTCAGTGCCCGATTAAGGTTTCATGGGGCACCGGGCTGTGAGTCAACATCGGGCCCTTTGACCCGTGGTGCTACATTTATATTATTTGAGGTTTTGGGTTACAATGGCCCCTTATTATTTGAGGCTCTGGGTTGACTTAGTGTTGACTTAATCTGAGGTCCCGGGCATAGTCACTATTATGTCGGTCCCTTATCATTAGAAGCTTTCGGATTAAAAAAATTGCGCACGTGGAAATCTGGGGGGGGTGTCCTATTTCTTGGGGGGCCCCTGGCTGCAACCCGCTCAGCCCCCCCCCCCCTTCCCTTAATCGCGTACTTTGTTTTTGTTCAGAGTTCTGTTTATTTTTCTTGTTGTTGCCCATCTCGCTATTATGCAAGGTTTTAGCCGAACCGTGATAAATAAAGTGGGGCCAATATTGGTCAAATACATTTGTGTCCTTTGCGATATATATGCTCACAAGTGAGTTGAGTCACGTATGTGTCATGTGTGTGCGATGGTACGATTTGGCCGCACGACAAGCCAAGTTCCCGCCCCATGACTGCCTGCCGAACGCCCGTCACGTGTCTGTTCATAGCCATGATGCAATTGTGCATGTATAGGCGAAGACGGGGTGAAGATCGTTTTTGTTGTCTTTAATGGTTTTGCCCTATTATTGATATTCAGTAAGAACTGTCAGTTCAATAATTCTATACAATATCACAAACCCACATACAAATGTGTTGACATCAAATTTTTATACGTGTCTATTGTTTACTCATAACATGAAAGAATTCTACTTATTGAATATCCATTACCCGTAATACTCACCTTCAACGTGGCCATAATTGGACGTAAATAAAATATACGTCGGTAAATATATAGTATAAAATATTCATTCAAACACAATGTACAATTATCATTATCTTTACTTGTCCTATCTAGCAACACACATATTGACAACTTGTCATTTTCTTCAGATCAGAATGATCAGAATTTAATCCGGGTTCAGCTTACGTGTGGAATTCTCCTACCGGACTCTGTGGTTATACAAGTACCATACTAGGCACCACAACTGCACACGCTATAGGATTCTACCTTACGCGGATGCTCAAGCTCGTTGGTATGAGTAGTGGTTTAGTCATTTTTTCCTGCATTTAGGGTGTAGTGCGTATATTTGGATTATATACATTTTACAAGCAGAAGCAGACTACAAAAGGTGTTCAGCAGAGCGGCGTGGAGGCGCCCTCATGCCCTACTTTAAAATCAGCAACTTTTCAGATGGCCAGTTAGTTGGCGCCTTGAAGTTTTTTTTATAAAGAACGTTTGCTGCAATATAATAACATTGCTGGTAACTTTGCACAATTCATTTACAGGATAAGGCATACTTATTGTTGGATATTATATAGGGTATATAAGATCCCCACAAATAGGAATTTGTGTAAGTACATATATATGTGAATAAAACACACAGCATCACTAGAAACATTTTCTTTTCTTTTAAACTAATTCCATCATATTGATTGGAAGTGCTATATAAACTACATTATCATGTAATACGGATATTATCGGACACCCATCGCATACGTGCGAAGTTCAGCAGGCTCCTGTGTGTAACACACCAGTGTAATATTTATTAGCAATTCTCGTCTTGCACAAGTTTAAGATTTTATTTATTACTGCAGCATGGGACTTGGAAATGGAGGTTCAGCGGCTGAGGTCGTGTTCAGATCGAAGAATCCACAAAGGTAAATAAAATCTTTAGCATATAATATATATTATGATAGGCAACATCATAAATTAATATTTAAGCTGTAAGCATCTATACTATTTTACCAGCTACAGCAAGAAACAGCAACAAAAGTAAATAAAATAAAGAAACTCTTTGTCCATTTGTATAAAAATCTAGGCTGCAATAAATCCTAATCTTCAGGCTACTCCAGTTCGTCAACGATGAAGTGATCGGGAAAGATGCTACGTTTGTTGGACCTTTCGGCGAAAAGAAAGGTAAGCATGTTCCTGATACACATACAGTAAAATATGTTAGAGAAATTAAAGTACATTTACATTGTATATGACTGTAGCAAAAATGTTCACGTGTATGTCGTGTATGTCATGTATGACACCATATGGATTGAAAGTTTACATAATTGAAATTCCCATTGTAAGTGTAAACATGGAATGATGCGAGACTCATAGACTTCGAAAGTGGACTATAACCACCACGTCATGTCATGCTCATAGACGGTCAAATAGAACTATTTATTATTAAGGTCTATATTAATTTCAGTGGTTTACTGCGACTATACAGCCTCCGGAAGGTAAGTTTTGGTTATAGGGTTTGTTTATTAAACTGTAACATATCATGAAATGAGGGTAGGTGTATGTGGAACCAGCTAAATAACGCAGAGAGGAGTGTGTGTGGGGTGGGGGGGGGGTGGGGGGGTTACCAAGTCAATCGAGACGCATACCTACGTCGGGTGCTTCACGACCACGAACGCGACACAAATTCCCGTGCTGGTGGTGGTGAGAAGGACTGAATTTGTTCACAGATCTTTCAATAAAATGCAAGTTCCACATATATTAGTGTCTATAGACACACAGAGATTAGATGACATTCCGAAACAGCTGCTACAAAAGCCAATAAAAAGGACCGTAGTGGACCGCTGAATCAGCAGCTATAGTTTTTACATTTAACAGCATAAAGATCTCCACCTTTTGTTTTCAATACATTTGGATAGGGGGAAATGACCACTTATTTTAGCTGTTTTATTAGTGTTACCTATATTTTTCTGTCGATTGTTGTGTAATTGCCAACATACGTAGAGGAAGAGTGCTCAGGGCTGAATAGTGAACTGGGAACTGAATAAAGATCTGGGTTTGTGTAGATAACAATATACGCCTACGAACGATGCCATCATAGTCTCCAGCATCATTGGAGGAGGACGGGATATGCAATACGTACTAGGTATACAACTATGATTTATAAACATAGCGGAGCGGCTTAAGTCCATTTTTGGCCAGAATACTTCAGTTGATGATACAAGCATGAAATTTGGTACGAATGATGTATGTAGGGTATATTTTAAGAAAAAGGTCCTAGCCACGTGAAATTCCAAGATGGCGGCCATTTTTCAAGATGGCTGCCTGTTTCTGAAGTAAATTACTTTAAAATCCATTCATATAATGATAAAAGCATGATATTTTGGACAAATGATGTAAGTAACATATACTTTTACTACCAACTCTTGCCCAACTGGAATTTCAAGATGGCCGCAATTTTTCAAGATGGCTGCCACTTTTTGAGAAGATAAGCCTTAGCATATTATTAATAATCTAATGAGCATCAACTTTGGTATGATAATTATACACAAGGTATTTGGGCAGCAGAAAGTGGATGCCACATGAAGTTTTAAAACGGTGGCCATTTTACAAGATGGCCGCCACTATTAAGCATCAATTTTTTTAAAGTCAACAAAACAGCTGACACAAGTTTGAAATTTTGAACAAACTTTCATTTAATGTAATTTGAGAGAAGAAATATAGCCTGATTAAAATGTAAATGTTGCAGTTTTTTAAAGATGGCTAACATTATCCATGTCAAAATATTTGTTTATTCAAATCATGATACAAGGATGATCAAGTGTCTATATACCATGTAACGAATGCACTGATCGAATACACATGAACGTTTTATTCATGTCAGTAATCACATGTACAGCTCATAAATATTTTCTGATGTCAACATAAGAAACAAAATACTTCTAAGAATAGAAAAACATATTTGAAATAATAGTATTGCTCGTAACTAAAGTTACCGAGTTGCTACTATGCAGGTAAATGTGGAGTCCTAACGACCACTGAGAAATCTGACAAACACAGCTGCATAGTAGCTGTGTGCAACTCAATGCATTTTAATGTATTTGCATCTTCCACTGCATTTTTTGCAACCACATTTGGTGAGCTGACGGCAACTTTTAGGAATTGGCTCTAATATTGTCCAAACAACTGTCCATCTATCCCCTTCCTTCGACCATCCCCTCTTAGAAGCTCTGTGCAACATTATACCGAACACATAACTACTATATTGCTAATAATAAAATAATACCGGTTGTGAAATGGCAATGAGTAATGATCCAGTTCCTTATTCACACGGGTTACTCAACACAGAGGAATTTTATGTGGTTCAATTTGACACATTTTTCTGCCGGCGAAATATGAACCGGGAGAGTGCTCAGCTGTGAAAAGTAAACTGGGAGAATGGTTGGGCCGTCTACCGATAACTAAATACGGTGCTGGGTCAGTGGGTCTGTGGAAATAAGAAACATTGTGCAGTGGTTACGAAACTTGGTGACTGCTCTCTGTGGGCCATTCCCGACCCCAGGAAACTCTGTTGGTTCTGAATTGCCGCATGGGTTATGAAATGAGAGTTTAAACATAACCGGTAAATATGGCAATGATTTGCAAAGGTATATACTAGTGTTATTAGTATAGAGCTACTTTAACGAAACCAGTTCATAGGATAGTTAGGCCTCCAGAAGTCGGGGTGGCGAAGTGTGTCGTCAGCTGGTGGACTTACCCGCTAAGCGGTCTGGACTGGTCCCGAACAATGGAGTGCGAGTGGAGAGAGTATGCTGCCGCCTCCCGAGTGCCGCCCCGCGCCGTGTACACTTTCCCGGGATTACTGTTTCGTTTAATGTGTAGCTCCCATGCAAGTAGGCTATACTCTTATAAGCGGTATAGACCTATTTCCATGGGACCTGGGGTAGTGTGTTACGAAACCAGTTCATAGGATAGTTACTGGTAGTCTTCCAGTGCACGAGAATGACAGCATTCTCGCAGAGTATAAGTGCCTTTTGGTATGGTTGCACTGGAGTAGGTATTTAGATCCCCTTTGTTACACACACCTTGTTGTTCCTTATCTAAGCCCACTGTATGATTAGAGACTCAGTATACTACAGCACTGGGAATGGCCATTAGAGCCTCAGTTACCTTGTAGACTCTAGTCGATAGCATGTAGAGCTGGTAGCCTATTTCCGATGGGAATAGGCCCTCCTTACTTGTTCTGGCAAGGTTAGCCGGTGGCTACATCTCGTTGGCCTGGTCCCATGTTGCATTGTGAAGGGGACGCCCTGATCATTGCGTTTCAGCCATGGTGCGAAGTCCCCTCGGCCAGGGGCCCTTCGTGAAACCCGGTTTGTAGGAGACTAGGCAACCGCCAGTACGCTGGTCGGCGGTCTGTACAGTGTCATGGTCCACCAGAACACAACGGGGAGAACGCAAGGAACATCGTCATCAAGTCATCAGCACGTCTTCGGGCGCTGCATGATCGACTCTACTTTGTTTATATTACGAGAGTATGCCTTGTAAGATATTCTCATGTAACATCGGCCATGGCGAGCTATTGAGTAAAAGAAGAAGAAGAAAAAACAATAACTGGAACAGGTGACGAGTCATTACGATGTCAAACGGTCTGTTAATATTAAGGTCTGTGCTACTATAGCCTATACACGTACATCAATGTAGGAAGTCAGCTTCAGTCAGTCTGTCCCCTGTAACCATGGCATATCACTAAACCATCCGTTTGTCTCAGCCTTCCAAATCCTTAGCACACTATTGCACATTGAATCAAAATGTTGGCCATAAATTGTAAATTGTGAGAGCAGCCTACTTATACTAGCTGGCCATAAATATACATTTTGAATGTCATAAAAACAAAATACAACGCTGGAAAGTCGCCGTACCCGCTATAAAGTTCAAGAAAAACTTTATCACGTTGACCCAAATATCAAACAAGTTTTTACATGTCAAAATTTTGAACATATTTTTAAAGGTCACAAATTAGTGGGGTACATATTGCAAGGACCCTCAACATTCCAGCTCCTTTCTGAACTCCGTTAGGGCATATACATTAATGACAAATATATTTGGCCTTTTCTTTTCTTGTTTCTTTCGTTGTGGGATTTCAAAGAGGGCGTGGACAAAATTAACAGTAGGCTGAAAATGTGTGGGGTGTAAAACAAAGAAAAGATAAAAAAAAAAATAAAGTGGGAGATAAGATTTAAAAACACGCACCGGAAATCGATGGCTCTTTTCATCTCATAACATAACACGTCACGCTAGCTAGAAAAAAAACTGCCTCAAATATGTGTTCTTTAGCGCTAATACTTACATGTGTTCTACATGTACCTACTCACCCTGCAGGGCGCTGCAGTACATGGAGGATTTCGTCGCAAACCACGTGCAGCCGTTCTACGCCAACACGCACACCACCACGTCCGTGTGCGGTCTGCAGACGTCCGCCTACCGCGAGGACGCGCGCGCCATCATCAAGGCAGCCGTCAACGCGGGCGACGACGACGTGGCCATCTTCGTGGGCAACGGCGTGACGGGCGCCGTGCACAAACTCATCGGCGCTCTACAGCTGCGGCGCGGCGACCGCGCAAGGAATACGGTAGGATGGGGCTGGTTGTATTTGATATGATTACTGGTATTCAGTGCGTTATGTTGCAAGGTAAGCAGTGCCGGTTTGTTGGAGTTCTGCGAGGGAGCTCCAGTCAATAGTCTAGCATTTACCGAGCAATCCACCTGTCACTGTTATTTGCATGTGATCTGATCGATTGATATATACATGTATAAACTGCTACCCAGCAGCAGCGGTTGCATGCGGGACTACTAATTAACAGATGCATATGCAGTGTATATGCGGCCTAGATCTAACGAGAACCCTTGGAAGTGTAAATTACAATTATGTCAACTAGCGCTGCTTTGCTGCATATTTTATTTGTAATTTGACACGCTTATTTGACTATGACGAACTCTATGACGGCAATAAATCATGGCGTTCCGTTATGTTAAACACAGATATAAAAAACGCACTTTTTGTGTCTTTGGTCGACTTTTACAACCGCTGTATAACACTGATTTGCTACTCTTTTGCTAAATAACCAGTATCATAAGCAAGCGATTTCACGGACTTTGCACGTAGAAAAGATTTTTTTTTTTCAAAATGGCAAACCCCACAGAGAATTAGATTTATGTTAGTAGAGGAAGAGAGAGTGCGCTTCCCCAGTGTGAAACAAACCTCGTTCTAACAAAATTTGGACGTGTTTAATAATGTATGTAATGTGGCTACATTCTTTCTCGTGCTGTCCCAATTTCAGACGACCCCTGGTAATTACCAAAAAAGAGAGTCATTTTAGATTGACCTTGGTCTGACATCGTAATGACCCGTCATCTGTTAAAGTGTTTTATCCAATAGCGTGACATGGTCCACGTTACACGAGGAATCTCGTACAAGGCAATCTATATATATGCCTTTTCAAATCATTATCATATTTATGTTTAAACCCACATTATCACACTTGCTGGAAATTTGCACTGAATTAAACAGACACTAGATTTTGATGTTGCCCGATCAGCTCGACTCCTACAAAGTGAAAACATAAAAGGTGTTTTTTTCTCCTCCCAAACCATATCATGTATGGTATTGATGGTTTTATCGAGAACGTTTGGTTCCACCGTCGGCCATGATTGGGAAGGCATCTAAAGCAACTGGAGCTGTTCTGGTACATTTCAAAGCTTTGGGGATCGTCCTGTTAGGTCTGCTGGCCACTTTGAAGAATCGGCTTTGATCTGAAGTAACTTTGCAGTTTGTATGTGTTCTTGTGTAACCCCCACCTCCAATTTATTTCAATTAGAGGCTGATAGCTATAGATGCATAAGCCACCAATATTTGTTACACAACAAACGCCAAAAGCCTAAAGTCGAAGCAGGTAGAAGCAGGCTCATTTTGCTGATATTGCAAGCCGTCAGAGCTCTAGAACCTGCACACGCTCCCCAACAGAATAGACTATTGAGAAAAATAAACACATGGTCTAGATTAGCGGATCTGTTTCGTCACTTGCATGCTGGTCGGTCCCAAGAGTACTAGCGGCACTTATTGTTTTACATAAATAGACATAGTCTTTCAAAAGACCTTATACCTAATAGTTTTTATTTCTATTTCTACAAAAACGCTCATGTCAACCATATGTTAAGTACACAGATGAAGATCAAGTGCAATTGTGACAGCCGCTAGCTCTCATAGATATAAGGGCCTTCTTGTCAGATCATTTTAAGTCCATGTGATAGGCTAAGGTCGATCATACAGCCTCCAGATTTTGGGATGCTCCAAACGAGCTCTAGACAGTCCTCCTGTCTATTGAGAAAAGAAAGCAGGTGGTCCAGATTACCAGATCAATAATATTTTCTCGTAGGCCAAAAACCCCACAAACCACTTCTCATGGGAGGTTTCATGTATATATATAACATCTTTTAGGACAAAAACGGCCAGAAGTGGTCCCGTCCCTACAAGAATTACCGAAGCAGCCATATATTTCCAGATCTAAAGCCAGATCACCCACCATCCACCCCAAATGAGTTACATATATCCGAGATAACCCTCCAGACCACCATAAAAGCAACCATATGGTCAAGACGTTTAGATCAATATTCCTTTGCCGTATGTCGAAAAACACAATCCACTAAAGGGGAGTTTGCCAATTTCATACCAGAACCGGTCAAAAGTGAGCCATTCCCTCCTTGAATTCCCGAACCAGTCAGATGAATCCAATTTAAGGCCAGATAAATCACGATCCTCCTAAAACTGACAAGTCTGGTGTATTCTGGAACATCTGGGGCTATCATCCTCTATGTGAATGGGGGGGGGGATAGGTCAAGGTGCCACTTCCACTGGCAAGTTGCGTGACATTCATGGACCGTAGTGAATGAGCCTTTTCAAGGTAATTTTCTTTGGTGTATTATTACCATGTCAGACGGTCATTAAATGTTCACCACGTGGAGTGGTTAGGTCAGTTCAGGTCATGATGTACATGTATGTATACCACCGGGCTGTTATTGCCTCGTCGATAGCCCATCGGAAACCCTCGGAGGCAGGCAGAGGGCCCAGTGCTTGTAATGGCTCGTGTCTGTTTGTTCTGGGCTGCAACGGGCCTCCCATCGTCCTTCATCGGCGTAAAGGTCAGGGTCATGCCCGATAGACCGCGTCTCGACGTGTCTTAAACCGGTAGTTTATCTTAATATAAGAATAAGAATAAATGGCTTTGTTATACAAGTATTTTTCAAAAGATCTTATATAATCCATTTGCTTCGGCTCCGTAGCTTTACAGCAATAGCTTGGTGTATTTCATTAATGTATTGCTTTGAAATGTTGTTGATATTGAAACGAAAATATTACAAGTTTAAACCTATATAACGCTCATGAATACAGTGAATTACTTTTGTTTATGTACAATAAAGTCTTTTTACTTATACACACACATACATGTATAAGTTTAACGTGTGCCCCCCCCCCCCGCGCGCTCATGGTGCCCTCTATTGTTGATCTAGGTGGTGCTGGTAGGCCCGTACGAGCACCACTCCAACATTCTGCCCTGGAAGATGCTCGGGTGTCGGGTGATCCACATCGACGACACGGACAACGGCGTCGTGGACACAGACCAGCTGGCAGCCACTCTCGCCGTGAGTCACACATATCCTCACGTGCCATAAAAATATGATAAAGTAAATCATGACGTACGCACTTGCAAGCACAGCAAACGTAAACCTTAATGTACACTGATATTTACATCATTGTGCACTGTATGTCAACGTCGACTGGAATATCTCCCTGCTATATGAACAAAATAGATCCAAGCAAGGCATTACCCCAGTATGTGGTACTAAACAGCATGTGTCCCAAAACATCATGCCAGGGGTTTTCTTCATGCAAGTCGTGTCCATTGTGCCGATGGCGACTACGCCCAAGAGATGTTGCATATGTATTTTTCGTCATCAGGAGCAGTCCAAGACGGGCAAGTCTGTGATCATCTCCATGTCGGCGGCCAGTAACGTGACCGGCATCTTCACGGACGTGGATGGCGTGTCCGAGCTGGCCCACCGCCACGGTGCACTTGTGTTGTGGGATTACGCCACGGCCGGGCCGTACGTCAACATAGACATGAACCCGGCCGGGAAGGAGCTCAGGTGGGTGGGCATGTCACGGATTTGATATTGGATGATAGCCTGTAGGTTTCTATTTGCTCTTAGTTTCGTAGTCCCAATTGGGGCGGTGGTTATAGAATGTATTGCGATTATTTTTATGTTGAATGTGTACCTTTTAAGAATATGGATGTGAAGTCATCTCACTTTAAGCGAGGGGCACATTCCACCTTGCGGGCGTGGTCGCCGCAAGGGTCTTGAGGTCTGCGGCGTCTACGGCGTTTTCCGCATGCAGTGACAAAAGTACAGTTGTGGGCACATGCGCACGGGCTCCGTGCGTTGTAAGTATGTCGGCACAGGGAGTGGTTTTATTGAGGTGGCCGTGCTATCAACTTCCATAGAACGTGCGTTGTACTCACGTATAACTTACGTCCTACGCACCGTGTGATGTCTAAAATACGGGATCTGCACGTTCATGGTACAGAGAACGCACGGTCCCAGTACTTTGTCTGTGCCGACAATGTGCGGGTAAATCCTCTGTGTTTAACGTAAGGTCTCCGCACTGCCTCCTCACGGTCAGACCATGACGTAGGGTGGTTGTAGAAGTTTGGCATGCCAAACTTCTTTTGCAGCCACCCTACGGCCTTAAAAAACCTTGCGTTTGACTCACTTAACACTCACGGATCTTTACGATCTCCATGCGTTTTTGGTCGTAGACTGGCTGTAGACCCACCTTGCGGCGTAATGTGCCCTATGCATAAAGCCCGCTTTACACTATAGCGAATTTCACCTACGTAGCTTTACGTGCAATGGCGAACAGGCAAATTCGTCAGGAAATTTTGAACATGTTCAAAATTCGTTGACGAATTTACTGGTTGGTTTAGGTTCGTTAAAAATAGTTATGCTGCGTCTAGGGATCGCAGAACATTCGCACATACAAGTAACACTTCGTTTGCCTCAGCAACTTGTCGTACCATGCATTTTTACTACGTTCAATGCCGCCACAATACGCCCAAGTTGACGACGTGACATAATACGTACAGATGCGTTGCACGGGTTCGCCCATGATCGCTCTAGTGTAAAGCGGGTTTAAGTGAAATCAATATTAAAATTAGTATACAAGTCCCGTCTTGTTGTTTACAACGCGCTTACTAGCTAGTCGGGACAGTCATTTCAATATAACGTCCACACCCGCACTTGTAATACATGTACGCAAGTACAACAATTGGTTCTTATTGTTTTTTTTTTAAAATCATTTCATAGTTTAATTCTCGAAATAATTAGATTACTGTGACAAATTCTTTATCAGTCACGGAGAATGCCTGTGGTGTTTTAGTTCATTCATCAATTAAAAAATAGCTATGAAAT
>CM032662.1:26067128-26107346 GCA_019095985.1 Streblospio benedicti | reverse complement strand
CGATATTGTATGCCATCATGAATTCCAAACATATTATATTACTAGACTTGGGTCCCACCATCGAAAGTGATGGTTGAACATAATATTTAGTATTATTTACTATAAAATGCAAAAATGTCTCAATAGTTCATAAACTAATCACTTCTTTGGGTGTTGGGTCCTATAGACCTAGATACATGTTTTACTATATCAATCCATCTGTGGTGACCTCCAGACTAATAACTAGTAAAATGAGTAATCAGTACTGTATTAGTTTTATTGTGATCACATTATTATCAGTCATTTGTATGTCAAGTATTAACAAGATATTTATTACAGCAAACCTACTCTTACAATTAAAACTGAAGTCTTGCAGATGATTACCTTGTGGCTTCAAATAGTCCAGGTCCATAGAAGGTTTTTCCTGGTGACACGTTTTCTATATGCCAGTTAAAATTTTATTTCATTAAATCATTTTATATGGTTTACCAGGCTTATCAATTGATGAAAAATCGTGCTCTTGGACTCTTCATATCAGATCTCTATGATCTGCCATTTTGGCCACCGCACAAAAGTTATGATACAGCAAAATGTCACTTCCGAAGTGCTCTTTTACTTATCAGAAAGCAGGCATTGTCGAGGGAAGTAAACAATGTGAAAGAACAGCTAGATGAAGAGTTAGGAAATGATGACATTGCATTGGAATTTGCAAACACTAAGGCGCTCACATGTTTGAATTGGAAGATGACTCCACGCATGAAGGCACCCACTATTTCCGGGGTATAGCAACATTGCGCAATCTTCATTTATGCTCAGCTTTCGCATAAATGCTTAATGCCAATATGTGCTCAGCTAACCCGCAAGTTTTAATGTCATAATGCTACCTGGATTGACTTCTAAAAGCATCAAATTTACATGTTTATATACCAAGGGTAATGTAGAACCTAACACAATATGCCTTTTCCATACCATGCCTGTTAAATAACTGCTTTGGTGTTGCTCATACTGTATATGTACTCTCAACCGTCTGAATGTTGCCACCAGTGTATGTTAATCATTTTAGCACGAATGAATGTTCACAACACGCTTTGTGGTGGTGGGTTACTTAGTTTATGCTATAGTCATTATTTCACGTGACTTCAATGCCATTGGACATAAAGATAATGTTCAAACCTACGTGTAACTATCTGAAAAACACATCTGAACCCTCATATAATGCCTAGTGTGACTTGTGCTTGATCACACGTGATGGAGACGGGGATATGGTGTTACAAACACTTATGACTTATTAGTTGTCAGTGTTTGTGGTTCTCTTACTTGATCTGTGTAACAGTGATCTTGATTTAATAAAGTTGCAATTTTGAAAAGTTTAAAGAGCCATAATTGTCTCTCCTATACTGATAATCATAATGCCAGGTCGTTTATTAAGCTTGATCTATAAGTGTTTTTTTAAATTGTGCAGAAAAAAATGAAACTTCTCATTCCAAATATAACGCTTACGCTGTATTCAATTACTTTCAGGCCTATCAATTAATGAAGAATCAAACACTTGGCTTGATCATATCCGACTTTTATGAGCTCCCCTTCTGGCCCCAACGCAAAAGTAACGACAAGGCCAAAGAACACTTTCGCGATGCCATCAAGAGAGTGAAAATCGAGGCGCTCACTGCGAAAGTGAGAGAAACAGAAAGGCAGCTGGAGGAGGAGAAAGCCAAAGAAGCAGAAAGACGACAGAAGAGATTACCTAATGCAGAAAAGAGTCACAACAATAATAACGCAAATGGCGTAAATGACAGTGATGCTGAAGAAAGTGGCAATGGTAAGGCTGGCAATGGCAAGAGCCATGGTGGAAAACATGGAAAAAAGCATGGCAAAGAGGAGTGTGCCGTTATGTAGTTAGCCACAAAGTGAACAGCATAATTCATACCAGAGCCCTGTGCAGGTGGTACGTTTTCACACACACACACACACCCTTCCCTGCACTGTCAATGTGAACCACGCACACACAACTGCATGCACATATTTTGACTATTGAATCCCGCACCCAAGCCAGCACCCGCATGTTTAACAAAAATGACGCCCCACCCACACCAGCACCCACATACAGTGAAGGACAACCACCAAGAACGCCGCAAAAGCCCGCCCAAAAGTTGGCATATTTCATAAACATTTGCCATTAGGTTTAAACATTTAAAGTATATATTTATATTCGTTACACGTTTTATAGAACTTTATTAGAAACACCTACAAAGCTAGTGCCATTTACATGAATGAACTGCACCCATAATGAATGTTGGGAAACAAGTTATGCTTTGGAGGAAGTTTCGTAAAATGTCTAAATCGATCTTGTGTTAATAGTAAAAATTGCAATAAGTAGAATTTCGGATTCTCTGCAGGTTCAGTTCATGATTTTAATCCCGCAAAATGCCTGCGGTGCTCCTCATTTTTGTAGGATTTAAAACCACACCAATACCCACATAAGAATTTCAAACCCGCACCCACTCTCGCACCTGCAGTAAAAGTGACAATTGAGCCCACAGCGCGAAAATGTGCGACTTCATATGTCAGCTTATATGTAGCTTGATGTCATATATAGCTCAATGATATTATGTCCCACGCAGGGCTCTGATGCATACCTTTTCCATACATTCTCCATATTCGTTGTTGGATATGAATGGGTATGAATTCCATTTTCTATGTAAGTGTCCATATCTGGATAAGTGCAGAGAAGAACTGTATGATCTTGCTAAACAGAAAGTTTATGAATCTTAAATTTAAATGACCATGACAAATTTATTACACTAATGTCAAAATGTAATTCAATTTGTGGTAATTATTTAATCAAAGAATGGGAGCAAAGAATATCAAAATTATATAATTAATAATCCCGTATATCCTACTTATATGTATTGTTTATCACTGTTTGTATTTTTTTCTATCCATCGTCTGCTTGCTGTATATTATATTGTATAATATATTTGTGTTACACTGACGTATACTTTACTTGACTTGACTTGACTTGGTATTGTGTTACTCTTTGACGATAGTGTAATAGCTGTCTGCTTTTCACATGTATAGTATTTACAACGTGCAATAAGAACGTGGATATTTTCGCGTCGGTTCAGCAGCTGAAGAGAAGCCCTTGTGTTTTGTTTGTTTGTAACTATGTATGTATGCTTGCCTCCGGACAAGCTAGCTAGAGCTTTTCATTCGGCAATCCTCGTATGTTTCCCCTACTCTCACAACTGTTGAGCTCCGAAACATTCCGAGTAGTTCTGAGTGAGAGCTTTTTCCAACAATCCAATTTCATTTTAACTTTACACAACTATCATGACTATGAGGTATGAGGCAACACCAAAGTGTTTCAAACTTTGGCACCCTGCCTTTTGAATTGTGCTTTCTACAATGTCATTTATGACATTTTCCTGGTATTAATTGCACTTAAGCCAGCAAGAAAAATCAATATTCCCACCAAGCAGCAAAGTCTACTTGGTGCAGTTTGCTGTTTGCTGCTATACAGCAAGATGAGCCAATATTGATTATACAATGGCTATTTGTGGCTGATAACTTGCATTCTCATAGTGCACTTTTAGTAAACATCTTTGAATATGAACGAATGAACAGTAATGACACAATACTTTTATTTTAGATCACTGTATTTTTATAGACATAGCTTTGAAACTATTATTGATTGTTATGCAACACACAAAGCCATATGTTTTGCTGAATATTGATCACTACTGTAAACTCATTCAGCGGTTTTCTCCTGAAATGCACATTTAATAATAAAGCTCTTTATTCTAAAGTATACATCGTTTCAGTATATATCTTAATTGCCCATAAGTCAACGTTGCTCTAGTTATTTGAACACTTTTGATCTAGTATAATTTTGTGTCCAATGACTTTTAATAATTCAAAATAACTTTTGAGTATCTTTCTGTCACAAATATCTGATTGCTTAGATGTGCAATATAGGTGCTCAATATCTATGTTGTTTACAGCATATAAAGAATAAGAAATGCTAATTATTAAACAGTAATGTTTTACATGTAACTATATCGTATTCCTTATACAATATAATTTATCCTTATTGTCGTACATGAAAAAAGTTCATAAACTCCGTGTTTATGTTGTTAATCAACATTAGTATCATTTTATGTTGTAAGAGGAATGCACTCGCTCCCAGGGAAAAAAATAAGCAAATAATCGTTTGTTTCAATACATTTAATTGTTTTGGACTAACCATATACGTACATCATGTGTTTATGAGCAGTTCATCTTGTTGTCTGGGTATGGGTGCGGTTATAATAGTTTCAACATTATGTCAAATGTCAAACAAAAAATAGTGGTATTGTGCAATTTTCCAAAACGACCACCTTTTATTGCATTTTTAAACGTCTAACCTTTGCAAAATGACCACCTTCAATGTTGGTCCCTGTGAGCGCCAATTACACTTCATGAGTATGCCTTTATGAAATAATGAATATAATTGGATGTGATATAGGCATATTCGTAATTCACAAAATATGTGGACATCCTGTTTATGACCTCACTTTTTTGTAGAATTAGATGCTTACATATTGTATGAGTACTATTCCAATATTCCAGAAGTATTGTCAAGACATGCATTACCCAAAAATAAACACAGAAGCAAAAGCTTTATTACATAAAATTGTTTACTTTTACAATGGTTAGCATAACGTTTTTAATAGAATTACAATAATAATCTAATAATTAAATGACATTTTTCAATTCACATAATCTAACTTTCGTGGACTTGGTGGAATGTTTGTAGGCCTCTTTATTTTACGCTCTACGAGTGAGAGCCAAATCCAATGTCTTCATTCACAATGTCCCCCCAAGGCCACATTGTTCATTGCGAGACCGAGTACTGGCAGATGAAACTGTAGACGTAGAGGGCGCTGGCGCACGGCGCAGAGTCCCACTCACCCCCGTAGTCTCGCCTCAAGGTGGCACAGTCACCGACCGTGCCGCAACGAGGGTTGTACCATGGGCAGTTGTACCAGGGCCCGTACGTGACTGCAACATTATATAGAGCTGCAGGGGTAGACCCATTCATGAAATTTTGTCTGCACTTTAAGCAAGCTGACTCTAAATTGTATCTGCCATCCACGTGAATGTTCTATTCATTTCAATAACAAGTATATATATAACGGCTAGAAATTTAACTGTAGCTTAATGATATACAATAGTTACAACACGTATACAGTCGTATGAAAGAATATACAAAAAAGAGAGATAAATAATAGCTTGAATGTGAAAACCGTGGCAATACTGATACCTGGCTCTCCGTCGCTCCATGTCCACTCCCCATCAGCATATTTAAGGCCAATCCAGACGCCGTTGTTGGTCCAGCCAATATCCGTTGTGCTTCCTAGCAGCCAATCGTTTGTTTCTACATCGTCAATTTTCACAAGTTGTCCACCTCCCTATAATTACAATGCCATCTTATACACAAAGGTATTCCAATAATCGTTCGTTAAACAGTTCATATTCCACCACGGTGCGTGTCCATGAATTGATATTACACCGCGTTGCAATTTAACTGTGCTGTCTTATGTGGAGTCGATATATATTTTTAAATACATGGAGTTAGTGTCGACAATATGTAATCAAAGGAGTGAGACTCCTGAAAAGCAGAGCTTGAGAATGTTATGCAGCAATATCGGCCGGGAGTGCATAGTGACCATGGTGGCAATGACTTGATAAACGAGGTTGTTGTGCTAATCTTTGCAATCGTAATAAGAACTGAGATACCTCTGTTAATTTCTATTGACAACTGTACTCTATTACTTGTTTTATATTTAAATATAAATATACATGATAGAACAGGAGTTTCACCTCATTTTCCATTGTTTTGTGTTTCTTTTATACACCTCAAACGACTTACCTGATGATTCCTGGATGCATTGTGACTTTGTTGTAGTGGCGTATTGATTTTGATCGGCTACAGTGTAATTGGCGTTTCCAAAGCTCATTAACATCTGCTATTGTCGGCTGCTTCAGTTTCATTGATAAATTCAAATTGGGCACTAATTTCAGCGCGTATGAATAGGCCTATAGTAAAGATAGTGGCGGTGGATAGGGAACAGAATGAAACGCCGCCAACGACTAAAAAGCTCGAGTCTTCTGCGAAGCTCGGCTTTAAAAATACATGAGAGTAGGTGTCCCCACCCCATATGTAAAACTCTCGTGTGACGTACCGCCTGGCACGTGGCGGCGGCGCCGTCTCTGTCGTCCTCCAGGCCGATGAACTGGTAGCAGGTGCCTCGCCGGTACAGGGTGGCCACGGCCGTCCCGGTCGGGGGCACCGCCATGCAGCGCACGTCCACCACACCCGCAGCCGCGTCTACAGCATCATGCCACAAATGACTGACCACTCAGCATATTCAGCTTTTTATAAAGGGAAAGGCGAGATGGCACACTTACAGGATCTGCAGGGGGGAGGTGTATGTTCAATCATTGGCAAAAATTTCAAAAATATGATAATGAAATGTTTTGACAGGTGGCGGGGACGCCCAATGCACCCTTGGTTGTACCCATAGCACATACACATCATGTACACTGACCAAAAGTTCTTTCAAATGCAAATCCACCCCCACCCCCTCCACACACACACCTTCAGTCTCCCATATCAACAAAGTCTACAAAAGATACGATTTGAATCTATTGTGGTTTCAAATTGTGTGAGAAGGAGGTGATAATGAATAATCTCAAATAAGCATAATACGGTCGCTTAATATTTTAATTTCAATCCACTACAATCCACTAAGATACTCTATGTAACTGACCGACGCAGTGCGGGTTGCCGGCAGGATTGCTGGGCTGCCAATAGCGCTCTCCAGACTCGTCCTGGACACACTCGGCGTAGGCAGAGCCTTGTAGTGCCGAGTAGTCAGTAGCGCAGCTGGTGAGAATACAGTGTAAGTTTAGAAGTTTAAACGCGTTTCACATACTCATTGTAGTGTTTAAGTGTTGCAAAAAATTAAAACCGCCTTACAAAGTAATCATTAAAATTGTATGATGGCATCGTTTATATGCAGAAGAATTCCAGCGTGTGCTGCTATCTACCTAAAGTATGCAAAGCCGTTCGCTACCACGAACGTGAGCTCTCCGCTGTCACTCTCCACTGATGGAGCACTGCACTGCCTCACTGTAGGTAGAGAACACGCAGCGCACTTAAATATTCTTATTGATGTGTTAAGATTATTTTTGTCTAAATGAGCTACACTGTGGCTCCAATTAAAACCACTGTTGAGCAAACCTTAATGCTACAAAATTCACATCACCATTCATCGTTAATTGGGCAAGTATAAGTCGACCACCGCCTAACCTTCGCAGTGCGGTATCTCCCCGCTCCACATGACGCCGCTGTCCCCGCTCCCCACCACGCTCCCCACCACACACTTGAGACTCGCGTTCGCGCCCTTCAGGCTGTATCCGGCATCACAGCGGTATGTGAGCACGGCCCCCACTCGCGCCTCCTGCGAGGGCCCGCCGCCTGCAGCCGTCACAGCGAACGTTCCGTGCTCTATCGGGCTTGGCGGAGGACACGTCAGCGCTACGATGATAACATTATTATAGCACGTATCGCGCTAATTGGATAACGGGTATTGCAAAGGAAATGTGTCTATATGTATAGAAGAATAATGCAGTATACATATCCTACTGTGATAATCACTAAGTCTTTTGTCAACTGCTTTATATACACCTAGCTCTGCTTAGCACTCCTTCACACTATAGATAACATACACACGATCCAGTAATTCTTGGCCCCTGAGACAAGAACCAATACTGGGGCCAATTGTCTTTTCTAGCATTATCAGAACATGATAATATCTACCCGAAATTGAAAGAGATTCCAGCTGTACAAAGTAAGCAACCAACTACGCACCAACGCACGTTGGTTGTTCGGACCACTGTCCTGCCTCCAGACATTGCGCGCTTTCCGGGCCGTCCAGTCGGAAGGCGGACGGGCAAAAAAATAATACTATGTCCCCGTACACGGGCTTATATTGCTGATCACTGTCTTTGTATGCTAAGATCACGACAGGGTCCGCTGGCGACATAGGCCCGCAGCTCACAACTGAATTGCAACATGCACAAATCAATGATAACTTGGGGTACATTCAACGCTAAACAATGTATATAATATATTATATATGGAATACTTTTGGCAGGCCCGAAAACATTTCCTTCCAATTGTTAATTGGTATTACTTCTTCCTCCATGGACATTATTTATTATAGAAGAATCCTAATGGAAACCCACAGCTGACTATGTATACCTGAGTACCAATATAGAAACATGACTACTAGACGCAGCACTCACCTCGGCAGACAGGAAACTCGCCCTGCCACTGCGCGTCTGGCCCGCACACAGCGATGGAATCTCCCACCAGCCTGTAGCCGCGCTCACACGAGAAGGTGACCTCCGCGCCGATTGCCACCTCAGCTCCCGGTACCCCGGTACGGTCTCCATCGGAGATCAGCAGCTGCATGGGTGGGGACACGACGGGATCTTCGCAGCCCGTAACTGGTGGTAGATAGATAGAAAGCAGAGGTTGTTACAAATGGTGCGGGAAAGTGGTAGGCCAAAGCCATGTGTAAGTTGGACGGATATGGTGTGTACCCAGAAGTTCGTTTACATATATGAACCATCGTGGATTTTAAATGTAATTGTGTATGCACTTATGTGCTGCAATGATTATACACAGAGACGAAAATATGCTACAATCAGTTCACACGTTTGATAAACTACCTTGCTTAAATGGCATGCTCGGCTCGTCAAACTTACGTTCACATGTGGGCAGCCTCCCGGACCAGCGCCCGTCTTCCCCACACGTCACCGGGCCCACCTCCTCCTCCATAGCGGCACCGCCATCAGCACACCACCCATCGCTGCTGCCGTCCTTTAGCCGTAATGCCGTACTGCCGTCCGCACAAATCATGACTGTACTCGCCATGTTATAGCCAGTGGAACACCAGTCCACAGAGAGCGTGACGCCCACCGTGTAGGGAGGCTTGCGAGTTGAAACAAGGTGGCCGTTTGCGGGGGCTTCCAGGAGTGGGCACGTCACAGCTACAGGAGAATAGGATGAGAATGGGGCGGAAATAAATAGGTTTTATGTTGTCAACAGTCAGTGTTGCAAACACGTCATGCTTTTCGGGCTGGTTACACTTTGAGGCTACCATGCCTGCTGATTTGGGAGCGTGATTCACTGTGCCTCTAGCAAACACGAGCAAAAAGCTGCATACTATATTAATAACCGTAGAAGGGTGTCCGAACACAGATAGATTGTTTGCTCTCTCTCTCTCTTTTCCTCTGCATCTATTCTACTTAATGATATTAGATGAGAGCATACTGCATTATAAGATGTTAACATTCCCAACAACCAAAAATAATTGCACCTAGCATCTTTGTTGTGAAAGATAGCGCCATATCAGTATAACTGTCAGCACCTAGCAGATCTCATTTTCAGTCATATGCGTTGGTCGATTGAGAGCGATTCATTAATCTTATATTAGTGGAAACAGTCCCAATAAATGTCATAGTTATACTCACGCACACAGACGGGGTTTACTTGTGACCAAGTGCCGTCCGGCATACAAAGACGCTCGGACGGCCCGTCCAGCCGGAAGCCCGAGTCGCACGTGAACGTGGCCACCTTGCCCACCACCAACACGGGGTCGCCAGACAACGAGAACACGCCGTTGTCGGGGATCGCAAGTTCAGTCAGAGGACACGTGATTGCTGTAAATAGTAGCCTATCGTGACGATCGGTAGATCTGTGTAATTCATTACCTCGGTGGAAAGAGTGTTTATATTAAGGGAGACGTCTATGGTCAGCATTGGTCGAGTGAAATAATTTATTAGGCGCTACTCTGTGTTAATAGGGTTGCAACACTTACACACACCCTGCCCCGCACTTGGTGTTTGATGCAACTGTGCTGCAATTTTTAATACAAAGTGCGCACAGAGCTATTAACTTGATAAGGATGATAATACAAATGCAATCTTTGTGCGTGCTTTTATCATTGTGTTTATATTGTGTATATGTGTACTCACGATCGCAGGTGGGATGTGGCTGCGCCCAATCCCACGTGGGGAAGAAGAAAGACCACAGGCTGTTTCCCTCTTGCTTGACACAGAAGTTATCATCGCTCACAGACAGCGTGTACCTGCATTTCATCAGGAATCTTGATGCTTTGATTGTAAAACCACATTAAACCACAAACACGAGTACACTTGATACGGATCTACAATTTATTATCCCCCAGCACTAAGCTGGGGGAAAATTAAACCATTAGGGTGTATTTTTCAGAGCCTATGCCTAAATTGATTTAAAAAATTCTTAGCCTCCCCCAGCTTCCGCCCCCTTCCCCTGAAATTACTACAATTTTTTAGGTCATCCCCTTTTCAAGCACCCCATCCCCTCCTGTCGGCCAAATATCCCCCAAAACAAATAAACAAATAAAAAATCAATTTTGGCTGTTCAGCCAAACCTCCGCCATAGTGATTTTCATACTCCTGATCCCCGTTGGCCAGAATAGAGGGTGGAATATAACCAACAATTTAAGTAAATTGTCGGATGGTAACGTACTAACGAATATTGTAACCATACACCCAAAAATAGTCTGATAACGCCCCAAATTGTAAACACGCTCACGAATTTGATATTTTGGATTAACACACACACATGTCCCAAATAAAATTTTAGAATAGAGTTGATCTATTAGAATGAGACAACGGCAAATCACAGCTAGGTCCTCGAGAAACAAAAAAAAATCATTCATTCATATCAATCATGCTCCATGAGATACAAACGCCAGTGGCGAATCTCACCCGTAGGTGCACGAGTAGTGGAGGTAGAGCACGCCGGCCACGTCGTCTCGTACGAGGATGGAGTCGCCGTTGTCCACGGCCACGGGCACACACAGGTTAACCCCTGCCAAAACAACACACAAGTGAATTTTGTAAATTCTAAGGTGAATCTGTGAACATGTGAACAGTGTGTTCACATTAGAGACATGCATATACTCTGATGGGGGAAAGGGGGGGGGGGATATTTCCACAGTCGCCCTATGCGGCATGTGCAACTGATAGGGGTCACCTTTTTCAACCCCGCTGTTTCACTAGGGGTCACCTTTTCCACCACTCAGTTTCACTAGGGGTCACCTTTTCCACCACTCAGTTTCACAAGGGGTCATGATTTCAACATTCCAGCCAGTTTTACTAAGGGATGTTCATTCTCGAGGTTCAATCTCTTTTGACGTGATTTTGCATTATTGAGCCACCAAAGGCATAAAAGGTAAATATAAGTTGTAGAAAATCTTGTTTTCATTACAGTATCACGTAGAATAATACCCCTTGGGATAATACCCTATTGGTTTCATCCGGTGGTTTCACGAGGGGTATCATAGTTTCACTGATTTCACGCTAAGGGTTATGATTTTGGAGTGGCAGTGGCAGTGCCCCCCCCCCCCTACCCATTCACCCCTGAAGTACAACCCCCCTCCCCCCGAGCATGCATATGGTCCGTCTACTATATTAAGAATAAAATGCACATTAAAAATACAATATTAAGAATAAAATGCACATTAATTAATGTGCATCTTATTCTTAATATTGTATTTTTAATGTTTAGTCATTGTTTTAGGCTATTTCTTGATCTTTACATTTTTATAAATTGTTAAAATATTCCCTGAAGAGGACACTTACGTGTTGAAACGTCGGAATAAACTAAATTAACCAAAATTTTATTGTCTCCAAACACAGTATAAGTAGTAAAAAAACAGCAACAACAATATAGCTTGTTTTTAAGTTAGTGGGATTTATCTAAAAACAAATAATAGTTAGCAACTTTGCACAAGTAATATAGTTTAGGATAAATATAAGCATTCATTATTGATAAGAGCATTACCGTATATGGCATCCAATGTTAGTGATAAAATTATAATTTTAAACAACATTTTACAGTGTTGAGTCCTCCGATCGAAAGTTTGTGACGAACTTACAACAGATTTCATCTACTCGCATTCAGACTAAACAATTTGCCTTTACATGTCAATTACTTTAATGATTTGGAACAAACATGATGCATGCGGGCTTGTTATGTTTGTTTTATGAACACATTTATCGTTGAAATTGTCCATTGAGTACATGTAATTGGTTATTTACAGAAGGCCGCAAAAGTCAACAAATACTCCGCTTATTACTGTATCAATTTCCAGGTGCATGAATACATGGTGAGCACAGGCTTTGTATTTCAATTCCTGTTATATGATAATCTCAGTTATTAGTTGTTTCTGAGTGTTGTGTGTTTAAAACAAATAATACATGTCCATTTGTAATGTCCACTTACTATAAAAAGACGTATTTTTGAGTGCACGATCACAGAGTCCCAATGTTATTATCTTTCTCTCTTCTCTACGCACCCAACCTATAAGCATCTAGCCAGATGGAAGGTTGCAAAATCTGTAAATCTGTAAATCTGTAAATCTGTTTTATAGAGATAGTACTATCAAAGCGCATTCGATTTGACACGGCTTATTTCATGCAGTTATTTGATTATGTTTCCAAAGATATGCATTTTGTGTGTATAAAAGTGTCAACATGTATACTTGAAACATGACAATGTATTCTTCCATTGTTGAAATGTGCACTTGTATTGTAACAAATGTATTCACATGGATATAAACATGAATATAATTACCTATTGATGGTTGTTTATCTTAGCTCCATCGTTAATAAAGCATTACATAACAATATATGTAGTAATTCTCTCCACGGGCGCTCATTACAAATATTACAAATATTTGAAGGTCGCTATTAAAAAGATACAGTGATATATAACCTATACATGTACTTATTTATAACAATCGTTATCGCCCTGCGACGATTCCTGTAGGTTTTTATTCCATTGATTGATGAGCCATCTATCAGGACAGTTCATGTTTAACATGAATCCACTGTTCGGCTATTTGAATATCCAGTACTCAAAGCACATCTGCCACGTACATGTAGGTGGAGGACTATGTGGTGTTTAGTTTGCATTATGTGTGGTTTGAGTGGCAATACGTGGACCGGAGCTCATTTCTTGTGATGGCCACTACCACAAACGCAACAAACACCAGGTTTTATCATTCCTGTTATTAACTTTAAACAAAAAAATAATCGCCTACTGTCGAAAAATCATTGTCCTGTCACAGGTATATTCAGACTGTCCAGAAAAAATATTCAGTTTATTTTAATAGCATGCGTATTTGAAATGTGTAAACACAACGCACGCCATAAGTACTGAAACAGTGAAACAACCTCCGATCACTTTCACAGCTGCATGTCCGCCACCATCTGCGCACATATCTCGAGCCTGTCCAGATTCCGCATCACGGTGGCGGTGGGGCAAGTCTCTCTGTACGGCGGGTCGCTCTCCAATCTCCTACCATCGAGCCTGTGAAGGAGTATCTGAACATCAGTCACATTCCCCAGTGTTCTAAAAGCCTGCTGCTTTAACGTTTTGAGCCTGGTATCTGCGCCTTCTTCCTTTTTTGGGGCGCCCTTGTGCAGTGGATCATTAGCCCGTGTTGTTTGCTGCCGTTGGCCAGAACCTTTACCACCACGTCTCCTTCTTCCCCGCTCCCGTCCGCTTCGCTTTCTTCTTTTTCTTTGGCCTGGTAACTTTGGACACGGCTCATTATTGTTTTCGTCCCCACACGGTGTTGTGAGTGACTTGCTTTGCCCCTTGCTTCGCCTCCCATGCTGCAGTGGAATTTTACACATTTCCACGTAAATGCGGAATTCGCCCAGTATGAATCCGTCGTAGGTTCTGATCGCTGCTTCAGCATCTTCTTTCTAAAATATAGAAATATCGATGCAGTTTAATTGTTCAAACAGTTACAAATATATAGATTTTTATATAGACTATAACTGACTTGCATGGTCTCCACTTTTGATTAGTGTTGCATCTTTGTATTGTGAATAAATTACATGTATAGGGCGAATTGAATATGATTTTAAATTAAGAAATCATGTTTACAAATACATATCTCTTAACATAACATAACATAACATAACATAACATAACATAACATAATTTATTTCAGAATATTAAAATTCCATACATTAAAAGATGTGAAATATCTTGAAAAAAGTTAACTTTAGTTTTAGTCATATTTCCAAAATTTTACGATTTTACACACAAAAGACTCATGTAACTTTCAGATAAAACAGCAGTCTCTTACCTTAAAATAACTGACGAAGGCGTACGTCAGCTGGCTGTCAAGCGGCTTTCCGAAACGCACGTCCCCCACCGCGCCGCACGTCTCAAAAAGACGCATCAGCTCATTGCGCGTCACTGCTCGCGACACGCGACCCACAAACACTGTGGACATGCAGCCTACAGACGCCATGCCGTCTGACAGTGAGGTATGTACCTTGTGTGACCGCACCTGTTGCTATTCTTAGACAGCCCGGTCGTGGAGTTATATCTTACTCAGCAGTGCGCCTATTTAAGAATTTTGGTCCTTTTGATAGAATCGGTTCATCAGCGTTGCAATTCCAGGTTAATGGGTTTTATAACATTTGGTCGTCCAGATTCCAAATAAGGGAATCATTCAAAGGTGGCGAAACACGTACGACACATCTATTGTCACCGCTTTCACTATAATACTACTCCATATTCACTTGCAGGTGTAATAATTCTTATTACATCATCCACGTGCCAGTAACACAGTGATTTCCCATTACAATTTAATTGCTTCAGCGATGATTGATTTCACGGAGCATTTACTAATCCGTATTTAGTTTCCTTTTAAGATCAGTAAAGTGTATAAGCAGAAGTCAACTAGTATCCGTGTCAGTCATGACATAATAGAGGCTGCCCGTCGTAAGTTTTTCTTAAAATACCCATGAGCTGGGTGATCCATTGACTTTATTGCGCGATTATTTGTCGACAGAGCGTTAATCCAACACGAGAAAGCCATAAACCTTCACAAAAATATTTGTGCACATAATGCTCCTACAGCGATCTCCCCCACACACTATTCATGGCGCTATATCCATCCAAAAACCAACCGTTTCCAAGCAACGGTTACCACGTGGTATCTGTAGGAGAAATTATCTCCTCCAGGCGTAGTACAGCGCAACCTATCGTCTGTCCCCAGAGGGGGCACTAAATGTGAGTGACCGCGGCACACCATTGACCCAATTCGTGTGCACCTGTCATGAACTACCTACATGTAATAGTCCATAGCGCAGGTACATGGTGGAGCAAAAAGAACCGTAGTGGCATCCCCCCCCGAGTAGTGTCCGTGTCACTAAGCCTTCACTGTGATAACAGCAACGCGTGAAACAGCTGACCCCATGTAACCTCGGGGTGATGCCTCCGCCCGTCTGCAGTACAGCGAGACTTCTGGGCAGTGATCACATGCGGCTGTCTGTAGAAAAACTTGTGTTCAGAGAAGTGGTAACCTTTGGAGGGACAATTACAACTAAATGTATACCGAAGTACATGCATTTTGGACTGTCATATTGTGAACCCGTGCCTACTATTATGTTGGGGTCGGTTTTTTGTGGATTTGCTGTATCGCACAGGTGTGACCGTTATCTCGTCCAGCGTAAAGTAGGCTAATGGTAACCATGCAGGGCACAGCATCATGGGAGCGTGTGTGCATGTGGGGTATGTAATACATACTATGTATACTGCTATGCTTTACAAACACTATATTATACACATTACTACTTTTTATTTATTTATTTATTTATTTATTTATTTATTTATTTACATCAGACAAATGGTTACACTTATTTACATCAGACAAATGGTGACACTGTTCATATCTTAAAAAGAAAAAAAAACATACATAGGATAAAAAGATAGAATGAAATAATATAATATAAATAATATAAGGATTTATAACAGTATATAATATGGTATTATGTTTGTAACAAACATACACTCTCCCATGATGCCGAGGCCCTACCATGCTGATAATCATTTTCGTTATGATGAATTTTTTGAAAATAAGTGTAAGACGTTAAAATGGTAAACATGAAAGGTTAGTTGTTAAACTACGCAGTATTTCGTAACTTGTGTTTTATGTAGGGAATGGTGTGGAGAAAACTGCAGATATCTAACCCTGTCCCGTGTCCTGTCAACACGGTCAAAGATAACCTTCAATAGAAGCTAGTCAATCATATGCTTATCTTATTGCATAGAATATCAGGTTTAGGCGCGGTTTAGGCAGAATGGAAAGAACTTGGATAGCGTTAGTGCTCTTTTTCCCCACGTCCCACTTCATTTTAGCCTCCCACCCCCTCCCAATAGTTATAAATTTGAATATTTGACAAAAAGAAAATGTATGTATGTATTTTAAATTTTCATTTATTGACTTTGGTCAGTGAAATTGGGTTGGAGTGCTGGGAGGGAGGCAGTGCGCAAAATAATTTGTGATATCTCCAACTTAATCACGTAACAAGAGACTGATTCGAATGAAGCAACATCTGAGTTTATTTCAAAACAGTAAGCTTATCTAAAATATAGTGAAACTACTAAAAAATACAGTCACATAGCAATGTGCTTTAATGTAATTGTAATTGGACTGCTTCTAAATCCGCAAATACCAATCCCCTTTATATCAGTGTTCCTCATCTATGCACTCCACAAACGCACTAACGTATATGGAATCGTCCATGAGCTTCAACGCACTGACCTCCCATGTATTGGACTCTACATCATAAACCTGAATATCCGAGCACTCTCCCCCGAGCACCCAGATCTTTCCGTTTGCAGCTACGGCCGCTGCGTACACGGTAGGAGTGGGTTGTCTGTTGAAGAAGCTCCAGCTTCTCATCTGTGTGTCATAGCAGACGACACTCTCCAGCACCCCGCCGCACAGATAAATGCTGCTGTCCACAGCCGTTCCGCAGCAGTGTTTTGCGCTCTTCACGGGGATCACTATAGCCGCCTCAGTCCAACATCCGCTTTTTAGATTATGAATATGCATGAGCGGTGCCACAGGCGCCCTGCTCACAATGTAAACGTGCTTCGAGGACGTTTTGATAGCAAGCGGCATCTCCGCGCAAAAGGGCATTATCCTACTCGTCCAACTTTCTTTTTTGAGGTCGAATACGTAGTGACTTGCGAGGGCAGCGTCATCGTCATTATAACCTCCAAAGATGTGCAGTTTGTTTTTGCTGTTGACAACAGCGGGGGCACGTAAAGCGGTCGGTAAAAACACGTGCGTCCATTGTCTTTTCCAATGATAAAACAGCAGGTTTGACGAAAGGTTGTGTTTGGAGCGTCCACCACCACACAGACCGAACCCATCAGAGGTAACAAATCCTGGCTGATACCGCAAATACTTTTCAATAGGTATTGTGAAAAGTTCTTCAACGAATAGCCTAGGTGACGTTGACAACCTAGCTACACTTTGTCCAGACACCACAAGAATGGTCTGATTGTGCCTGTGTTTTTGCCGGAGAGCTTCAATGCTCGCTTCAAATATCTTTTGTTCTAATTCCCTGTCAACTTCACGGAGAAAGTCTTTATATCTAACAACAATGTCACATAAAGCGGAGGCCGAGCAATTTTCTAGTTGCACGTGTTGCAATAACGCACGAAGTTGCAATTTGCGCTTCCCTTCATCGTATGCTGCCCAATGAAAAGCAGCATTTAGTAAACAATCCTCATTGGGCATCTTAATATCCCGGTCACTTATACAGTCTACAACATCTGTAAAATCTAGAGCTAAAAATTCGTCAGAAATAGCAACTTGAGCAAATTTGCCGTGCAATATTTTTGCTGCTTGTTGCGAAACTTTTTGCATGCGTAATAACTCTGCAAATTTATACCAGCCTATGCATGACTCTGGCGTGATGCGATGGGAAATGTATTCAGCGGCCAGCTCTTTCAACCCATTTAGCTGTAACATATCGAGTGTCTTCACCATCGACTTCATTGTGTCGAATTTCATTTCTATATCTCCAGTGTAAAAATACTTCACGATTGATTTCATGACCTCAGCGTCGGTGGAGTCAGAGAGATCCGCTTCATGTGTTGTATTCTCTTTCATGCCACAATTAAACATCGCGTTAAAGTAAGGGCAAGAAGCAGCAAGCACAATTTTGTGGCATCTAAATCTTCTTCCTTCCACAATAATAGTAAAATCAGTCAAATGGTCGCTAGATTGATAGGCCAGTGTCTGTTCAAAGAAGTGTTCAGAGAAGCTGCTTTTTCGGTATATATTCAAACAGCTGTTTTCGCAGTTCTCCAGGTCTGATTCAAATTTGAACATTTCTGAAACTTTGAGTTTCTGCCTGAGGCTATCTCCTGGGTGGGACATGCCTGTGTTGATTGTAGCGTTGACCTACAAAGATATAAATATTCTGTATATTTGGCCTACAGTCTTGGGTCTCGTTATCAATAGTGTATTGCTTTCTTTTACGGGTGTATTCTTGATAAGATGATTTTTTTGTTCTAAAGTTTAATTTTGATTTCAATTGTATTCATAAACGTTTTCGAGCTCCTCCTACACAGAAAACCTTGCAAAAAGCCTATACATAATAAACGTGTCGAGCATGCTTGAATTTGAATTACGAGATCAGAAATAATAAAGCAACATACATGTAGCTTGTTTTGTTAATAAAACAATAATACAGCAGCATCCCTTACAATATGTACAAACATTTGCAATTTTTAACTTTTATTTTCAGACATGTATAATGCAACAGTGGAGTTGAATATATCATGCAAAACATTGAAAACAATGAGTGCAGCCAATGTATGTACAATGTATTAACATTAACATAATAGCCTGTAATCAGAAACCCTGATAAATAATGCTCTTATGGGTTTCTGCTGTATTTCAATCTAACCAACCTTTGATACCATATGATGTACAACTACGATTCTATTTCTTTGGAACGATATCTGTGATTTTCTAAACAAAAACAAAAAACAAAAACACACAAATACAAATACCTTCTAAAAACGAGTTCACCAATCACGGCGATTAAAAAGTCCACATTGTCAGTGGAAACGTTGAGATAAAATGTTTGATAAAAGTTATGCTAAAATCAATCAGTCATTTTAACACTGACATTTGTAAAAGCGCTCTTTCCATTTGGCAAGGCCTGAAATGACTGTAAACCTAATCCGAGCAGTAACGAAAATGTTGTTCAAACCTCTGTGCTCTCAGGGTGCATTTATAGTGCGCAACACAACTGTCATATAGATAGCCTGACTGTCGAGTGTCGTTTTAACATATACAGCGTACATCCATGGTAATCATAGACTATTAGAAATAATATAATATGGATTTATTTGCAATTTTATATATTTAGCCAGGTCATTCGTTAATGAATATATGAATCAAAAGACAACACAGTCATAATGGAATTGAATTTTAATACACGAAAGTATTACAACTATTTAGTTATATTCTTGTTTATATAAATTTTAATATATTTTTATATAATTTTAATACATGAAAGTAATACAACTATTTAGTAACATTCTTGTTCATATAAATTATACACCTGCATATAGTTGAGAACGCTACCCATCTTGACATTCTACAAAAGCAGCGACATGTTTTTCCGAGTTTTTAAGCTGCAAAGTACTGACTTCCCACGAATCAGTGTCTGGGTCATACATCTGAATGTCCGTGCATTCCCCTCCAAGTAGCCAAATCTTGTTTTCAAAATACACGGCAGCTCCAGACAGACTGGGTTTTGGTTGAATCTCTAAAAATGACCACGTTTTCATCTGAGTATCGTAACACAACATTTTCTCCAGTATGCCCCCAAACAGATAGACATTGAAGTCCATGGCGGTGCCGCAGCACTGCTTGGTGCCGTTGACGGGGATGTCTATCTCTGTGCTCCAGCTGCGGGTCCTCACGTTGTGGACATACATGACCGGGTTCACGGCGGAGCGGCTGATGACGTACACATGCTGAGACGACACGGTGATTGCCAGTGGCATGATGGGCGCAAACGGCATTGGCTCCCCGGCACTCCATGTCTCCGTGTCAAAGTCAAATATGAACACATTTGCCTTTGGGTTTATGTTTTTGTAGCCTCCAAATATGTAGAGTTTGCTGTTGATGGTGGCAACCGCTGCCCATCGCAAGGCCCGCGGCAAGGGACTCAACAGTTTCCATTTGTCCTTCCAGCAATACAAAGCAGCTTCCGACATTGAATACTTCTTCTTACCACCACCACACACTCCAAAACCACTTGCTGTGAGAAATGCGTTCTGATTCTTAACATAATATTGTTGGGGGATGGACACCACCTCTTCGCAAAATGCTTTCGGATGGAGAGATAAACGATAAACTTTCGGTCCGCACACAATCAGAATGTTTTTGTGGGGCTTGTGGTTTGTTAAACTTGCCCGATATATTGCTGTTTCTACTTTGCGATCTATCTGGCTCAGGAGATCACTGTAATTTGTTATAATGTCAGAAAGTGCTGTGCCTGAGCAGTTTTCTAAATGAATATTCTGAAGCAGTTCATCCAAGTGCATTTTGCGTTCTTCTTTATGTGCGGTCCAGCTAAAAGCCGCTTTCAGAAAGCAATCATCGTTCGGTGATATGATATTTTCATCTCTAATACAAGCAGTAACGTCTGATAATTCCAATGTCAAAAATTCCTCTGATTCTATAACTTGTTTGAAATCTTTATGCACAATTTCCAATGCACGGCTAGCCACATTCTCTAACCTAAATCTGTCTGCATACTTATGCCAGCCGAGACATGATTCTGGTGTGATGTAATCTAGAATGTGACTTTTACAAAATTCAATGGCTTCGTGAAGTTGAAAAAAGTCTAATGCCTCAACCAAAAATTTAATATCTTTTACTTTGAAATAGATTTCTCCACTGTAAAAATACTCTACAATAGTGTGGATCACGTCAAAGTCGAAATTAGGTAGATGTGCTTCATTGGTTTCTGTCTCGGCCAAGCCACTGCTAAACATGAAGGCAAAATATGGGCAAGCTGAAGCCAGCACAATTTTGTGGCATCTAATAGCTTTGTTGCCAATAACTATTGCGAAATCTGTAAGATGATCATGCCTTTGATATTGATAAAGCTGTTTAAAGAAACTATTACAAAATATGTCATTTCGATGCAGTTCCAAAGTGTCCTTGCTATAATAGTCTTCATCTGATAGATTTTCATTCACCTCTGACTTATCAGCGTTGGCCATCCACGTACCATCCAGACCACAGCTCTCCACTGACTGGTCACTCATTAGGAGGCTAATATCTGAAGAGTACAAAACAAAACCCTAAAGATATAACAATAATCGTTAAATGCCTACTCTGTGCTTGTATACTTTTGATATCTCATTGTGTGAAGTGAGTGCATTGGACTAGACCTAGAATATATCATTTTGTTGCTGTTTGTTGTTGTTTTTTGTCAATGTTGTGAAACTGCGTCAAAATGATAGCAGCACGCAATTAATGACATAATTAAGTGCCGACCAAGCACTTGAGCACTGTCACAGAATGGGTTTGCCTAAAAACTAAATTTACCTGATACACAGCCTAAATATTGTGTTTATCTCCAGTTTGTTTCTCGAAATATTATTGTACGTTTCCTGTACCTAACGAAAATGGCTTTTGAAGCGTTCTCATGGATTTTACGTAATTTTCATACGTTAAACGTTGCAATTGATTCATCAACCAAACGCAGTAGTCTCGATCAAAGTGACTCTGTGGTGTCGCGGTATCACATGTATGTAGAGTCCAAGAACGTAAAATACATCCACGATACTATCCGCCATCAAAATCGTTAACATTTATCAAACATTGGATTTTCTTTTGCAATCCAGGAGTCTAAATTGGCTTTCCGATAGTTTTTTTCATACACATCATATAATTCCATTATGAAAAGTATTTACTTGTATTCGAATTATTGATGATTTACAGCGCAGTATAGTTCCAAAGTGACCTGACACTGAGTTTCTAATTACATGTAGGCCTACATCTTATTTATAGGGGAATGCACAAGTAATAAGACAAAGAAGCCGCTGATTAACTAGGATCAAAGTAGTGAAAAGGAAGTCACGCTGGTATTTATACTTATTTCATTAGAGCTATCGTGTATGTGTACCCACATTTGGAACTAAATGTTTTATATGATAGGAGATAAACATGAATGCAGGAGCACCCAATTATCCTAGAACAAACAGATATCACAGTGTTGGAACAATGCTTCACTTCCCAACAAAATTTAACTTGCATGTTTATTAAAGGACGCTTTAAGTAAACGGTAAATATTCTTATATATATCTTCTGTTAAAAATTATACTAAATCAAGGAGGTGATTTGATCAGCATTTGTCCAGCATGTCATATTCATAAGGGTCATGCTTATTGCATAGCTGGATAACTGCTACTTATATAATGGTCAACGAAATCAAAAGGCATCATGCTGTGCATAGTGGTTAAATCTAATTAATATATGGAGAGTGTTGGTGATGGTATGAAATTGACTTCAAACCATATGATGATTACAAATGCAAGGTGTTTTTAATAATATGCAAGCCAACATTATACAATGAAGTGTTTAAGATATATTTCATATGCTTTTCCAACAAGTCTCTAATAACTGCAATATGACGGTTTATTAAATCAAAAAGTAACATGCCTGCATGTTCTTTCAAAACCAAAGTAAAAGTTGAAGATCAAAGAGGATCTTGTAATGATGTGCTGTTGAATGATCCGCGATCATTCAATTGTTTCTGACCATAAAGTAACTGGGATGATGGTATCATTCTGGTCTCACAACCTTGGCATCGTGAGTTCGAGTCCCGCCAGGGCCACTTGATAGTCAAATGGAAGCTTATGGTAGCAAAAACCTGTCTTCAGCCTTATCTATCGTTGGTAGAAATATGCTTGCTAAAAAGATGTGAGAGAGAGAAGTGTGAAAATGTAGCCGCAAGTACTGGGAAACAGATACAATGTATAGATCTGCAAATTGTTCGCGAACACATATTTCTGACCGCCCCGCGAACACACCAGTAATGATGCGGATACCTGCGTACTGTCCGTGAATGATGACTGCGGTCAAATTGTGGATAACCGCACGTCCGCGCAGAACGCTGCTTTCTACCTACATGTATCTCAAGGTTTTCTTCAGTCTGCCAACAATCCACCTGTTTGCCACGAAATATTGTTGTGGTGTCTTCGGCCGCGGCTGTGGTCAAGAAACTTCTTGAGGTTGGTCTTCAGATAACATGACCGAAAATTTTGAAGTGTAAGTTGAAATGGTGGATATATCATAAAATAAGTATTTACGTAGTGAAACAGATTAGCTTGTTATCTGTATCAATGTTTAATATTTCCATAATCATGCATACAAATAATGTGAATTTACTGGAAACTAATATTCATATATATTTTCTGTTAAATGATACTAAATCAAGGGGGTGATTTTATCAGCATTTGTCCAGCATTTCATTTTAAATACAAATGATGAAAGTCAATTGCCATTACTTTTCATTTCGCAAATTAACACGCTAATACAAAATTGTATTGCTCTTTGAATGTATTGTAAAGATATAAGAATTAAAGTGCCTTTCTTTTTGTTGGTGGTTTATTTTTTGATGAAATAATGGGTATAATAATGTAATGAATACAATATTACTTACATATATATGTCACATATGTATGATAATACATTAAAATGAGCACATTTCACCCATTTCTTATATTACTATAATGACCATATTTACAACAAACATACATTCTAGAAATTTGATGATGTAGTGAACAGAGTTCTAACGTCCTTGGGTGGAGTCTGATGACAGAATAATGTCCATATAATCCGTATCACTACAATTTGCTGAAGCAATACTAGACAAACTGTAGCCAGTATAATTTTTCTCTGGTCGAGGAGGTGGCGGAGGTGGTGGTGGTACTTCCGACTCAGGTCCAGTTGTAAGGTTAGGTGCGCTGTGTCGAGTATCCTTGGGAGAATTTGCCACAGTAATGGCTGAAATACACAAAACTATATGTAACTACATATTCACATGGAATTGATTTATAAATATTCCCCCCATTTCTAGTTCCCACGAAAATTATTTATGAACTTATACGTATATAGTATGACTCATTATCTTCACTATTCCAATAATTTACTACGCCATTGGTCCATAAGTGATACTCACTTGGTGTACCATGCACCTCTTCCCACTTGTAGCGGTCCACTCTGACAGCCTGTAACACCCAGGCGTGACTTAGGAGCTCGAACATTGTGGCTCGACTGCCCGGAGAGCGGTGAAGGCCCTGCAGGATGACGTCTACTGCACCTGAAGAATCATCATATGGTTATAGTGAACATGTTGCTCACACTGAGTTACTTGAATTTTGACTTGAAAAATCTAACCAAGCTTATTCTTCAGTTTTTATAAGGTAGAGAAGTAAAAAAAACTAGCTATCAGAGAAGAATGTACAGTGAAAGCTACCGCAAATGTGAAATTATGTTAGCCGTTGTTAACATACCTTCAGACAGGTGTGATGCTAAGTAGTTGCCATTCAACTGAATTCGACCTTTTCCGTAGGCCTTGATTTCTCTTTTATTTCTAAATGCAATTTTTCCAAAAATCAAGTATATCAAAGACATGGTTGTACCCCACACATCAAGTGCGTAGCCATCATACCTGTAATTAGATAATTAAATAACTATATAAATATTTAAGAACATTATATTCTGATGATGAAGATTCCAAGAAAACTAGTTTAAACTGCCTTTAACGAGTTCATTGTGTTGGTAATGTTTATATACAGTCATTTCTTTATCCACAACACGTTTAAACTTACAAAAATATCATTAACTGTTTCATCAGCCTCTGCTGACATCTTCAGAATGACCGACTGCGCATGACAGGTGGTCAATCATCTCGGCCGCTGCCGTGCGATAACGGATCATGTCAACCAACATAATCATGACATAGATTGGGACAGTGTGTGTGATAGACAGAGAGAGAGCGATTGGAAGACGAGAACGATTAAGGAGGCGGTACACATCCGCACCAACAGGCAGGTCATGAACCGGGACGAGGGGGCCCACCAGCTCTCGTGAGTATATGACCCACTTCTCGGCATCGACGGCCGAGATGATTGACCGCTTGTCATGCGCAGTCGGTCATTGTGAAGATGTCAGCAGAAGCTGATGAAACTGGTAATGATATTTTTATAAGTTTAAACGTGTTGTGGATAAAGAAATGACTGTATATGGTTTAAACTTCATCAGATATATTTTCTGGAAAATGTGTGTCATAAGATGGTTGAAATACACTTACGGCTTCTCGTATAGAGCTTCTGGAGGGTGGAAGATAGATGTTCCGGAGAACCTAGCTATGGATTCATTATGATCTTGTGGTGTACACTCGCCGAAATCTATGACCTGCACTTGGAACTTGTTGTTAATGATGAAGTTGTTTGGCTTTACGTCGTGATGAACAAGTCCCAACTGATGAACATGCGCGAGACCTGCCACCATCTGCGAGGAGAATATATATTGTCAGTTTTGATATTGTGTATAGTTAATTGACCTTCCCTTGTGACTAAAGGCAGATATTCATATAAAAGGGTTAAGATTTACATGTAGTAGTATTCATGTACGATAATACAAATGTAGGTACATAAATATAAAAGTGATCGTTTTAAAAGGTATAGAGTGACAGAGCACAATCAATGCTTAGATTTTAATAATGAAAACTCACCTGACGGAAAATCCAGCTTTGAAGGCTTTCGTCCAAAATTGCTCCTTTGTCACGCAGTGCCATAAGGTTAATAACATTACACCCGAACCTTCTCATAACTATTTGGTAGGAAATGCCATCTTCGAAGCAGCTTACCATCTGTAATATCATACACGAGTGGTTAAACCAAACAAGTAAGCAAATGCATGTAAAGCTATATATAGATACCCAATTATGCATATTAATTTTCCGTAAGTGGCTATACGGCGGGTGATAGTCTCTCTATAATAAATAAATAAACGAATAAACGAATAAACAACAAACAAACAAAAATCTTGCCACAACAAGCTACATGTATCTACGCGACTACGCGACTTACTTCAACCACATTGGGATGTATCAGCTGGTTCAGGGCAGAGATTTCCCGAGGCACACGGCCAAGTTTGGTGTTATCGCACCAATTTTCAATTGCAACGCGTCGTTGCAGAATCTCCTTGACGACAAACTGAAAGCATTAAGTAAAAGAACATTTATTAAAACGTGAATGGAATCCACTCTTATACACGTATATATACATACAGGCTGTCTATCCGGCGCGCTGCTTCCAGTTGAAACAGAGATCTGGAACACATTAACTGCCCCCCACCCACCCACCCAATCCTTCTTTCTGTCCCCTATCCCTCACACCAGCTCCAGTCGGTATACAGGTCTGGGTTAAATACAACTCCATCACCTTCCTCCATCGTCATAATATATTATGTGGCATTCATATACACACCACATGTATATGGCTATGATTGCTACCCCCTAATACCCCCACCCCCCCTTACACACACACACAAGGCTACAGCTACCCCTTGATAAACCCAAACACGTGAGGAACAGATTAAATATTCCACCCTCCCCTACCCTTGCTTCCGCAGCCACCACCCCACCCCCTCTTCTTTTCCCAACCCTCTCTACTCCATTCCCATCTTAACCGGTCCAGAGCAGACTTAATGCATCTCCATCACCCCTTTCCTGTTGCTGCTCAATTGAAACGGATTTGATCTGGAACAGATTAAATGGTCCGTATGAATGGAATCGCTGGAACACGTTACTCACCTCTTGACCGCTGGTCAAGCTCCTGGCCGACCAGACCTTGCCGAAGGCTCCTTGTCCCAATAAGTCGTAAACCTTCAAAACGTCCTGAATGTTGTCGAGCATTTGAGTTATCTACAATGTAATTGAATGATATTTAATTGGGGGTATTGATGGCTTCAAAGGCTTATGTGCATTTGGGCTATATTGTAACTTGATTATAGTGTCATTTTTCTCTTACTTGAATTGAGCATGTGCTTACCCTCGTTTCTGGTTTTGAGGTGGGTGTCCGGTAGAACTTGAGAGGGAGGCCACCCCTTGTTGGGGGCTCCCGGGGTCTGGCTCCACAGAGCTCCACACCACTCCACAGTTGGCTACCCTCGATCTACAGTGATACAAGAGTAGGGCTTATATGATGATTACCACGATGAAAATATTCTTTGGACAAAGCAGACTCATATACACATAATTTTGCGATGACATAAAATCACTGAACCAATTTAGGGCTGCGTCATTATTCAAGTTGTGGGGAGGTGGTCGAAAAAAATGCTAGTGGGAGGGGGGGTCATATGTTTAAATTTGAATGTTGTGGTGGTCAAAAGTTTGAAACGTATGTTGCGGGGGGGAATCAAGAGTTTGAATTAAAAAATGGGAGGGTCAAATGCTCTGATTTATAGACTGTTTAGGGGTGGGGGGTCGGGGGATCGCGGGTGAAATATTTGAAACGGTCCTTATGGCATCATCAAGTCTCCAGCACATTGGACATGGATGTCTATGGAAACCAATTGAAATCTTCTATGAAAAAAATCAAGTCTATTTTTTTCTAATTTCCCTGTAATTGGGGAGCATCTTCTGGTTGCATATAAAGATATTCCATATTCATGAATGGTGCCACACAGCTTTCTTTGGGAAATAATGAACCTTTCAGGCTGCACCACTTCATTTGTGGTAGAAGATACATCCATGCCCCTCTGTTGGCACATACCATGCACAGATTCTCACCATATGCAAGAAAATAATGACAATTTTCTGTCCTCAATAGATTAAGAACATTTATACTGCTTATGGTGGACAGTGAGGACTTCCCGCAGATTTTTATTATTATCAGCCCTTGCCCCCCTTTCAAAATACTACATCTGAACCCGGAGCTAGCTACAGTACATGGGCTCTTACTGTATTGTCTAAACAAACCCTTCTTTTAAATACTTGGTGCCCACCCCATCCTCCAACGGGTTGCTCCAACCGATCCCGCACCACACTTTCTATTTGCTTCATATGCCACAGAGTTTCTATTCAAAATAGATTTTCTTATATGAATTTAATCTGGATTTCCTCATATTGCTCTCTTATTTCTTTTATAAAGTTCATATCATTGTATATAGCTACCCGGACATAAAAAGACGCCATTGGGAATGAGTTGAGTGGTTGGGATATTTTGTTTTGTTCTGCCACAATGGGGTGGGGGTGTCGGAAATCCATATTTCAGACATTCTTTTAATTGGTGGGGGGGGGGGGTGTCAAATGTTCGATTTGCGAACCCGTGAGTGTAGTATGTTTGATTTGCAAACCCGTGGTGTGTATGGGGGGTTCAGAAGTATTGCCGCCGTCTAAAAAAAACATCTGACGCCCACGCCTTAAATAATCACTTAGCCCATAATGAGTTTAACAATAGCAATACATCACAAACGTCTACAAAATATGTGGCTCATTTTCATTACATCTATATGTAAAAAATCTTGCTACTGGTTGGTAAGGCATTTTCGTATCAGCAGTTTCCGCATATCATAATTTCTTAGTAAACGTAGATACAACTGAGTAGCATTTTATATTGTATACGATGTTCCCTCAACTGCTTTGTAACAACTAGATCACAAATATATCGCATGGTTTTATTACGTTTTCATGAATGAAACGTGTATAGAAAAAAAATCCCGTTTATTTCAATCAAATTCAAACATTCTTAGTTGTAATGTTGGAGGAGTGAGCCTTGAAATTGTACCGGTACAATTTCACGTCAACTTGATATTGTACCACTGCCGAGAAATAGCTTACTTGCCACGAAATTAAAATTTTGTACCACATGTAAAATTGTCCCACTCACCAACAGTTTACAAACACAATAAAAATAGTCTACTTCAGCAGCTTTTATTTCTCACAATAATACTCTTTAATTGACAAAATTGCAACCAAAACTAGATCAAAAGTGTTCAAAGAACACTGCGTCGCTAGAACGACGTTGACTTATGGTCAATTAAGATATATACTGAAATAATGAATACTGGGAAACACATATATATCAATGAATACTTTACAATCAAGAAATTTATGAATTTGAGGAGAAAACATCAGAATCAATATATCCAGCAAAAAGATATTTGTGTTGCCATACAATAGTACTGAATAACAAGATGATAATCAATATCTGTTTCAAATCCAATAATCAATTTTGCTGTTGCTTAGATTATTGATTTTTTTTTCTTGAATGCTAAGTGCATTGAATATTATTGAAAATGTCATAAAAACGCTTCTAGAAAGCTCAGTTTAATTGGCAGATTTCCCAAAATCGAATCACTTCGGTGTCGCCTCAAACCTCATAGTTGTGTAAAGTTTGAACGAAATCGGTTCATCGGTACGCCCGGTAGCTTGTCCAGAGACCTACATAGTTACAAATGAACCAAACACAATGCTTGCTTCAGCAGCTGAGCTGAAGCGACGCAATGATCCTAGTTATTGCCACGAGTAATAGGAGATAGAGTTGTAGAATCAACATTGAAATAAGGAGGAATAATTGGCTGAGTAGAGATTGAAATCAAAGTAAATGAAAATGATGTACATAGACTATTGGTCTATTCATGCTTTGCTAAACTTTTGACAAAGTTCATGACAAAATATGTTGTGTGCTTAAGCCCTATACCCAACAACATCTACACTCATATCACCTGATCCGTATCCACTGATTAAGTCAGGTGGTCCTGATGAGGAACAGGAAAATGGGTAAAGTGGTGTCCAATCAAGCACAATTTTGTTTACATCATTCATCTGGACATCCAGGTGTTATGCACACACCAAGTATTGTAAGTTACTCAAACAATTTCAATTCTTTAAACCGAAGCTCTTTTGAATCAATGGTTGTGTAAGTATAACGCCCTTATCCTCATCTTAGGCCTAGTAAGTCATGGTTTTGACCACACCAAGGCCAGATAATGATTTCATGGGTTTTGCATGTGTGTACAAGTCCACATTGACGGCTCTTGGATACTCCTATAAGAGTGGATAGAACTATAATATGTACCTGTGTACCATCAAGCCCCAGTCTCATGTTACCCAGTGTTACATCTACACCCAGTATCCCATCTACCCCCAGTCGCCTCTACCTATTTATTCCTTCATCCCTACCAATCACAAAATCATATTTCGGAAAAGTGCAATGCTCCTGGAACAATTTCACGTGGTGGTACAATTTCAAGGCAACAATGGCAATATGGTACAATGGTTCAAGTTGACCATGTGATGGTACAATTTAAAGGCTCAACAGGGAGTCTATAACCACAATATCTACCTGTATGCTGTTGGCAATATATTGTAATAGATTCTCTAATATGTAAGGCATTTATGGTGACAATATCGCAAACAAGTGGAACAAGACTGTTAAACAAACCTCATCGTCGCTCTCTTCCACTTCTTCCTCCACAATTTGTAGTCTTTCATCATCAGAAGTGTCCGCTTTCGCGGTGGAATAGTACGGCGCAAAGCGTTTATCAGGGATTCCCCCATCCCCTTCCTCGCCACTCGCCGATCTTGCCCGTTTGAGGCCACGAGGGCCAACACCAGAGATAGTTTTTTCAGGCATTTTCAAATTGAAATCCTATTATCCAGGGAGAATAAGAGTTTTACAAAAACGGTTGTCAAGTGACAGATATGTATAGCAAATTACTATGTTAATGTTGATTTTCAATAATCGCGCGACTAAAATCGTGTGTAAGTGTGTAGGGAAAATCCTAGCTTTCTAGAGAGATGTGAACAATGCGATATCCCGAGAGATTATGACAATTCCGTAAGTGATAAGTCATAAAGTGGTCACCGTAATTACAGATCACTGTTGCGCCCTTTCTTCTGATTGGCTGATGAAAAGTATGTTAGGTCCCGCCCTCCGTGGTTAGCGAGCTGGTTTAGCGATCCGCTATGTTAGAACAGTTAGTTATAAGTACGGTAGAACTTCTCTATTCAGACTACTCATGGGACTGACCTAAAATAGTCTTAACGGAGAGGTTGTCTTAGATCAAGGTCCCCAGTGGAATCATTTTTGAAGAATTGGGACCGAGAAAAGTGGTCTATTATAGAGGTGGTCTCCTTATAGGGGTGGTCTTAATTGGAAGTTCTACTGTATGTGTGTTTGCAGTAGGACCTAATAAACGCGTGTTTGACATTGTTCTCATAATATTTTTAGAACAACTAACACACTGCAAGTGTTCATTTGTCGAATAGCATTCTTCTCTTAAGATCATTACATACAAGCAGGTCGATTGAAATGAAGCAATTTCATTTTAATATATATTCCAAAACAAATTACAATTGTATTGGTCATCGTATGCGGATTACTTAATTACATATAGTATAGAGAGAAATATGCATGCACTTATATGACAAGAAGACATACAGTCAGCACAACTTTAATTTGTACCCCACGTGCCACATTATTGTTGTTAGACTATCATCATGTGGATTGTTAGGCACAACGTAAAACTTCAAAGGCACCGTCTGAACTGGTAAAATATCTTTCATGTTGACCTTTTACCTGTTGACCGGTCACTGGGTAAAGCTCTAACAGTATCAAAGTCAGTATCTTAATAATAGGGGCTTTAATAGAGAGGTCCTACGATACAGATTCCTACTCGTCCTACCCATCCACTCTTTCAAAAAAATATGACACTCTAGAAAGATTTTCAGTCTAACTTTCACGCCTAAGGATTTCATGTTCCACGTCCGTTGCTCCACTACTCTTTCTACCTTGATATGCCAATGATAATGTCACTATGTAAAACCATAACGATAATGTGACCACACCTTTAACATCATCTTCTCCATATTTTAAATTAAAAGTAAATGTAAATGTGGTGGTTTATAGTCATTATCCAAGTTTTGCTCTCACTACTTTTACAATTTACACCAGGTCGTTGGCCCACTTATTGATCTTCAATTGATCATTTCTCACATGCTTGCATCGGCAGCAGCGTTCATTCAGCGCACTCCGTAAACCCAATAACCTGTACCCCATTAATGTGTAGGTGCCAGGGAGCAGTGTACAACTGCTTCAGAGATGACTTTGCTCAACACCCACCACCAGAGCCGACTGGGAATCGAACCCACGACCTTCCGGTCACGAGTCCAACTCCCCATCCACTCGGCCACGGAAACACAAAGTACAGTGACAATTAAGTCGACAATTAGATACAGTAGAACCTCTGTGACGTACACCTGGTGTCAACTGATCTTAATTGAGAAGTTGTATTATCATGGAGGTCACCGGTGGTGTATACCTGGTCGTTTAGAACCGTTTAAAATGTCTAGATCTTATCCTGGATGTGGTCTTCATCAGGAACCGTTCGAATGCTCGGTGCATTGCATTCCTATCGCAAAAATAACAAAATGATTTGTCATACTCACAAATACTACCAGTGTTTTAAAATGTAGACTTTTAGTGATCCCTAAGAATTAACTATGTCGTAGGTCTAACACATGTAAGAAAAAAAGCTTTTCAAATATTTGTCTAAACAAAAGTAAACAACCAGTTATGCAAACAAATTTGGTAGGCTCTTGTTTAGAGAGGGTTTTTTCGGGTACGTACATGTAGTGCTATATACTTTGGCGGGAAAGTCTTTGTTATAAACAAAAACTTAACGTCAGCCAATCGACATCCTTGCTGGCCATGCCCTAAATACAATACTTCACTTTCAAATTGACCATATGTATCATTTGTCCTTTTTTAACTGAACGCAGGAACAATCGGATTTTGCTGCACTTTCACTCTAAGCTTTATTTTCTTAACATTTCGTGTGAGTTACCACCTTTAAAACATGAACAGTGATTAAACTTAAATCATTTAAGCTAAGAGCAAAATAACGAGAGAAACTTTACATATCCCGACCCCCTTCAGGCCCCTTCTCCAAAGAGGCGTCGATGTTACGACTACAACCGAGGTCACCTTGTCACCCAGCCACCAGGATAGGAGCCTCTAATTATGGACGGGGAAGCACCTGAACTAACAACCACGGAATGGCCCTTCTCGAACGACCCGCGAACGGTTGCGGCTCAAGGTCGGTTGTACACCCTCGGTCATCGCGCCATCCATGCGTCACCTTCACGAGGAGAGCCTCAACACACTGCTGAGAGAGCATCAGAGGCGACAGTCACAGCCCAGCGAACAGATCCCCTCGTCAGCCCCGCGTGCATAGTGCCAGAGATCGAGGCAAATGCGGCGATCCAGAGTCGATGGCACTGCCACAACAGCGGACACCCTGTAATCGCCCCGGTAGAACAATGCACGAATACGGCACTGGACAGCGAGCACAGTGATAAGCAGGACGCGAAGGTATGGATTTCCTATTTATACATGTGTATCTTCAAAGTATTGTTGCAGCCTATTTTGCAGATTATATTGGTAGAGGTATAGTAGTGACGGTGGTATCTTGATTTATTTCGGGTTTATTATTAAATTCGCAAATCAAACATATGATCCCCCCCCCCACACACACACACACCAATTAAGGGTGCAAAATGACAACAACTGACAGTGACTTTTTAGATGTATTGTGCCACCGAATATATGCCAAGTGTGAAGAGATCCAGTAGACTGACGATGCGACGATAAGGTGTCTGAACATATCGTGGATTACATTGATCATTAAATGATGGACGGCTGTCATTTGGTTCTTATCATAAAGCTGCATGTACATTCCAGTCTGGAGCCGAAGATGCCATCCCCGCCAGTCGTGTGCAACCTACTTCCTATCGAGCACCCGTCCCGCCAGACAGTGTCGTCCGGGCTGACGTCAACATCACCGTGGCCCCGCGTCCCAGACTCCGCTGGTATTATCATAACAAGGGTCACCGCGTGATGCCCCCACGGACAACAGACAACTCGCAGCAAGAAGGGAGGCCCACCGGTCCAGGACAGTCAGAAGATTACGCGTAAAATGGAACAGACGGAGGCTCAGGTTGGAGTGTGGTTACAATTAATGCTCGTGTGTATAACATGTACTCTAGATTTTGCACAGCAGATTAATAACTCTGATTGACTTTTATTACAACTATTTGTGTGGTTGTTATTATCTCATGTTCAGCATCTGTGTCCTTAGATTGAGCCCATACAATTAGGAAAAAATATAGGTTGGGGCTGGTATATCGTAAATGTTGGAATAGTTACTGAAAGTCTCATACACATATGCAAGAAATGTAACCGTGCTCATTTGCCTCATTATTAGGAAATTATGACAGCAGTCGTATTCTCACGTTTTCTCATACTAAGTATTTTATTACTACGCATGCTACATTAATGGATAGTTGGATTCACCTCAGTAAGTTCTGTATCTACATATGAAAAGATACAGTAGGAGTAATCTGGTGATATGTTTTTATGAAGATTAGCTGTGTGAAACATAATTAGTTGTCAAACTGTTTCTTTCACAGAACGATGTTTTTATGTGGCTATGCAGACGTTTCGCAGTTGTCTCAACAACGTCAACGGTGTTACTGGGCGTTGGAACTCAGGTCGCACGACCATGTAGGTCATGTGATACAAGCTGGGGAAGGAGTCTCAACAACCAGTAGCACTGTTGACTCTGGAGACAACAGCGAAACGTCTGCAAAGCCAGGTAAAACATGGTTATGAGAAAATAATAAATTTGATACCGTCAAAACTTAAAACCAGAAGCCACTAGTAGCTTTCATTCGCACATGCATGTTGTTGTATTTTCTACGATCTGCTTTCATGTATATATGTTTTTTTTTATTATTTAGAAAAAAAGTCTCTTAGAGGTATTTTTCATGATCACAATACATATACATATACATGTATATTCATTTGTAATAAAGAGACGCCAATGTGCACTCTAGCTCCGTGTGAAACGGTGAACTAGCTATAACGTAGTTGCTCCAACTCTGCGTGATATCCCAATTGAAGTTTTCAGTGTGTAAACAGGCAAAGACAAAGAAGGCGCATAACGACCTTCTAATCCACTTATACACCAGTACTTCAACAAAAGATACGTCTGCTTGTTTGATTGTCTCTGATACCACCGTAATGACATTTTAATGACAAGTTTAATGTTTGAAGACCAACGTCATTTCTTGTTCAAACTCACGCTGTGAGAAGCGTGCGCAAGTCGTAATCAATTAATTACCCAAACAATACCAAACCAACGGTAAACGGCGAATTATGTTTACCGAGATAACGTTCCCTAAACGTGTTTAATTCAGCACCTTAAAAGCCCCCCTGCGGTTGACCGGTGGTCTACTTAGATTTAACTTTCTCCCCGAAGTACTTAACTACAAACAGTGTGTCTGCGTGACCTTATGAAAGTCATTACGGGATATCCGCGGGCCCGTAAAAATCTTTATATGAACATTGTATGATTATTTTGATTTGGGGGAAAATAATAGCCATTAAAAAAACAATCTTATTTTGTCTGAATTAGTCATAATTTCTCTTTTACATTGTATTGATTGTCATGATCCAGAATTAAGTATCAAATAGCCCGGAGAAGGTTATCACCCAGGGGTGATACATGTACTCACCCGGACTACTTCTCACATATTTTTTTTAAACAGTGTTGTAATTGTTTTTGAAATAACGAGAAATGCTGCCGAAGTAAATCACTCGCGGTTACGTATGCTTAGTCAATCAAAGTTTGAGATAATTGCTCACATTGTGGAAAAATACTTTTGGTTCATTCTGTATTAATTGTATACAGTAGTAAGCATTGCCATGTGTGTATGCTTAACCATCTATTGCTGAAGTGTTCATCTGTTTATTATATACTTGTATGATATGTGAAAATTGATTAATAAATATATATATGGTAGAGTATTTGAGTGTTTTCACTTCTTTAAGTACACAGCTACAGTATATATTATATTTATAGCCAATTATCTATAAGTGTCAAATTGAGACAACCACTTCACTGTGGAGCACAGGAAGCGATGATGAAGCTGAACTGTCTCCAAGACCATTATTTTGACTTGTCATTATACAAAAATGATTACGGTTGCATTGTGAAAGTTTTGTGAAAGTTTTGCCTAGTACATAATGCAATAGTCTTCAGATGATATGGGGTACATGCGTATTTTATGTTAACAAACACACGAACTACCCTTACGTCACTTTATTCTTTTCACAATTAGTGTAACTTTAGGTTTATCAATTGATACCAATCACGTATCTTTAATCAGAAAAACCACAAAAAAACACAATTGTATTCTGAACAAAAATCGATTGTGAATGTTATATTCAAACTTGCACATAGAAAGCTAGTTCACAGCCATCCATGGCTTCGGAACTTGCTACATGTACATTGTATATATAAATGCACCACGGGACATTATCACATGGGAATGGACCATTAAAATTGAACGTCATCATCAGCTCTCTAGCTATCCATATACATGTATCATCCAATACCAGTGGGTATGCATTGGCAGATCCAGGAGTTTAAAAAAAGGACGGGGTTCAGTGATCTCATGGATTTCGCACCCCCATTAACATGAAACTGTTTGTGGTATAAATGGGGGGGGGGGGGTCCGCGCCCCTGGATTTGCCTATGGCTATGGTGAATTATATTCCACATATCCCATAAGTAGCTGCGTGAATGACATCAGTGGCTTGACTTGCAGACTAGCTACGGTGATCTGGCGCCGTGTCGGCGGTCGATGGATGTGTTGTTGTGGCGTGGTGTCGACTTTCTCAGCCTGTACGGGACGTCGACCTCGTCGAGCACGAGCTCCAGTCGCGTCACGTTCACACGCACATTGCCGTTATAGTCAGCATCCGACTCGTAGAACCTGCAGTTATAGTGCACAATGAGTCACTAGAAAAATAATTTAGCATGGTACGAATAGTTTAAAAATGGTGGTGACAGACAGTAGTGAATCCACAACCGAATTTTGTTTTATTTGTAAGTGACTAATAACTCCTGAAGGGCTGGGTATACTTTATCAATAATCCAAAGTATTATGATCTGTATATACTGTCACTATAATAAATAAAAATCAATCAATCAAACACAAGGTTCAAAGATAACCTCGTTTCCAAAATGATTCTCTCAAACACGAACGCTTTTTCTTGGACACACTCAAGATCCTGATTTTCCAGATGGTTACAAGCACTGGCAGAACTGCTACCACGTTGCTCCCTAATCAAGTATCCTGCTGTCCTACCTGACGTATTTCTGTCCGAGTGCGGTGGTTCTGAGCAGGACCGCTGGCTCCACTAGCCCGTGTTTTACTCTTGGCCTGCCGTCTGGTGATGGGACGAGCGGCATGATCTCCACCACGAGCGCGCTCTGCCCACACAGGGCACTACTCTGCGGAAGAGACTGGTGCTGGTCAATCTTTTTGTTCTAATTTGCATTTTCTATACATGACTTAATAAAACAAGCATAATGCTGTAGGTAATATGGATAGCACCGTATACCAAATATCTTACTTACATAGCGTGCTTTTGACCCCCCCCCCCTCCCGGCCCACCAACTGCTCACGCAACACTGCATGGGCATTGACCAGCTAGAACATATTTGTGACGAAGTTAACGCCACACTAAATTATACAGGGGAACAACCTATTGGTGCAAAATACATGAAAGCCTGTCCACTTGTAAATGCCATCTACAAACAGTGATTCAGCCACACCACGCACCGACCTGCAGCTCGTTGCCATGGACGCCGATGACGATGCTGGCGTTGTGGCACATTGCGCGCCTCTCAGCCAGACTGGTGGAGCTCCACATCTGACGCACATGATCCACACCATATCTGCCACAGTGTGTAGAATCAATGTTTAGTATCACACTTAAAAAAAATAATGAATACCAAATAATGTAAACGGAGAAATGGCTATGTATACGTGTGTATATTCTGGAAGTCATGGAGCTTAAATTTACGCTTGATAACTATAGGTCTTGCTCACATACAGGAGCTGAAGAAACGTATCCATCAAAGTGTTTGGAGAGGATGGTTACAAGGAAGGTGCAAACGATCAACACCCCGAGCCCTCGGAACTATCAATGCTGTACTACAATGTGGTGGTTAATTGCGGGGGTGTGCACAATTTGCTGCAATATCGGTAATTAAGATCACACGTACCTGCGTTTTAGGAACCACGTGATGCTGTCATTGGCATTCACGTTGCGCACGATCCTGCCGCCGCCCACCGCTTCCCGCAGCGTCATGTTCCTCGTGATGAGCACAACTATGGGCTTTGCGCCGCGATCCGGTGGCGGAATTGATGGCGAGGCTCCGAGCAATGACCGCACAGCGCGCCAAGCGGCCGGGTGGAAAGCCGGGGTGGCACACACCGACAGGAGCACCGGAACACGCATTGAGTGGTCAGCTTTAGACGGGAAAATTCATGATAGCATATTTCACTGGTGCGTGGCAGTTTCTTAGATTGATTCAGGAAATATTAGTGCGTGTAGCTGCATGCGATCATCCACCGACTAAGACTAACTAATTTCTTAACAGGTGAGCACTTTTTCTGTTTTGAAATTAAAATAATTTGGCATAATTTTGCTATCGTTCTGGGAAGATGTTAAACCATTATCTCAATTAAGCTGGTATATAATTTATTTGCCTTTTTTCAAGCTACATGTACATGTACATTATTCAAGGTAGATAGCAAATGGGTATTTTCTGATTAGTCTGTAGGCACGAGCCCATGGCCACTAATGGATGATTTCTTGGCAGCGGTTCTGCATTCTAAACATGCAATCTTATCACTTGCCAACTTAACCACTTAACTTTTCACATTCGCTTCGTACACACACTCACAGGCCATCCTGCATAATAAAAGGTGCATGATACACCGTGAGCTACCGTGCATGCCCATTCATATGCACTCTACAACCGTCATCATTGATGCGTGAGCGTAAAAGTGGGCGGGGATGGAAACAAATTGAGAGAATATTTATCGCTTGTGGTAGTAATACTTCCGTAGCATCTCCGTATTTGTATATGTAATAGTAGAAATTTCACAGGGGACTGCATGTTTTCACTCTCTCCGAAATTTCTGATAACGCTAAAAGAATATGAAGAAGCGAGTTCAAAGAGAACACCACGGGATGCATCATGCATGGGGTGATGACAAATTGCTTTGCGCTTGTTAATACACGAGAGTACATGACAACCTGGCATAATTCATAACAACATGACGATATCGTACGTTTCAATGGCCATGCAGCTACATCATAGTAAACACATACGAGACCAAAGGATTGTGGAGTTCACCTGCTCGGAATTTAGGTGGTAAGTAGTACATGTAAGTACGTGTAGCGAGGGAACACTTTCGTAATGCTAACCATTTAAAAATGCTCATGACTTATTTATGAGGGTACATCTACGCGCATGGTAACCAGCTGGTAACAACGCACGCTTGTCGTTTGTGTGTCAATGTGATTCGAACACTTATAGTCCAGACAGTGGCTGCATTCTCGCTGCTAAGAAATTAACAAGGTCATGAGTTGGCTGAAGTGTAAATATTTTGTACATATAGACGATGCGTAGGGTCAAGGGCTCCAGCATCGTGGGAGCAGGCTGGAGTATTTTATTACACAAGTACTAGTCTTGGTACTGTATGGTTAGAAAAAGAATTCTATTTCTATATTGATACTACTAGGTCGATGGCTATGATTTTTCACCTTATTAGCGAACGTTTGTTGGCCTGAACTTTAGATAAAGGGACATACCGCGCAACCTCACCCAAGACCTTCCAATGGACATCACTCGAGTGGTCTCAAAAGGGTGGTGGACTGAGTGGTCTCTATGTGAAGGTTTCGACCGCAAAACTGGGTTTAAGACGTGGTTTCTTTAAAGAGGTGGTCCTAATGGAATGTTTTACTGCATAATAACAAATTACATGTATACGTTGTCTTTTTTCTAGTCCGCTATTCAATTTTTTACTTACCACGTCAAGCATGAATGTTATCAGTACATCTATCACTTTGCAGACAGATTATTGTTTGCACTGGCAATTACAGCTTATTTATTGTGGTTCATGTTGGTTTATGGCAATGTTTGTTTCACCAAATATTTATTTCACCAGCTCATATTTTAAACTTCACTTTCTGATCATTTCCTTCCCGGGACCCTTTAATAGGCTGAGTAGGCCTAGCTATCAGCAGAGCATATGCCAATTAATTATTGTGAGCTACTATAT
>CM032662.1:26017984-26067028 GCA_019095985.1 Streblospio benedicti | reverse complement strand
AAAAAAATAATGAATACCAAATAATGTAAACGGAGAAATGGCTATGTATACGTGTGTATATTCTGGAAGTCATGGAGCTTAAAATTTACGCTTGATAACTATAGGTCTTGCTCACATACAGGAGCTGAAGAAACGTATCCATTAAAGTGTTTGGAGAGGATGTGGTTACAAGGAAGGTGCAAACGATCAACACCTAGAGCCCTCGGAACTATCAATGCTGTACTACAATGTGGTGGTTCATTGAGGGGGTGTGCACAATTTGCTGCAATGTCCGTAATTAAGACCACACGTACCTGCGTTTTTTAGAACCACGTGATGCTGTCATTGGCATTCACGTTGCGCACGATCCTGCCGCCGCCCATCGCTTCCCGCAGCGTCATGTTTTCTCGTGATGAGCACAACTATGGGCTTTGTGCCGCGACCCGGTGGGGGGAATTGATGGCGAGGCTCCGAGCAATGACCGCACAGCGCGCCAAGCGGCCGGGTGGAAAGCCGGGTGGCACACACCGACAGGAGCACCGGAACACGCATTGGGTGGTCAGCTTTAGGAAATATTAGTGCGTGTAGCTGCGTGCGATCATCCACCGACTAAGCAACTAATTTCTTAACAGGTGAGCACTTTTTCTGTTTTGAAATTAAAATAACTTGGCACACAATTTTGTTATCGTTCTGGGAAGAGGTTAAACCATTATCTCAATTAAGCTGGTATATAATTTATTTGCCTTTTTCAAGCTACATGTACATGTACATTATTCAAGGTAGATAGCAAATGGGTATTTTCTGATTAGTCTGTAGGCACGAGCCCATGGCCACTAATGATTTTCTTGGCAGCGATTATGCATTCTAAACATATAATCTTATCAGGTGCCAACAACCACTTAACTTTCACATTCGCTTCGTACACACACTCACAGGCCATCTTGCAAATAAAGTTGCATGATGCACCGTGAGCTACCGTGCATGCCCATTCATATGCACTCTACAACCGTCATCATTGGGTGAGCTTAAAAGTGAGCGGGGATGGAAACCAATTGAGAATATTTATCCCTTCTGGTAGTAATACTTCCGTAGCATCTCCGTATTTGTATATGGTAGAAATTTCACAGGGACTGCATGTTTTCACTCTCTCCGATATTTCTGATAACGCTAAAAGAATATGAAGGAGCGAGTTCAAAGACAACACCACGGGATGCATCATGCATGGGTGATGACAAATCGCGCCGTGCTTTGCGCTTGTTAATACACGAGAGTACATGACAACCTGGCATAATTCATAACAACATGACAAAATCGTACGTTCCAATGGCCATGCAGCTACATCATAGTAAACACATACCAGACCAAAGGATTGTGGTGTTAACCTGCTCGGAATTTAGGTGGTAATAGTACATGTAAGTACGTGTAGCGAGGGAACACTTTCGTAATGCTAACCAATTAAAAAAGGCAGTGGCTATTGGTCCAGCGCGCCGGAAAAATGACCAGTAGTCTATTTGTCCGGCGACCACGACAGACAAATAAGAAGGAGTCTATTTGTCGGCGGGTACAATTATGTTCGTCGTGTGTTTATTTATGACAGCCGTTTGTCCGGCGGGTGTCTGTGTGTGTTACTGTTTATTAAGATAGTTTAGTAAAAAATAAATCAAATATATACATGTTAACATGAAATATGTGATTAGGATCTGTATACATTATTTGAATTCAATGATGTATAGAAATAATATGTGTTTTGGGTTTAAAGAGAGAAAAACTATTAGTTTCTACTTTAGTACAATCTAATTTTTATTATGGCGTCAACAGCTGGTTTAGAGGGTTGCCCAAAAAGATTTCAAACTACACAAAATAGGCTAATTAGATACATTTTAAACTATGATAGAAAGCACCACCTTTGTTCGGAGGATTTTGAATTAGTTGGATGTTTAAATATGAATGATCGAATTGAATACTGGTCTTTATGTTTAATGTATAGAACACATTTCAAAAAGGCTCCTGTATATTTATGTGATGTTAAACTTGTGAGTCATTCATACAATAATAGGAAGAAAGAGTTGTCGTACATTGTACCAAAAATTAAGACTCATGGACAGAAAACGTTTAAATATTGTAGCATTAAATATTGGAATAGTCTGCCTCTACCAATACGAAAGTCAAACTGTTTGGTGCCTTTTAAATCAAAGTGTAATAAATATTATATGGACCATTTTATAAAAGAGTAATAAGAATCTATTTTAAAAGGTTAATCATTAGTAATGTAATTATCATGTCCTATGGCATCATTTCTAGTCAGTTGTTTTTCCATGTTTTCACCGAGGTCCACCATGGAAATAAGACTTTCCATTTTAAATAGATATCTTTTCAGTGCTCCTTGTTTGTCACATGGTTCATTTTGTTATTATATTTGTATATCTCTATTCAATTTTACTTCTATTTATATATTTTTTACTTATTTGTAATCTTTTTATTTACTTTGTAATGAATATGCCTGTGATAAACGAAATAAATCAAATCAAATCAAGATGTTATTGTACTGTAGTCATATGTGTGTTATATCTTAGATTAGTTAGTAAGATATAGCTAGTTAGATATAGTTAGATTACATTAATTAATCTTATGGATAAAAAAAAAAAATGCATGGGTTTATTTTTCACATGTGAGGTCATGTCTAAACTAATTTGATTACACAGTAACCTAGATGGACAAAAAGACTACAGATTTATTAGTTAGAGACGGCCGCCGGACTTACAGCCTATCACTCGCCGTACATAACACCAGCCGGACATATAGCCTAATACCTATTTGTCCGGCGGAGTCGCCGGACGAATAGACTACTGGTTATTTTTCCGGCGCGCCGGACCAATAGCCACTGCGTTTAAAAAATGCCCATGACTCGTTTATGAGGGTACATCTACGCGCATGGTAACCAGCTGGTAACAACGCACGCTTGTCGTTTGTGTGTCAATGTGATTCGAATACTTATAGTCCAGACAGTGGCTGCATTCTCGCTTCTAAGAAATTAACAAGGTCATGAGTTGGCTGAAGTGTACATATAGACGATGCGTAGGGTCCAGCATCGTGGGAGCGATGGAGTAGGGTCATCGTGGTTAGAAAAAGAATTCAGAGACTGGAGGTCGATTTTTATTTTCACAAGTACTAGTCTTTGGCCTACTGTATGGTTAGAAAAACCTTCCAAGAATTCTATTTCTATATTGAGACTACTAGGTCGATCCCTAAGACGTGGTTTTAAAGAGGTGATTTTTCACCTTATTAGCGAACGTTTGTTGGCCTGAACTTTAGATAAAGGGACATACCTATCGCAACCTCACCCAAGACCTTCCAATGGACATCACTCGAGTGGTCTCAAAAGGGTGGTGGACTGAGTGGTCTCTATGTGAAGGTTTCGACCGCAAAACTGGGTTTAAGACGTGGTTTCTTTAAAGAGGTGGTCCTAATGGAATGTTTTACTGCATAATAACAAATTACATGTATACGTTGTCTTTTTTCTAGTCCGCTATTCAATTTTTTACTTACCACGTCAAGCATGAATGTTATCAGTACATCTATCACTTTGCAGACAGATTATTGTTTGCACTGGCAATTACAGCTTATTTATTGTGGTTCATGTTGGTTTATGGCAATGTTTGTTTCACCAAATATTTATTTCACCAGCTCATATTTTAAACTTCACTTTCTGATCATTTCCTTCCCGGGACCCTTTAATAGGCTGAGTAGGCCTAGCTATCAGCAGAGCATATGCCAATTAATTATTGTGAGCTACTATATACAATTACGGTAAATTTATACTTGCAAAAAGGGGCAATTATCATCAAGAAAACCTCTGGTATTGTAACAATAAGGTTAGAACAGACCTTTATGTATGTGCCCTCTACACACACAAGCAAGCATCCCCACAATGCAGTAAGGGACCATTCAGTATATATGACAGGGTGGGGTAGGAGGATTTTTCAAAAATTCTGTGAACAAATTGATACCCCCCCCCACTCAAATCTTTGTGAAAAAATGGTAAACCCCCTCAATTTCATGTGGCAGAAATTGATGACCCCACCCCCCCCCCCCCCCAACCAGCTAACACAATCATTGTCAGTTAAATCAAATCCGATTTGATGGATGTCCAACCCATAATATAAAAAAACCCCAGTAAATTATATTACAGAATCTCTAAAAATAGGGGTACATTTTATGTGAAAAAATTGATAGCCCCCCCTCAAAAGTGTGTGAAAAAACTGATGGCCCCCTCCAAACATCGTGACAAAAGTTCATGGCCCGCCCTAAAATCCTCCTACCCCACCCTGTGATAAATTCTGAATGGTCCCTAATCTGACGTTCCTTACCGACAAATACTATCCGATCTCTGGCTACACCAATAAATTCCAGCAGCTCAAATATTTTTGGATCTTTGACATCGGGGTGCAGGAGGAGTCTGAGCTGCGGCCACCTGAGAACAGCCGGCCCAAGCAGGGCAAGGCGAGGTAGCATGCCATCAAAAAACAGCGGATACGAGGTCAGATGTCTATGAACGAGCGGCACGACAATGACATCTGTGGGGAGGGTGGAGTCAGGAACATAACGCCCATCTATGACAGGTTTCATGTGATCTTCCACAGAGTTTGAGTATTCACAGCACGTATTAAGATGGATATATCCATTAGACAATATCCGTATGTGACCCTCCTGTGCTTGGCGTGTTTGAGCAAGGAGATCTTTATTAAGTGGATTCGCCAGGAAAATGTCTTCATCCCAAGATGAATTGTTGGAATTGTATGTAAACAAGGGATCTGCTATCTTGTCCACCCGGTCATACTTGATGCAGATTTCTTCTTGAACACTAGTCTTTTTCCGGCTGTTTCTTGCAGTGTTTAAGATCTGTTGAGGGCTTTTTGCAGCTAGTATGGAAATAGCTACCTGTGGGCTGAATCGGTTCACGGCCACTTGTGATGCCGAATGTTTACAAAAAAGTGATCCTAAGCTGTCTGCCATGACAGACATGTCGAACTCAAGGTTCTCTAGTCTTGCATTGGTCTGCAGGTTAACTATCCAAATTAATGTCAATGTACAGTGAAGGGCAAGCACTAATATCAGTATACAGTATATGGAGGCACCGTGCATTGTGTTCTGAAGACGGCATCTGAGAGGAATTGTTATCATCTGCGCTTATAAGTTGAGGCACGCTTTATAAGAAGGCAGGTGCAGAAGGAGTGATAACTCTATTGATAGGCCATGCAAGATTAATTGTGGGTTTCTGCTATTGAAGAATTCGCATTTATAGGTAACAATGGGCTAAATATGGTGGTCCACTGTTATGGTGTTTCTGGAATACATAGTTGTACAATGTTAGTATGTCTTAGCGGTTTTCCAAGGAAGCCAATGCGTATGAGATAAACAACAAACTATAGCGAGGAATATGCTCCAAACAATGCTATAAACATCTCAATTAGGCGACCAGAGCACCAACAAGGATAGTTTTCCCATTACATATAGAGTACTATTAGTCACTAACGAGGAATATACATGGAACTAATGTCGAGATTTTCCGCTGGGATTTTCCCTACCCAAAATAATGAAGTTTCATCTTACACTGTTCGTTCAGTATTATGTGCCTGAATCTTAATTATAATAATTGCTTCAGTGTAGATGCCCGGGTGTAGATTTCAAGTGAAAGACCCAAGTAAAAGAGCTCTGATATATTTTATTGCAAACCAAGAAGTCAACTACAAGTACAAATCCCTAGACTATGGTTTGCTATCTTGGATCACACTAAATGCAAGTTCAGTAAACACACTGTAAATGTAGTTATGAGGTTGCTAAGTCTATGCGCAAACACAATGAAGGTCACCCTACACACACATTGCACCTCTCACTATCTTAATGTAGTCTAATACTGATATTTCACAGCTAGTGCTAGAGCTTTATTTTAGAGATGCTTTCCATTCTACCCACTGCAGCTGTTGGTTTCCAGGGTTCTCAGTATAGGCTACAGAATAATCAACATTTCTCAACACGCTTTTAATAGGTATACAATACTTTGTGTTTTATGTAAAATAAGACTTTCCAATACTAATATAGATAGAATCATAGACTAAAACCTACTTGTCACTAAACATGTATGTTCACAAGTAACTGTACATATAATCAACAAAAGCGTGAAAATGTTTATTATTAGTTTAAATTTAGTAATTGAAAAAGCTATCAAATAGGTACACTTAAAAAAATTGTATGCTATTTAATTGCAACTACACATGATTCTTTCATTGTCAATACACACTCAAATACTTTTCCATATCACTTGGACAGTGTTAAACAATAATATTTTCTACAATGTTTCCCGTCATCATATTGAGCTGACTTCCCATCATTTGTGTAATAGTAAGTATTGTTTCACATCTTCACTGTAGGGTGTAGAACAATATTTCTACGATGGCCCTAGCCAGGTAGACATGTATTTTGATACAAACACCAATGCTACTCAAACCCTATGTTCACTGTTCAGTGTCATTCGTTATTTTGAATGCAAAGTTACTTGAGCATGTAGACCAGGCATTAACCTACATGTACACTAGTAAAATAAATATTTCAACAACTCAACTGTCATGGCAACTTATTACAAGCTCTTATGCATGTTCAATACATCTCTACATAGTTTACAATAGAATATATTAACAGGCTAATTATTACTTACTATCTAGATGTACTCTGTCAATAATGGCAAAGTAACTGTGCTCACTTTTTTGTGGATACTATTGCCAATTTTGCTAGTCACCAAGTGCCATTTATATTGCATCGTACCTGCCACTGTGATGAATTATAAATTTCAAAGAGTAAATCTAAAATCACTTGTCATCCTGACTGCTCTTTTAAAGATATGGATTCAATGATGTTTTTCAGTATTGTGGAGAACAACGTCTATTCAATAACATTTCTGACAACATATTCCTTTATTTTTACATTGCATTTTAGCTCCAATATGTAACACAGGAAAGAAAAGCGATTGATTAAGCCCGTTCAGTACTTAGCATTCTGAAATGTACAAGTGGGTTTGATTAATTGCATTTAAGCTGTTCACAAATCAATTAATGACACTAAGTATCAGATCAGAACGGGTGTTGTACCAACAATGTGTAGTATGAAATGATACGGTAATAAATTACACCTTGCATTACCTGACGAAACTAGGTCAAAAGGAACATGATTGTCAAATATATAGTTGAAGTTTCATGAACAAATATCAGCAGACTAGGTGAAACAAAACTTTGCCCCCATTGTTTAAAACTTACAGTGCCTTGAATAACAACCAAATGTGATGGAGCTAGTGACAGCAAACTAGACAATATGCAAACGTTGCTGGTGGTCGCAAAATAAACACTAATTTTTGATAACCATATTTGCAAAAGACATCATATAATAAATACTAGCACCTATACATTCTACGGTCTCACCAGATAACCAATAATGAAATTAACATTCAAAATTAATCCCTCCGAGCAAGATTCACAGGGCCATATTCAACCACAGTCTATTTAATAGTATTATCCTTCTATGGACACAATGAGTAAGATTACATGCATCAATCTCGCTTTCAAAAAAATGTCAAATTCCATCTAATGCTGGCTATTACTACTGACGGTTCTGCTGTAATTGTATGAGACTTGCAATGACATTCTTCACTCGATTTAACTCTGATTCAATACCAGCCAGCTGAAAAAAGAAGACACATGGTTGCTTACATACCTTACATGTACGTATAAATTTATGATCTGTATACATGTACTATGTCACTATAATTAAATAAAAATTAATCAATCAATTGGTTGAGACGTAGTACCTAGGGAGAAGAGTTTACTTATATTGACCAGGCATGACTAATGCAGTTAGTTGAGCTAATGGGTGTAGACCATGCATTAAACTACATGTAATGTACCATGCATACAACTTTACATTTTTGCAATTATTTTAACCACAGAACATGCCAACTTATTACCAAACTCGTATGCATGTATAAAACATCCATAAAAAGTTCACAATAGATGAATACACTAACAAACTACTTATTACAATCTACGATTCCATCCTGGGGGGAGGGGGGGGGCTACTTCACGGGTGAATGGGTAGCGGGGTGCCACTGAAGGTCCAAAATCATACCCCTTATAAGTGAAACCAGTGAAATGATGAAAATGATACCCCTAGTGAAACCACCGGATGAAACAATGGGGTATTATCCCAAAGAGTATTATTCTATGTTATACTGTAATGAAAACAAGATTTTCTACAATTTATATTTACCTTTTATGCTTTTTTATGGCTCAATAATGCAAAATCACATGAAAAGAGAGCTAGATATTGGACCTCGAGATTGAACCTCCCTTAGTGAAACTGGCTGGAATGTTGAAATCATGACCCCTAGTGAAACTGAGTGGTGGAAAAGGTGACCCCTAGTGAAACTGCGGGGTTGAAAAAGGTGACCCCTATCAGTGGCACATGCCGTATAGGGAGACTATGGAAGTACCCTGCCTCCCCCCCACCCCCCCTGGCCAAGATTCCATCAATATTTACTTGCAGATTGACTCCTATCCCACACCCACCTTCTCCTGCTCCATGAGCCTCACATGTTCCGGCACCTTGCCCTGCTGAAGTCGGGCGCGCGCTTTGTCGCGGTCGGCAGAGACGGCTGTGAAGCGGGCACTGTGTTGCTGCAGCGCAGCCACGTCCACGATGCCCTGTAAACAGTGTGGATAAACATCATTAATACCCCATTGCTTATCTCAAAGTATTATAATATACGGATATTAATACTTTTACATGTATGTCCATTCAAGAATACAACGGAAAAATTGTTAGCTCTTGATTCGAATATTGGTTCCCTTGAATGTATTTCCTACATTGTATGTCCCTGATTTGAATTGTACATGTACCCTAAATAAGAAGTCTGTATGGCTTATTCTGCTGTTTATTTATTTTTTACATTTATGACATCTTTCTGACAAGGTTAGGTGTATTATGCTGTGTAAAATATGATGGAATCATTTTATTAAAACAGACATTGAAATGATTTTTTGGGGAAGAGGGGGGGGGGGGGGCATAACTATATTATTTCAAATTAGAGTTTTTCAATGATAAGTATCACATGTTTTCACATTTTTTCATTTACATTTGAAATCTTATGAGTCATTGCTTACTTTACTTTATTTGAAAATCAAAAACATTTTACTAAAAGCTATGAAGGGCGAAAGATGCAATGGTTGATGTTTGACAGTGATAAGGAGTCATTTACATCACCCAAATAATGGATATCACTCCAAGTCAAGAGGCATTTCACTAATACAAATGTACAGCCGAACCTACCCATAAGAATGGCACAGGTTTTGATGATTTTGACTAATACCGAGAAGCAATTTATTGAATGCAGCCTACTTTATATAGTCACCTATGGGTACAATGTAATCAATTTTCCTATTTTCCATTAGGTTTGTTTTGCTACATATTATATGGTCTATCTAATTTGATTTTCACTTTGAGATTCAATTTTTATATATTTTTATATTTCAATATTTGATGCATGGTAACAATTAAACAAATGAAATCAAAATGATGACTTTTCATTCATTTTTTGTTAAAATAGATTTATTTTATCTTTAAGCAGTCAGTTATATAAATCATATTAAGTACATGTATTTAATTTTAATATGAAACGCCACAGAATGGAGTAGTCAAAAGCTTATTTTGCTTTATAGTAATTGCAATGATGCTTCACCACAGCTACTTTTTCCACAGAGCACTGTGTATGTGGGTATTTCAAATAAAAAAATAATGGAAAAGTTAAGAGATAAAAATGAATACAGTGAGTACAAAGCACCCAATCCATTGAGTCATCCAAAAACTAGCACTATCTGAAGTACTATCATGTACTGTATAATCTCCAAATTAGTCTTAAAATAGGAATCTCTGAGTGCAAATTTTGGAAATATTTTTATGGTCACATTTCAAAAATTAGTACTTATTGGTCTAAAAGGCATCCTAAGAATAAGTCTCATGTTATCAAAATACCAGGTCAAACAAATTTCCTTTAAGCCAACTACTACATATAACCTACCGTATGAAAGATTAAATATGATACAAGTCAACAATACATGTACATGTAATCATACCCTCATAAAAATATCAAGAGGTGAGATTTATCATATCAATATTATTGACGGGCCATATATAATGCACTTTATTACATGTACATGCACCTAAGCAACCCATAAATATGAGGAAATAAACTGTACTTTACACTACATATCAGAATGTTTGACGATTTTTGTTAACATTATTAATTTAACCAAAGTAACCTATCATACAGATTTTTAGTATTTCTTTTTTATGATTAACTACTACTAGACAATTGCTTTAATGTCATTTATAATTAGTGGCGTAGGCAGGATTTTGCTGATATGTATGCACAACTACATTTTGAAAAACAGTGCCGAAGGCACTGCAGCGAGTGCTGTAGGCATGAAGCCTATCAGGGAGTCTGGGGGGGATTCCCACCAGTAAATTTTTGAAAATTGAAGTAAAAATGGTTGTATTTGGGGCAATCCGCTAACAAAAACTATGACTGACTTTAATTACATTTTTTTTTAAATTCAAATATGAGAAAATCTAATTTTACTTAAACAAACAAGTTACATTAATGTGTCTTTTTTTACAGAAATATTACACAGGTATGTAATATCTAGACAATACTCTCACTGAGGACCTTCTTGAAACAGCACACTAGATAAGAAAATAATGCAACAACATGGTTAAACTAAAGTGCTTGTATATCTTTACTGTATCAAAATCTCATCTCTATCCAGTATGTTGTGGACATATATATAATTAGTTCTGTTTCACAAATAGGACAATTGATAGACTTTAAGCACATAAATATTGTGTCAAAATACGGCAATTTTCCCTTCATTAACACAGGAGAGTTTTATTTACCAGAAACCAAAATCATGTGGCTGACGCATCCTCCATCATATGCTTTGTGACGGCACACATACACACGTATGAATCAGAGCTTTTTAATCAAGGCTGTTTATTGAAACTGTGCTAAGGTGTATTTCCCACGCCAGTCAGTGACAGTGAATGCAGTTCTACGCGATCCATGTATTATTTTAATGTAGAAAATCAATAAATCAATATGTACGCACTGCGTTGCTTGCGTTACAGTAGCTACGCCACTGATAATATAATTATGAGTGTATCAAATGTCAGGGGGACTCACTGCCATTATTAGTCAATAAAATCTAAAAAAATGTACACTTCTACTTTACTTATAAGCAGGACTATTCATACCTCATACATGAGTATTCAACATTCAAATAGTAAATGTCAAAGTTCATATCTTATAATTATGATCATTGACCACAGAACTGTGAAACCACTGTTTTGATGTGCTTACTGTGACATTCATAATTGTGAGAATATATGGAAAGAAGTCCATAACATGATGGAGGAATAATTACCGGTAGGGCCTGTCCAAATAAATTGAGGATTTGATTGATTAATGATTAATTTTTAGAATTCAGGTAGTTTTATAACATATAACCCGGTAGATGTAAGTACATATACCACTATGATATTGTAAATACCTTCAATTGTACCCAGATGACTCCATTTTCATCATCTTTACATTTGATGCAGCCCTCAGGTTGTGCCTGATGATTACCTAATGACACAGCAACACTTGCAGACCTGGACAAAAAATGTCATTTCATAACACTTAAAAAGACCAAAAAATTGGGAAAACACACATACCAAATTTAGATTTTGTAGCTTTAACTCTCTTAAGAAGAATTATATACATGTATACATGTATATTGCCATGCATGTAACAAAAACTACAAAATCTTTAATGTAGATGCATGTCGCAAAATCCTTTTTGAAATAGTAAGGCGTCATCAGTACAAGAATGATGATAAATGTGTATAACATGATCTAGCTACCTTGACAATGTCTGCAAAGTCTGGAGATGAGATTCCAGTGCACCTGCCACTTCCTGTTTTTGGGTGACAACAAACACATGTGCCCGTTTCTTGGTGAGTCCGTAGTCCTTCCTCATAGACAGCAGTTCTGAGCTGAACTCCTGCACCATGGACATGGACACCTCCACGGCAGGGTCAGTAAATGGGAAGTGGGATGGGTGAGGGAAGCAAGACACACACACACTTGGGGGTCGCTGGGCAGTGGCGGATTGGGGCAGCCTCTGGAAGAGCTCCTCAGTGAGGTACGGCATGAATGGGCTGAGAGCACGCAGGCCGGTGTCCAGGCAGAGGTGGAGGATGGCACGCACACAGGCACGCTCTTCAGGACTGCCTGCAGATACAACACGGAACGAGCTGTATGTCTGGTTTAGATGACGAAATTCACATATACACTAGTCATATCTAAAAATATTTAAGCAGCAATAAGAGGAAAAATGTGGAAAATCTATATAAAAAATATATTATCCTATACAATTACATCACAATATTTTAGAATTAAATGTTGTTTCCCGATGTAGAGGTTGGATGGATGAAGTTTTGGCTAAGATGTAAATGCCATACATCAATATCACTATGATTAGAGTCAATGGTCATCATGATCAACACTTAACAGTTTCCTCCCAAGAATATTCAAAATATAATATTACATATCGTACATAATTTGCTATGGTAAATATGTAATAATATGAATCACTCACCATGTTGCAATGCAACTTTGGAATATTCTAGGTAAATGTCGCAGAATTCGGCTTTCCAGAAATTATGCAGTGCTCGTGTGACGTGGTGTAGGTCATATGACAGGAAGTGCTGATCACATGACTCAACCAGGTGGGCCAGGCGACTCAGCATCCAGCGATCTGTGGCAGACGCTGTGTGTGAGGAAAGCTGAAAAATAGCTCTGAATTGAATAAAGTTACACAATATACGCTCTGCAATAAGCAACATAACACCTAGCTATGATGACGACTAGTATCAAGAAGTCTATATACCAACATTAGAACGATTAGAGATAGATATCTGAGGTGGGTAAATATATATAAGCCTGTGTGGAATCACATTTCACATTTTCATAGCATGCTAAAATTAAATATTTGGTACATTATCTTAGGAGGAAATTGACTAACCACACACAGCTGACCTCATCAGAATATTTATATAAATATCTTTTTAATATTATACTCACTTATCATTCAGAAGATGTTTTACAGTTTCTGGATTCAACATATTAATACACTAACACTTTGTTAGGAACATAGAAACTGTTTATTTACGTTGCTACGTTTCAAGGTCACACGCCCCTTCGACTGGCTTCTTGCGCAGGATCTTGTGCGCATCATAGATGGCGCAGTCTCCCCCATCCTGACCAAACCTCTCAGTCACGTGGCTAATTCCATTCCACGTGACACAGCGCCATCTATGATGCGCACAAGATCCTGTGCAAGAAGCCAGTCGAAAGGGGCGTGTGCCCTTGAAATGTAGCAACGAAAATAAACAGTTTCTGTGTTCCTAACAAAATGTTAGTGTATTAACATATACTCACATACTTAATAAAATGTACTCCGTACTAAAATCATAGTCACACATATCGACACTTCATGACATGTCGCGACCGTAAGTCTAGAAAGTCTAGAAAGTCAAAAACCACTAACTGTGAATTGGGCTGATGGGCTGTAGTCCTGTAGGTGCGGCTGACAGTAGCGGAATGCCTGCCACACCTTGTTACAGAACCGACGGTTGTGGGCCACATGCTCGATGTTCACATTCGTGAAATGCTCTGAAACAAAGTGCTGACATTGGTGAAAAATTTAATGTAATTACAATTGTTTACTTTGGTGAACATTCGTTTAGACTATGCAATTCGAAGAAGATCAATCCCTTCGCTATCCGGATATCCAGCACCCATGCCAGCTGCACTCAATACTAGGCCTCTGTTGAATAGCACAATTATCAAACCACGCTGTATGTATATATACCTCCCAAGATGACAATGGGTAGTTGCGTACTGATAACAGTGTAAAAATGTACCCACTATATTAGCTTTCTGTACCTTTGTAATTATATGAGCACAGTGTGAAGCGGAGGGCATCAGCCCCGCATTCAGGGATACCCAGTGGGAAATCCCTTTCCTGGCCTTGCTGTGCCACCACAACCTCAGACTTGGGCAGGTTGGACTTGGACAGCTCAGACTGTAGGTTCTGTAACAACATGGGGAATTTATACTCTGACGAATATTGAACAAATATAGAAACAGTTTTATATCTTTCATTCTATGCTGAACCATAGCATAAGTTTTTATTACTTTTGATGGTCAATATCACAATTAATTAATTCAATTTCAATGGCAAACTCCGTGAAACCGTAGTTCCACCTCTGCCACCGGGCGGCGCTGCAATCGTCAGGGGTAAACGTTGCGCAATTCGCCTTATAATTGTACGGGAGCCGACCCAGAAAGTCCGACTTCTGAGAAGTATTTTCTGTAAGAATAACAAAGCCCTTAAGTATCTATGCATCAGAGCATTGTTTCCCAAATACGTGTCATAATCAAAATAATTTAGTTTAAATAACAGGTTTATCTGACCTGCTAATACACTTCCCGTCCGTTTTATGCTGTAGTACTCACGTTCGACGTTCGATCGTAAACAATGATACTGTAAAGCAGGTGGCTATTTTTTGTTCAAATTTCTTCAAATAATTTTTACTCAAAAGAAATGTGAAACGTAATAGTACTACTACAGCATGCGAAAGTACATACTTTACCAGAAAACAATACCATATAAAGGTGTCACGACACTGATGAAGAAATATAGATAGATGTTTAGTTGATGCATATAACTAGTCTAACATGGCCACACTCTCTACAATGAGCGTGCGACAAGAGCAGCGTCACGAAAAGTCTATGGTCTATGACAAAAACACAAGTTAAAAATCTGGTCAAGGCTGATGAAATACAATTCTAAATAAAAGGTGAGTATCATATATGAAAACTAGAGAAGTATGCGAACATGTATGTGTATGTCGCGATACATAATTATGAACATAGAGCACAATAATACCATCTTCAAAATGACTAATATACATGCATGTTGAGGCCCCACTTGATCACCTTACCCCTGACGACTGCAGCGCCGCCCGTGGCAGAATGAAAAAACGTCGTTGTAACGGGTTATAGAGACTGCCATTGTCTTGCTATTATGAAATATCTGTATATCACACTGGTAACGTATCATGTACTGTTGAACTTCATGCAATTAGATTTGCTTACCTGGAGGGAGATACCATTGATAATGTGCACTGGATCGATGACGTTACCCAGAGACTTGCTCATTTTTCGTCCATGAGCATCACGTAGAATACTGTGGAACAGCACCTGCACACAGAGCCAAAAGACTGACTACTATATACTATCTTAATGTAAAAAGTAAGAATGACTGTGACGTGAGCAATCATGCATATATACAACTATAAACAGTTGAGGATAAAGAAAAAGGGCAGCAAGGGTCTCCCCGCCCCCACATCCCCCCTCCCACCCCACTAACAAATATTACCCAGCAGGCCATTAAAATGTTTATGATTAGGATCATTGACCATTCACAAATCCACATTCAAGGCAATGCAATCATTATAGCTCAGAAAAAACAAGTACAAGAATTATCAGCATCCCGCCTATTTCTCGTCAGGTTTGAAATTATCAACATTAGATCAACTTCAAGTATAAAAGGTACCTGTTTGAAAGGCAGCTGTCCTGTAAGCTTCTGTCCTAACATCACCATCCTCGCAACCCAGAAAAACATGATATCACTTGCAGTCTCCAATAGAGATGTGGGATAAAAGCGATTCAAATCTGTGGTCTCATTTGGCCAGCCAAAGATGGAGAATGGAAAGATGGCAGACGAGAACCATGTGTCCAACACATCTGCGTCTATGACAGAAGAATCGAGAAGATAATTTCACTTGGTTTGAAAATAAAACTCATTGATTTTTATTTGATTTCTATATAGATGACATCACAAATTTTGCAAAAAATCCAATGAAGCTTACATGTCTGAATATTTTCAGGCATTGACAGCACCCATCATTGGAGACTTACTCTACCATCACTAGATGGCAGCACGTGACCCTCCCACAAGCTCTGAGTAACAACTTCCTACAGTCAAGTATGCCCACCTAGTGAGAGGTCTCCAATGGCAGGTGTTGCCAAATAAATTGGAGATAACTAACTCAACATAACAGATACAAAAGTGTTTATTAAAAGTATAGGATGTTTGTAAGAAAAAGATAACCATCTCTTGATAAAAGCATAATTTGCTATAAATAAGCGATATTGACTTATAGCATATAGGTTTCACTGTACATGTAAATGCTCAAGTTTATGAGATCATTTTTACAAAACGGACAAAACAGATTTAATATCTTCTAATTGTTAATAATATATATCCTTTTCAATATTCAATATACAATATATTTTTCAATATATATTAAGAATACAAACCTTGCTCAACAAGAAGATTGTGTCGAGAAGTTCCTGTTATTTTCTCAGCCTCCATCAATGCTTCTTCTTCGTTATGTGCACACACCCACTCAGACGAAATAGACTAAAACGTTTAAAAAAATCATCATTTCTTTCATATATATTTTGCTTCCATAAAAGCAAGTGTTGATCAATAAAACGACTTGAAAATCAATACATGTTTTGGGGCAGGGCCTAATTATTTCTCATTATGAGGGTTTGCCTGGCTGCCCAGTCTACTTTGTAATCCCATTCCTAATAACCAATGCACCTGTCCATGTTTGTGCGTCACCCTATACGCAGGCACACGGTGACCCCACCACAGCTGTCGTGACACACACCAGTCATGGATCCCCTCTAGCCATGTGTACCAGTGCTTCTCATATTGGCTTGGAATCAGTTCAAGCTTCCCAGACTTCACTGCCTGCAGAACAATAAAAGAAGGATTTATGATGAGCATGTACATGTACAATTAAACGAATATTTCTGTATACATGTACTTGGCTTTTTTTATTCCAGAAATGATTTAATGTTCATTGCGTTTCACTCTTCTAGCCCATAATTATCACAGCATTCATATTACTGTTTCTGTGTGAACAACATGGATGATACTACTGCATGTGGGATTCAAGTGAAAAGAAAAGGGCCCTACCTGGTATGCCTGTTGAGCCATTTGCTCACAGTTCACAAACCACTGTTCTTTCAGAAGTGGCTCTATCACATCTTCGGACCTGCAATATCACGGATACATAAAACCCACCTGCACACAATTCCAAAATATCGGTATTTCAATTTCTCTCTACATGTCCACCCATTGCAATTGAAAAATAGCAATAGGGTGCTCCTATAAAAGTGACTTTTTGGCAATGAAGATTTTAATTTGAAAAAAATATTTTGTCTGAATGGTTAAGACATCATCGTGGTCAAAATTATTTTAATCAAAGCAAAAATATATACATGAAATAAGTGATAAATTAGAATAAAGAGGTTTGGCTATTTCCATATTTTTAGTGTTCTAAAATCACCATAATAGAAGTGATGGTAAAAATTATATGACAGTTCCACTAATTTAGTGACTTTTGATTTAAAACAAAACACTATCATTCATGGTGCAGTTTCATGTTTGGGGAACCTTTTGGAGACACTATACCTTAAACATTTCAACATGAAGGAGCAAGATATTTTGACAAGTAGATGATGTTGGAGAAGGTTGGGCATAGGTAATACCTGTTATTAACAAATATCCTGCAGGAACATTTTCATACCATTGTTCACATTTGTTACTTAAATTGAATATCAAATATGCTATTGGCATCTTAGATCTCATTGATATCACAGGCCTCTTTTTTCTTTTTTAAATGTATTCTTGATAAAATGAAATTTTTGTTTTAAAGTTAAATTTTAAAACAAGTTTTGTTACAAAGAAACAGGAAAAAAAAGTATACAGATAAATTGAATATCAGCCAGGTTCAATACAATAAGAGAAAAGACAGTCCCAAGGATTGAGCATGATGGAGGTGTAGAAACAATGGAGGAGACACGTATGAAACTTTTGCACATGCTCCATATCAGTATACAGGCACACATATAAACCTGCTGGTGACGATTTCTTATATGTATAGACCATTCACTCAATATGCATTTTTTAAGAAATATGCTATCATCTTACTTATGACAGGCGGCCACTTGCCTTACTGTCATCAATAATATTTCTATTTAAATGCTAACCAGTTTTGTCAGAGAAAGTGGAAATAAACAGTTAACACCAGTGTGTGTGTGGGGGGGGGGGGGGGATGGGGGGGGGTGTAGACCGTAAAATATAACCAGTGTAAATTGTGACATGTCATAATTTACGCTCACGTAAGTTGTCACCACACAATCCAAAATGGTCTTTCTGCCATAAAATTTGACTACTGTAAATTGTAATCATGCATAGGACATCCACATGTCTTAGTCTCTGGAAGTGTGCAGTGCGACTGACAACATCACATGTCAAGATGCGTAGATAGGTGACTGAGAATAAAGGGGATCACGCATTCACATCTTTGTTGTGCCCGTATATTCGTGGGCTCGGGACATGAGGCAAACTTTGACTGCGTTGGGCAGGCTAGGATGGTGGCAGAGAGACTGGTTAGGTGATAAATCAAAGCTCTCCATGTGCACAATAGGCCTGTTATGACGAGAAAACAGTGTGAGGTTAAGAGTCCATGTCAGTCGTCATTTACTTGGTTTCAAGTTGTGTTGCTTACACTTTACTGCAGCTAGGCTATTTTATGGAGCTCCGTCACAATTCAGGTTAACGTAAATTGTGACCGGTCAAAAGGGGGGGGCAGTATAAGGTTTTCAGCGGTTTGATGGTTTTGGGCCACCATAGTATGTGCAGTGTGGAAGCGCAACCATCACAACATTATAAATTACAGGCCAGCTGACATCACTACTGAAAGTTCTATTATGGACTGTACTATGTAGGACCTATATATGAATGCTATGCACATAATGTCCCATCCGATTCGATAATGTATACCGGTTTAACGTCCAATTGTAATTAAACCTATGCTGCCCCTTCTTCAATTGTGGCTTAAATTTATATTCCTAATATCAAAAAGCACACAGACATGCAGAGCAATTTCCTAGTATGCATAGGATTATGGGTTTGATTCAATCTTGCTTGCTTAAGGTGTGCGCCAACTCAGCTAAAATCTTTTGTAAAAAAATTATGTGAGTTTTTAAATTTGTTGATTACATTGGGTTTGATATATTTCATTGCACATTTAATATGTTAGTGTGTTATGAATGATCTCTAGTATAGCTTAGACATATTTACAGCCGTCATGTATGGCGAATACACAATAGTGGTTTTTGACATTTATGCACCCACTGCGTTTAATTTGGTATTTTGTTAATTGGTATTTTGTTCTTGATATGATAATTTTTTGTTTCACTCAAAGCCAAACATAACAAACTTTGTATATATAACTCCTCATTACTGTTGTTGGTAAGATTACAAAGATATTTGAGGATAAACATGATGCAAAGGGTGGCTATTTTTCAATTGCAATGACTGTACACGTGTACATTACATATACATATAGATGTGTAGAATTAAACATTCCCAAATAATGTAACTATTTACATTAATATTTTGGTACAAATAAAATGCAATGAATGTCCAAAGAGGTTTATTTCTTTTAATCTTTTATTCATTTAACTTTTTCACAATCTTAAATTCTTTCAATAAAGCCCCCCACAAAAATTCCAGCAAAGGCTTGCAAAGATGAGAGCTCATGATGGGAGCCTTGATCTTGTACATCAGTGCATGTACATTGTATGATGCAGTTGAAACCAAGTGAAGTATTGCAGTTTCACAAGTAAATAATAAAAATGTATAAAATGAAATACGCAAATAAAATATTTATCTGTCAACAACAGACTTACTAGTAATGGATTACTGAAATTTTTAATTTACATTAAAATTCTGGCGAATGATTAAATAGATTATCAGTTGTATAGAAATAATAGATATCTAAAAACAAAAGTTGTTCAAATGAAAAGCAACGATCACAATTTTATTGTGTTGCATAGATACATGTCATAGAATACTAATGTTCACATTCCATAACCAATACCTATCAATAATTGTCAATTCCAAACCTTCTTCACCATCCAGTACAGCGGCGAGCCTGATTGTATTTCTTCTAAGCTATTGCACATATAACTTATCAACACCTATTCCAAACAATTTTATCATTTTAATCAATGTTTATGTTTAAAAAATCTGTTTGCGATTATATCTGAGGAGGGTGCTTAAGCACCGAAAACGTTAATAAAAACATATAATTTTTCATTTTTGACTGCAATTCATGCAGCAGTGACCAGAAGACTACTAATCATGATCACAATTTAAAAGGCTTAAAACAACCATCAAAACTGGCCACAATTCATTGCTCATGCTAACCTTGAACACACTGGGATGGTCATGTTGTGATGAGATGCACCATGGTACAGGCCTCGTTCTGCCAGAGATTTAATAACCAGTTCACGCGCCACAAATCGCTTCACGCCCTGACCAAACAACATCAACAGTCATGCGCTTTATCTATATTTATACAGTTGGAACATTTTAATTGGAACTGTGAGGCAGTGAATGAAAATTTGAGTTATCCGAAATTTCAAGTTATCAGAGTGATGAATACCCAGTAATGTAAAGTAATATTGAAAATCAGTGGTCTAGAGATAAACAGGTCCTAAAGTTTTTAAATTATTTTCAGAATATTATTCAATGGGGAAAATATGCACTTGTAAGTAATAAATATATGTTCTACTCTCTCTGTTTTCTATGGCAAGCAAGCTCCGACCACTGAATTGACATACATGTAGCTGAAGACAGACTTGTCAATACAGTGGGAGGAGCTTACTTGCCATAGAAAACAGAGAGAGTAGAATTGAATCCACAAGCAAACTTGGGAAAAACAAATACAGTTGTTCATATAATAAATATATGAATTCTAGTAAAAGTACAGTAATCATCATATCATATCACTTTTTACATTCAATTCTATTAAAAGTATTATCAAATAAAGTGCAATTTGTACTTGCATCAGATATCAGATAATGTCAGCTTTAATCATCAATATAAATGGTTAATTGTTTATTGGTTTGGGTTTATTGTGCGATATTTCTGTCCAAATATTATTTACATTATATAGTCGACTGACTGGAAAAAAAACGAGAAGAGACAAGTCAGAAAAAAAAACATAATTCTCTTCTCACTTGAAAAGTTTCTGGAACATTCATCATGCAGCCTGCATCATCAATCACCTGCAGCACACGAAGCTGGTGCTTCACTCCCATTTCATGGTCAATAGGGTCATGACCTGGGGTCAATTTCACAGCACCTAGAGGAAAGTACATACAACAATAAAGTAAAAGCCTGCTCGAAAACTCAATTTCCGATTATTGCGATTAATTTTCAAGCATCCTTTGTTTTTTATTGCTTATGCTTAAGTCACAAAGCTCGGCCGATGAGATTCCGATGCACCACCGATGCCGGGTATGTGCCGAATTATGTGAGTTACGCATCAACATGTGATTGAATGAATTGAATTTCTGATATTCTAAATGTTTAAGCATGATCGCTTAGGAGTAACAGATAAGCAGCACATGTACATGTATGTTGTGTTTCGTTTTGTAAATCATACTAATCAGCTATGGATTAGCAACAATGTCACATTGATCAAAATATATCAATAAAAGATTTCAGCGTTTACCAGTTCCTAACTCTCTATCAACAAAGTCATCACAGATGATTGGCAGCCTCTCTCCTGTCAGTGGGTGTATGGCAAACTGGCCATGAAGCTGTGTGTATCGAGGATCTGAAGGATGCACAGCAATCCCTGTGTCCCCTTTTGAGTAAGAAGATCAAGTTACATCAATATCAAATAATAAGAAGGCAATTAAAATGTAATACATTTATAATTCATGAACTTTTGAAAAAATATACAGTCCTATGAATACAAAATATCGAATCTGACTGCTGTAGCCAGTAGTTTTCACTTAAGCTTTGATTTGACATAGCAAATCTGTCAATATGAAGAACACTTGCTATACTGTTGATATACATGTATCTATAAAATATATTAAAATTAAATAAAACTATTAATATTCTTTATACTATAATAAGCTTAAATTTAAAATTTACATATAATTATGCCTTAATTTTGTGTAAATATATATGCACCACCTATTCAGAAAAATAATATTTATATTTCTTGACAACACTGGCACCAAAAGGTTAGCTGATAGATGATGAACTGCTACTTTATAATATGGTCATGTTAAAATGATATAAAAACAGAGGTCTTAAACATAAAAGTTAAAGAGTACAGACCTAGCATTGTCTCGGGCCTTGTGGTGGCAACTATAACTCCTTTATCTGGAAATAAAATAAAAGTATAGTTGTAATTTTGAATGTATATCACTGTAAAGAATGAGTTAAAAGAATATTTCTTTGTACAATAATCCTAAAAATGACATCTATGTACCCATGACACAAATGATATACTGTGATTCTGTACATACCTTGTCCTTCGACTGGGTACTCAATAGCGTACATAAGCCCAAACGTTACTGGGTCTTCATATCCTGGCACAGTTAGAGCTGTTGGTCCAGGGATCTGATGAGACAAAGTGAGGAATTGTTGGTTTATCATTTATAACAAATTATTTAAAATTCATGTATTCTTCAAATCTCAATAACTTGAACACAGAATGACATGATGCTAAATTCTATAAACTCATAAAACCTCTCTAACACTGCTGACTTAAGAGATGTTTAAAACATGTTTTTTCAATTATATGAATTAATCTTTCCCACTGTACCTCCATGTTATCGACCTCAATATCGGACACAGCTGACCTTAGGGCACATGACCAATTAACCAATCGTGTACCTCGATAAATAAGACCTTCTTGGTACAAGCGAATGAAAGCCTCATTTACTGCATAGCTCAATTTCTGAAGGAAAAATTTTAACATAACGAATAAAGGACAAAAATTAAAACGAAAATTACAAAATAAAAATTAAGGATTTTACAATACTTTCTACAATAGAAGTCATCACAAGCTATTTGTTAACATCAGTTGTGCTAATGTAATGCAAGTCGAGTTGAGAATATTATTTCAGAAATTAGCTTAAAATGAGTTCATGCCACAAAGAAATACATTACTAATCATTTGGACAAACCCATCACATGTATAGACATCAAATGGATTTGCAGTTTACGTTAACAATTTTTTTTCATCATATGTGATTTCATACACAATTTATGCAGTGCATTTGAAAATCTTACTGGGTCAAGAGTGAACGCTGCTCTCGACCAATCGAGGGATGAGCCCAGCCGCTTCATTTGCTCATAGATCACAGAACCTTTGCTGAAAAAAATACACCGAAAGCTAATTTTTGGATAGGTTTTATGTTTATATATGATCCTGGCAAATTAGTGATTACTAGAGTAGATTTTGTTAGGCTTTCTAGAGATTGCACTTTACCATTTTGTGTTAACAATAAAAGACAAACACATCTTAATGGTCAACGTGGTTTTTTCCCCAGAAAAAGTTCTGTAGTGTAACAAATTTGTAGCTGGCAATGTGGTGCTTGTGGTATCTCAAACCGGCTCTTCACCCAAACATATGCCCCTAAAGACTCCTGGGGACAACAGCACTCATAATTGTGTGAATTAGTGTGATGTTAAAATATAATGAGTATCAGCTGCTATGCGCAGTGAACATGTGCCCTGTCATCGTAGGAAACCACCCCTGTAGAGGGGTCAATTTTTCAAAAGAACAGAACTGTGTATTTTTTGTACAAATGATGTTATACCTGAATCTTGAGTTATAAACATGATAAATACAGCCAAAATTCATTAGTGCCATATAGTTGTACGTTTAACGTATTTCTGGGCATTTATTTTTTATAAATTTGGATATAAATATCAATAACATACCTGTTTTTCCACTTCCATACTTCCTCCACAAACTTGTCTCTGCCAAGATCATGTCTGAAACAGAACCCGATCGGAGTGAAATATGGCATTCTTCTGGTTATCTTCACAAAATAAAATCAATATTTTAGTTTATATTTTACTTTCTCAAATTGGATTATTCCTATCATCAATCAAGTTCAGGTGTAACATCCAATATTGATTAGTAATTATTAAGAGCTGTGCCTAATGCTGCGTTCTATTGACGCGGTGAAGTCGGTATTCACCGTGTACACCGGCGGTAGTTTCCATTCTATTGATATTCACGGGCGGTGTTCACCTTCTGAAAACGGTGTTAATCAAAAGCTGCACCGCTAGTCCGGCGGTGAGATAAAGACGTCACAAGATGGCTACCAGTATGGAAAAGACATATTTACATCTGGCCTTGTTCTTGCACGACGCCAACGAATTTCACATAGGTGCCGTTCATACGGTTCCATCTAAACAATGTAAAGAAAGTCCATTACAAATAAAACGCAACATTTGTCAACAATGTCCATGATTAATAGGAAGTGGAGATAATATGCGAATGTGTACAGACCATTGAAAAGAACACTACCGCTGTGGTAATCACCATGAGTTTCCCGACGGTGTACACCGTCTTCACCTCGGCAATGGAACGCAGCATAAGTACATATTACATACTCAAGTCCAGACTCAAGTTCAAGCACTACACATACACTGTACATGTGTATTCAAGGCCAAATACAAGCACACTATTGATTTTTTAAATATGCTTGAATTCAAGTCCAAGAACATCAAATCACAGTAGTTGCATTACAGGTGCACACCTATTCATAACTACAAATCGCAAAGTATGTTGAATATGATTTTATTTGACAATTTGTATGAAGTTTAAATTTACCTCTTAAATGAATTGTATTTGCTGGATGTTACATTACATCTAGTTTTGATTCATAATAATCCCAGCATATTGCATTATTATTATTAGGTTTCATTGCTTGATAACATGATGAGGACATAATTGAAAAAAATATTTCACTCAACGAAAGTCAGCGAATACTACATGTACTTGAAATTAAAACAGTAAACATACAAAAATAGAGAAGTACATTGTAGTTCACTCATCGACACATCCAGTCAAAATGATTCTCACTTTTTTTTGTAGCATATTTTTAATTGTGAATGATACAAATATCATCCAATGGTACATACATTGTAGCCTTAAAAATCATATTAGAATCATTATCGATAACAACATAGTTGCATGAAATCTCTTATCTTTAAGGCTTATTCATGATAATAGCAATATCACATTAGTAACCCTGATGAAGCTCACGTTGGCCTTAATGTACAAGTAAGTACCTTGTCAGTCCTTGTTCACGCATTAGCTGCTTTTCTACAACAACTTGAGTTGCAATTCCAGCATGATCACATCCAGGGTTCCATAATGTTTCATGGCCACTCATACGATGCCTATATATATCAAAGAAACAAAAGGTGAAAATAAGTCTTAGGTTGTAAACTAGTCACATAATTAGTGATATTATTTATCGATGGGATTTGTACTTATAACTAATAGTCTTTGAACATAAACTAATCACTAATTTTGTGCTAAAATCTATGCTACTCGATTTGAATATTTCTTAAGCTAATTGAGTTCAATCATCACAGTCTACTTTCTGTCATACATGTACTAGACCAAGATGGCAGCAGATGGTGGATGTAAATGAAACAGGCTAAAAGTATCTTTAAATTTTCATTAGAAATGAGAGAATTAGGGCTGGCTGGGAGCGCTTCATCCTTTACAATGACCCTCACTACCTTTGAACATTGTATGCTGGCATATCTTAAAGCAGAAAGGAAGGCAATGACGATTCCAAACAATTTCCAAAAAAATTAAAGTTTGTTTCATATTCGTATGATTTACTAGGTTACCTTCAGGAAGATTGGAAAAGTTGACTGATAAAATAACATGTTACATAATTTACCATCGGATAATGGCATCCTCAATGGCATTTCCAAGTGTATGTCCCAAGTGCAATGTGCCAGTTACATTGGGCGGTGGCAAGCACACAACAAACGTATGCTTCTTTCCATCAAATGACTCTGGTAAATTCTACAGTAAACAATAAGAATCACAAACATCCTGCTAACTGTGAAATAACAAATATTAGACATAATTACTGTTAAAGCACATATATTGTTATTGCTATGGATTGTTATTTTGCTGAAATGTTGATGGTTTTCATGAATTAATATAACTTATTTTATTTACTTGATTAAACTGAACAGATGAAAGAAAAGCAACATTTCAGAATAACATAGGCATGCATCAGTCAATACTATTACCTTATAATTTGGAGAGAAAAATTCCTCTCTCTCCCACCATGAATACCAAGCTGCTTCCACGTAAGATGGGTGATATGTTTTAGGAAGATCAATCATCGTATCTGTCAAAAATAAACAGGCCTACAATGTAATTATAAAATATTTAAACATATACAATGTAATAATGTAATATTAAGTATTTTCCACATTTAAAAATTACAATGTACTAATAAATATTCTTAAGTGCTTTATAAGAACGCTTGATTCAATCTTATATCAACAACAAACCTTTCTTCTCTCCAGGTTGTGTTGGTAGATCATAAGCGGTTGTTTTTTCCTTTGGCTGCACAAAATTAAAATACTATTAATTTTCAAACAATTGCTATATTTGATGATATGTATATAAATGAATCAAGTATACCATTGATTTTTTTTCTACATCAGTGATTGCTAGATGGCATCACCTATACATGCCTGCAGGCAGAGTGGGACCAGAAAATTTTGTTGATATAAATTTTGTGTGCTTCCGTGGCCGAGTGGATAGGGAGTTGGACTTGTGACCAGAAGGATTCCCGGTCGGGTCTGATGGTGGGTGTTGAGCAAACTTACCTCTAACAGGTTGCACACTGCTCCGTGGTACCTACACGTTAAATAGGTACAGGTCAGGCGAGTGAACACTAATGTGAGTGATTAGCACATTGCGACTATAAATAAACACATTTACATTTACATTTGATATATATAGTATCTAAAATATTTTGTCATCAGACCACTAATTCATTTCAATCGTTATCATAATTTTTTTTTATTCCTGTCAATGACCCTGAAATGGAGTGGGGCGCTCAGTTTGTTAAAGTTCACATATGGAGGGTATTCGATTACAATGTAGAGAGTTAGGACCCAGTGGGCAATTTATAGTGGAATCCAAGTAGAAACGAAGTATCTTTATACACGTGGATATTTGGTTGAAATAACGTGTAACCTACAAAATTTTTACACATGGATTTTGGTTGTAAATGTGGGGGTATTACAGGTTGAAATGTGGGGGTATTTCTGGTAGAAATGTGGGGGTATTTTTAGTGGAAATCTGTGGGTATTTCTACGGACTATCCACTTTAATTCTACCATCGGATCGAAATGGTCAGAGATGTTATTTTGCAAGATGTTTTTCTGCCATTTTCCACCATCCTACAATAATACCATAGCATCAGGCAATCAAAAACAACATAAATCAAACAAAAATATATATTATAATGCTCACATTCAATGATATCCAATAGTAACCGGCTTGCCGTCCAGAAACGTCTCAAACTGACTTGACACATTTAAGTGTTGAATATTGCATCATACGTAATGCAGACGTAACTGTGCTTGGTAGATCCTTATAAAATCTGTTTAAGTTGTATCGGCTGTGTGAATTTGTGTTGGTTACCTAATATATCCACGAAAATCGATTATTAACAAAATTGTATATCTGTTTGGTAATCCTTTTACCTACACCATCTTCGCATTTGAGCGGGCTGCGCTCTCATTAGTTCAAATTGGTTCAGCCAATCAGCGCTGAGCCGCGGTAAACATTAATAAGTGCACGTGCATCATGTGAATTTGAGGGGGTGTATAGGTAGGTGAAATCAACGTGGATATTGATTCATTTTTACATGTGGATATAAGGGGAAGTATAGGTAAGTGAAATCAACGTGGATATTGGTTCATTTTTACACGTGGATATAAGGGGGAGTAAATATAGTTTCTATCCACGTGGATTTCATGTCCATGTTACATTACACGTGATATCAACCTAATTTCCACCATAATGGGGGTGAAAAAAATTTTTTTTTTGCCTGCTGGGGACGGACGTTCAATTTTTTTATCTCGTCAATACCAAATATCTTCCCCTCCCATGTACGATTAATGATGGTCGCTCTCTAGATCTATACCTGCCTACTTGGCATTTATTTTCCTCACCTTAATTTGCTCTTTAGATTTTAAACGGAGAAGCCTTTCTTGTCTTTTTGCTTCCTTCTTTTGCTGCTTAATTTTGCGCTGTTCTGCAACCCTTTCATCGGATTTGTTTGTATGAGAGCTACTTGAATAAGAAAAGTTTGAGCAATAGCCACATAAAACTGATTTGACATTGCCAAGGCCTGGAAGTTTGATAGATGAACATATTTTAAGAGGTGATCTATGTTTCTTCTGTCTTGTATGAGGATGACATTCAACGATTCTAGTATTATAATGATGGTATGATTGTAGAAATTGCCTTTTATTGTATAAACTATAACCATGTATTTTATTTATTCCGTGATTAATAAAAATGCCATTTAATTTGTGTAAATTTGGCCACATGGCGACCATTTTGAGAACTTTGGTCCAATTACAAAATCTGATTTCTGAAATGTTCAGAATTTGACGGAAAAATCACATCTTATCTGAAATAAAAATCAAATTTTTTGAAATTCTATCCGAGGGATAAGACTATACATATGATTAACATTATTGCACATCCATTTTGGCTTCACAGCTATATTAAATTTTCAAAATGGCAGCCTCCATGAAAACAAGCCGGCATCTTGAATGCAAAGATTTACACAATTATCTTAAAACTTTAAACTCAGTTGTTCTTGATAGATTATATAATCATCCAGCAACATGTCTAGCAGTATTTCGGTATAGTTTTGACTGTCATTGGTTTTTCATTAAATGTAGATGTCAATGTATTAAAAAAATCACTGAACGATAATAGGGGCTAATGTTATTGAAATTAAAGTGATGTGTTCGGTCAGCGACTTGATATACCGATTGAGATCAAAACACTACAAAACTTTCATTTTACTGTGAAAAGGCAGTGATTAGTGACCTTAAATGACGAATTGGTAAACTCATTAAAGGTGTGCCAATACTGCAGGGCCACGGATAAGTACCCGTCCTATGTATATAGTCCGCGATGGCTACGTACGTATTAGCCCTACAAGTAGAGCTGAGTTAATACCCTGTATATCTCACTGTGAGAGACCCAGGAACAAACATACGCTGTATATTATACGGCTACGTACATATCTGTGTTGTCAGGATGGTTAAAGATTATTAGTTACTTGTCCTATGTTCGAGCATTCTCAGTCAGCCCAGACATCAGTTTCAACTGAATCTACATAGAGTTTGTTAATTTGGATGTGTATATCCATGGAAGGACAGGATACCTGTCCTATGGATAAGTACATTGTATGATTTTTCTCCTCTTTGTGGCCCTGTGTGCCCGATAACAAAGGCCCATGCCAGTAAGATCTAACTGTGACTTGTTCTGATGTGATACATTTGGTTAGCGTGAAGACGCTGATGGTTGGATGTGTATTAGTCAATAGCTAGACAGTACAATGCAACAGACTAAAACATCGTCTTCCTATATTGTTTAAGTTAAAATGTATTTTTGTTTAGGCTCAACACTGGTAAACCAATGTCACAATACGTTTGATTGTACAATGGACTTTATTGACACTAAAGGTTATTTTTCACTGAACATTAGAAATTGAAGAACCATTAAAGACGTATCGATGATACCTCTATTATTGCCCCTGTTGGCACAAATGAGTTGTCAGTCATCCTTTCCTGTTTACACGAAGTTCTAATAACTCGAGGTCATCAATCAATTCCCTTAAACTTTGTTTTAAGGCGGTATGACTGTACATAGACAGTGATAGCTCTCGACCGCGATTTTGCGACTTTTCCCCATAAAAATGCTGCTTGTCGCATTTCCAGACTATGGCCGCAACGTCTGTGTCGCAGTTTATTTGGTTTATTATCAGACTTCAAAATAAAAAGAAATAATATTTTTGAATAGTTCACGGGCGTGGCCATGTTTGTTTACATACAAAACACCAATCGTAGCGCCGCTACCGGCCAGCAAGTGCGTTGTGATTCTGAGAAATGCCGAATGCATCGTCGTAGGCAGTCGGGATGTAGATCTAGGTCAAATTACTTTCGTTTTCATTTGAACTACTGAGCATGCGCATTGACGCACAGAAACATTCGTGTGTGTATATTTTTCACATCAAAATATGTAAGTTATTTCTATTTTCTGGCAAGCATTCGTAATAGATTGGGTGAATAACGTTACTAGTAGATTATACATTGCTATATTTGAGAATGACAATCAACAAATACCCCCCTCCCCCCGCACACACACAAAAAAAGAAATGCATTATGTGGCCCCCCACCCACCCCCCATCAAAGAAATTGAGATGGTAAAATGAACACATTGTACATAATATACATTTAACATGCTTCCAATTAGTTTTTTAAATATATGTAGTTATGTCTCAATTTCTTAAAAGATTGCCACATTTTGTCTCGCTTTTTTCTCATCTGTCTCATTTTTACAAATTGGGTGAGACACGTGTCTTGGTTTGACAATTTTGCAGAGCGATCACTGCATAGATGTTAAAACAATATTTAAAGACTCAGCACATACCCCAATAATCTGGCATTTTAATTAGCAAGGAATAACTATTCTATAAATAAATCGTCAAAAATACTGTTTTGTGCGCAAGGGCAGCATTAGGTGGGGAAGTCAGCCGGACGAGTAACAAAGAATTGTACAAAGGGTATGTACATTGGAGTCTCAAACACAATGTTTCTGTTGTTTCAGGGAGCTTCCAGTGCTTGCACGTCACTATGTTATGCGCACCCTGTTTGTGGAACAGCCCGTATCACAAACTGTTGTGGCCTCTTGGGTTAATTCAAAGAACCAAAGGTAGACAGTATTGCTTTCTAGAGCTCTTACTCTTCAATGTCTTTCATTGATGGTCAGCAATATTATATGTACTTGATGGGGCACCAGCAGTCAAAATGTGTCAAATATCATCAGTAATTTGTATTTATTGATTCTGTATTTCCCACATTATGCTAGCTAGTCAGCTCACTAACCGATCTCACCAACCAGGTCATAAATATGCGAATCACTTTTTACCATTGCAGTGAACACGCCATTGCTCTGAAGGCCCTTCTATCACTGAGGGTATGGCAGGACCACCCATTGCCAGGAGGCCTGCCCGGGTGTAGCCTCAATGCTGTCTTTAGGGCACAGCTCAAGGTTGCACTACTCGGAGGGTAAGTAGGGTTTGATCAGAAGATCAGTAAAGGAGAATACCTTCACAGATATAGTTGACAAAGTCACAAAGTGATGCGCGTGGTTTACAAATCTCGGACGGCAGATACAGAAAAGTCACAATACTTGGTGGATGAGAAGTTTATGTTACCAATCTAATTTTACCACCAGCTTTTTTTATTTTGATAAGCATCATACATAAACCTCATTTATAATAGCTATGCTATAGTACTTATATATATTATAAATTTAGATGAATAGAATTAGCTATACACATATAGCGAATGCAACCCTTATTCATGACAATTTCAATTGATAAAATCATTTATAAACATGTAGATTTGCATTGACGTGTAATTGCTGACCATTCCAGTGGGTCTGCATGGTCTGGAACAGGTGCACTAGCAAAGGATAAACATGCCAAGGACATACAGGGTCTGGACACATATGCCATGGAACGCTGGGAGGTATGGACTGTTTTCATGTACCAATACATACGATTTGATGTCTGAATTTCACGAATAGTTCAGGGTTATCAGTGTGGGAAATTTCTCCAAAATAGGTACTAGACACCAGGGCTGGCAAGTTGTTTGGTATTATGACAAAAATATGTTAAAATACGGGGTCATAAAGCTGCCAGACAACCAGGCAGGTAAGTCTGATGACCTGCAGGCCCAATAGTAAACTTACCACCCTTGGGCCACCGGGCAGGCAACCATCCCACGCTGGGGTTATGTACATTTTTCTGGTCACATAGTAATTAAACTTGTTGGTATTTATCTTCTTTTAAATGTGATTATATTTCCATAATACAGTATATGTTAAAGAGTCACTTAACATACCAAATACAAGGTAATTTACTCATTCTGTATTCAAGATGTCAGACATAAGTCCATACTTGTAAACTCGCCATCATTTTATATATTTTCATGTGTAGACATCTTAAGATTTGTTAGGAATTATCTCATGCAATTTAAAGATAATTTCAATTTTAATGCCCTGGACGGATACATAGTTGTTAATATTATGTATAAATAAAACATTTATTAAGTTGATGAACTTTTATTTTATATGTGTAGACTAGTGAACGCAAATATGTGAATATCGATTCATAATATATTCACCATAGATATCAGCTTCAACTTAACATACCTTCAGTGATATGAAATGTTTAAAACCACAGTATCAAAAATGAAGTTCATGATCAGAATCCGTTGCTTAGTCTACATGTACATATGTAGTGTCTTGTGTTTTCAGTGCGTGCTACATTACATGGTGGGATCGCGGGAGGGTGTAGGTGGAGTGAGCTGTGACATCAGGGATATTCTGCTTCACTCAGGACTCATGAAAATGTGAGTCTATGTGTACGTCGGGCGACAAATTAAAAACTATCAGGTGCCTAATTTGAATCAAGAATTAATTTCATTTCATAATGACTTACTTCAAACTTAGGCACCACTATATTATATAAATTTATATATTCTATAAACATTTGAGTGAAGATGTGTTTGCGAAAATTACATGTTAATAAAGTTTTTAAGTTGCTGACAACGTAAATTACTTGTATGTTTATTTTGAATTTTGTCTATTAGAGAAGAGCCAGATCCAGAGCCTAAGATCACCCCAGCAGGTTTTCAGTTCCTGTTGCTGGACACTCCTTCTCAAGTCTGGTTCTTCATGCTGCAGTACCTAGATACCTGTGAGGTAAACTACAGTTCTCTCAGACTTGTACTATTGAGTTCGATACACACCAACAAGTACTTTGAAATAGTCAGAGTTTTTTTCTATGAAAAAGAATTATTATGATCGATGTTTGGATAAATACAAATATATGATAAATATGTATACGTTTATATCTTTTGCGTATGTACATTTTGGACATGTCCATGTGATATAAAAATAAAGTACATGTTGTAATTAATCCTGAGCTTGTAATTTAATGTTTTTCCCTTTTTTCACTTTTTTGAGAAAATGATTGTTTGAATCAAATTTGAATAAAGTTTTGTCCTTACAGTCTCGTGGCTTGGACCTTGTTGAAACTTTGTCTTTCCTATTCCAACTCAGTTTCTTCACTCTGGGAAAGGTAATTACGCAATTCATTTAATTTTAATGTGTATCCCATTTTATGCTTGTTGATTATTTGGACCTATAAAAAGTGTTAAGGAAAAGGTGCATAGAAGAAAATAACAGTAACATAAATACTAATGCTATATATGAAATTTGAAAACTGACCTTGGCATTGTTTTGCTGCAGGATTACTCTACAGACGGCATGTCAGAGAATCAGCTGCGTTTTCTGCAACACCTCAGGGAGTTTGGCCTTGTGTACCAGCGAAAGGTAAGCTCATGTACAGCTGCGGACTAGAGTGTGGGAGAGTTACAGGTGTTAGGGTATCTAAAATTCCAATATCCAATGGCCCTTTTTCTGTTATATTGATCTGTCATTGTTTTATATTTTAATTTGATTTTTCAGTTACATCCTACTAATTTAAGTATTGTTTTTTTTACTATTACTTCCGCCACATTCCATTAATTTTGGTTGTTCATAATTGATCTCGTACTTCTTTGTAATTCTTATACTATTTCAATAGATTTTCATATTTCATTTGCAAACTTCATATAAATCACTCTCTTGAATCTCTATCATTTTATTAAAAGCCCTGAGGATTCCTCAAGTTTGTCCTGCGGCTCCTGCCATCTGAATTTTATTTCGTCTATCATTTTCAGCGGAAATCGCAGCGTTTCTACCCGACAAGATTGGCTCTGGGTGTGGCTTCAGGTCTGTCTAAAGGCTACACCACGACAGACCAAGGCTACCTAGTGATAGACACCAACTTCAAAGTGTATGCTTACACTAGTAAGTATGCAATAATACATGTACATTACAAAAAAAATACTTCTACTTCATTTAAAATCAGTTTCAGCGGATCCATTTCAGTCATATATCAGGTATTCCCAAAATTGTCATGATAATCAAATTACAAGATGGAATTTCATTTTAACCCTAAGTGTAAACATGGCAATCTTTTTTCATAGTGTACCCCTGATGACTACGCACGACAATCCTTTTTCATAAACATATATGTACATGTAGTCGACATATAACACATTTCCCTGTGGTTGTGTTGTAGAGTCGTCACTGCAGATTGCGCTGCTGTCTTTGTTCTGCGAACTGCAGTACCGCTTCCCCAACATGTGTGTGGCCTCGTTGACGCGCGACTCGGTACGTGAGGCGTTGCATCAGGGCATCACCGCTGAGCAGATCATACACTATCTGCGAAGCCATGCACATCCTGAGCTCACAAAGAAGCGTCCCATCTTGCCTCCCACCATCTCTGACCAGGTATTAAACACTCAATAGATCAGGCAAACACTGTGTGTGAATTCTTTGATGAAGAATGCTTCTAGATATTCATGGTGGTGGTATGTTTAAGATGCAACTCTTGTAGGAACAAAAGAGTGTCCTAATTCAAAGTAATTGCAGTCAGCAAAATGGCTGATAAATGACTGAGTATGTGCAAGGTTCTTTGTGCTACTTGTTTCACAGATCCGGTTGTGGGAGCTGGAGCGAGACCGCTTCAAGTTCCACGATGGTGTCCTCTACAGCCAGTTTCTGTCTCAGGCAGACTTTGAGCTACTCAGAGACTATGCTCAGGTACATGTAGTGCCAGATAATTGTACTTTAACACATTTTCAAGACATAATTATGTCCATTGAATTTAGCAATTTGATAAAAAACTAATTTAAGCATTGACCTTTTGGAACGTACTATCTTCAGTGTCATAGGTAACATGATTAATGGTCATTGCTAGAATGCTGTTCGACTGCTGACCTTTGTTATTTGGTCATAGTATACTGCTGTAAATGCATATTGTTTTTGTCTGCTATTACAGGACTTGGGTGTGCTTGAGTGGGAGAACCCGCCCAAGCGGGTGATGGTGGTGAAGCGTGAAGGCCACGATGATGTGCGTCGCTTCTGGAAGCGTCACAAACATGACAGCTAAGCATCATGATGACAATATGATGCTACCACAATGACTATTTTATGTTTGACAACTACATGTTACTGGGATAGCTACTATGTATGAGCATTGACACAAACAAATAGATGTCATGGTGCCAGATGATCGACATCTTGACAGCTAGAAGAAACAAATATATTTGACACAAAGATGAGTCTGCAAACTATGGCTTGATAAACAAAAAAATTGAAAACATCTTTCTGGTGACCCTTATTACATGTGTGTTGCATGTGTTGACAAAGATTGATATGGAAGAGTGACAAAGGATGTGTGTGTGACTACAACAAAAATGATCTGTAAAGAAATAGGCAGCTTAATTTTTACGTTCCACTTCTTGTTGGTCTTGAATACATGCAGTTATAGATTATGCACGATTGAAAAAGTGTGGTTATGTTATTGAATGCAAGGTATACATGTATATATATGGATGAATGTCATGTGTTGTCATAACGTTTACTTGCCTCTTGGCACAATATTATGTCAATTATACTGTAATAATGGTATTTATGAGTGCTTGAATCTTGCAACAACATTTTTGTTATGGAAAGACATTCTGTCTTGGATAAAAGTACCAACTATCAGAAAAAAGTTTGACTAGTATATGGATGTAAAATCTATGCAATGCAATAAGATTGTGATTTTATAGCTTTAAGAAGTGATTTTATAGCTGTGAGCTACCACAGCTTGCAACCGGTCTCCTATATTTACTTGTTTGTTCAATGCAGATGGACGAACTTTTACAATGAGGTCAGATATATATTCATAGGCTTACATTGAGACGGAGTGTATGCACTACTTTAACTTTAATGGCATTTGATTATGAATGTTTTATGGAAGTGTATGAATATTGTAAGTTAAAAAAAAAGTTTAATAGTGACGCATTTTTCAAAGATGCTGTCTTTTTGGTGTTTTTCATGAACATCTATGTGACAAACTTACTCAAAAAGTTTCATATTACAGAAAATATGCATGCAAGTAAAAATATTAACCTTAGAAAAATGCTCAGAAGGACTCTCACTTTATAACTGCAAGGCAGTAAACACAATTTTTCTGTAGATCAAATCACATACTCTGTAAGAACTATGAATGAATGACATTTTGAAACTACTGATTTATTTTTTTGAATTACTGGTACATATCAATAGAGCCGGCCTTATGTGATTCCAACCACTTATTTTTGCTTTGACGATAGATCCATTATAAATGTGCAAAGGACCTGAATATCATCTCGCTAGACTGAGACATTTAAACTGTAGCTGTTTCTGATTGCAATGACACAAGTTTCAATAATCTTTGAATGATATTCTGGGCCTTGACAAAGGCTAATGTGCACCTCTGGAAAAAATGTCATAGTCATGCAGTTGTTTGAAGTTTGAATCTTTTTCAAAACACCGCATGAATAATGGATGAACCTGTACTTGTGAGGTACATGTATGGAAGCCTGCTTAGTAATTGCAGAATACGTTAGATGCCGTATGGTGATATAGTGTTCCGAATGGGATTGTAAAATATAATATATGATCTTTTGTGGTACATTCTAATGATGATTCTGATTAAATTACATCTCATCTGATTCATATATAAATAGTAATATAAATATTGTCTTGATGAGCAGGAATGTTAATTGAGTATATGATGATAAACAGGTTAACTACTCTGACATCTTACCACTTTGGCTTGAGATAATTTAACATTTATGTAATATGGCATTTACATTTACTTGTTTCTTGTATAAACATGTTTGTTCATTAGGATCATGCATTATGACAATTATATGTTTACATTAGCAAAAATAATTCTTGATAGTATTTCTATACTTTGCTAAAATATTTGTATGTTATTGAAATACATTGTAATGTAATTATTGGCTCAAATCAACATACGATAAAGAAATTCTAAAAAAATCAAATGTTGGACCGTTCCCAAGTAACGGGTTGTAATCAAATGTTTTTGTACTTTTATAAGGAATGTTGTTCTCTGTTGGAAAAAAAACCCTGAAATTGTACGTAAACAATCTCTTCAGAACTTTAAAATGCATGGTTTTAACAATTATTTGTTCAATAAATATGGCTTGGATGAGCATTAATGAGAAATATCGCAAATATTATGGGAACATATTTGATCATTTATTTTTTTATTTTAGTTGCAATCAAACTTAATATAATGCATGCACATGTTACAAGGGTGTCAGGTTCTGATTTATTTTATCCTATCTATTTTTTCATATTCATTTTTACATATGACGCACCATACCGTAACCCAGGGTCTCGTTAATGCCGTGATGCTGTGGTTTCCCCGTGATCTCTCTGTATAATATTTGGGATGTAATAACCACAATATAACCACATCAAACATGATATGATTGCTGTATTTTTAGCGCATTAATAAGTACAATGTAGTACTCTTTAAGACATTCAAAAGCAGTGTTGCATGTATTTTGTTTCAACGCAATGCCAAGAATACAGACGACTTACTAATCATGAAGTGCCATGGTTTTGGTCTTGGGGGAAAACATAATTATTTAGCTGAATATCTAATTTTTTATTCTTGTCACGGGCCGCGGCACCATGATAACCCCCCCCATTTTATTACTGAACATCCGGCCGGAATCTCAAAAAATCCATCGAAAAATGGCAAAGTCAGAATCCGTGGACCATTTTCAGGTTCCGGGCAGTGAAATGGAGGCTGCAAAATCCATTTCTCATGCGAAGTCATTTTTCATATGTCGGCTGGAAAGAGAAATATCAATCGACGTTAATCCCCTCCGGATGAGGCTCCGGGCCGACATAAATGCTCCGGTTTGGCTCCGTTTCCGCTCCATCCCGTAGTAAAAACCTCCGGATTGATTTCCGGATCATACCCGTGAGCCTGGCCATTTTTGCTCTCCGCTAGCTTACTTGGCCTCCAATTTGTGCTGATTTTCTTAAATTACCGGGCTATTAGACTATGGACATCGGCTACGGCCGGAGTGAATTCGCGTACCGTCATGGACAGGGATAGATGAGGATCTCCCTACATCTATGGTTTTAAGCTGACTAGGCTTGACAGAAATGCTTTTGTTTAGAAAGTGGGTATCATAATGTACACTTATGTGACACCATATCCAACAAACTCGTAACTCAACTTGAGGCATGCAATATTACCCCCAACCACAGCCTCCCATATTCCTGGTGACCATGTTTTTTCCGCTTGTATTCATATATAAGTTCAACAAGTTTGTGGACTGTGCACGAGGCTGATTCCCGTGAATTCCGTCCGTCATATATACTCTCCGTTTAGCATGACACCGTCATTTAGACTCCGGGCTGCATGTTAATTTACCTATCTCGCACATTCTGCCCGGACGATTTTCAGCCTCCGGTTGCATGTGACCGTTATATTTTTACTACGGCGACGGAGCCTTTGGCCTCCGTTTCTCGCTAAGTAGTCCGGGTACATAGGAGGACGGAATCATCATATTCCGGGGAGCAACTAAAAATGCTGAATCCACCCGGATTCTTCCAAATTCCGGGCTTAATAAAATGGGGGGGGTGTAACCCAGATTATGTTGTGCTTCATATACAACCATTACTTCACTATCACTTCAGAAGTGATGTGGGTGGCGACTGTTACCCTTCTCACTGACAAGACTAAACCAAAATGTAAACAATTTTATAAAACCATTTTTCTTACTGTAACACGAACTATTGGATGAAATATTAGAATCATATTGTTTTATTTTGATATTAAATCTATGCCAAGACACAAACAACAAGAGGATTTAATGCTTAATTTGGCTGTTTGTGGATTTTTTCTACCCCAACTGATATAGTAAATTTCATTAGAGATGAGCTCCGTTACCCTCACAAGATGTTGCACTCACAACATAGGACATGTGGCATACAGGTCGCTAAAGTTAACACATTCTGCTACAATCATAGACGATTGAGGTCCTCTGGGCACCGACACTCTTACTGTTTTAGATCATCCGGGTGGAGGCTTGCAGAGAATCTGATCATCTCTGGCTGTACAAGGAATCCTAAGGAGGTGAACAGAATAAAGACACTGTTGTATTTTTAGAAACAAAAAGAAACCACTCCCCCGGCTTCAACAAAAGGTCCCGCGCTGATGCACAGGCGCCAAATGCCTACGCCCAACAATACATCCTGTTCTGGAGTCGTTTTACAGTGTTCTCAAATGCACCAAGACGAAGGTGTGCACATGCTTGGAGAGGCTTGTTTTGCTAATTGTGCTTTAAAAGATAAGATTGGAATTTGCTACGTGCTGCCTCGCAGACCATGCAGACCCCTTGTGATGTCTGGCAGACCCCTTATAACGGAGTGTAGAGGTCCAAACAGGACCGTGCAGAGATCCGATATATAGAATCAGTATTCCCACCGAGCATCACTTCAATGCATAAGAAACAGACATTTCATGCGAGCTGAGATATTTTTTTATGCAGAGCTGTTATCAGATTGGGGTGCACCAAAGCAGAACAGTGTAGACATTCCAACCTGGGAAGCAGTGGGAAGCAGATGTAATGCGGAGTAGCAGAACCACATCTCCATGCCCCCTCTGCAAGGCACATATTGCTACCTCTCCATAAGTGGAATGGCGAATTAATCAATAGACAGTTCTGAGAATATTTGCATGGATACATTTGTTCGCGATGTTTAGGGCGGCCCATTTTGAAGAAATATTTCCAAAACGGCTTCATATACTTTTGGGGGCTCCTTTGCATATAAGTAAGCCACGTGAATGTGTACAGACGTTAAACAAGTTTTAGGATTACCCCACAACCTTTATTCAAAATTCATGGTTTTGCGGGGAGACACTGAAACAACTTCAGACCTTGACGAACTTTGTACCTATGCAATTAATCATATCATGGGTCATGGGTGGCATCAGCTACCCCATCAGCATTTTCACAACCCTCTCTGCAGCATCATTTGTGACCTGTAGCAAAGTCAAGAGTTCAAGGCTCAGTTACTCGCAGAAACTCAGAGGCAACATCGAAGATCAGCCAGCAATTGGATTCAATGAAGACTGAGAGTATCTGGGGAGGAGTTGTGCAGGAACTTGTGAACAAGCATGAATACTGTAATGGGAATGATTTGCACCACCCTTCTCATCTTCATTGGTGCCTCTGAGTTCCAGCGAGTGACCCAGCCTCAAACTCTTAAATTTGCAGAGTTGGCTTTCTTTTTATCACACCACATTGTAGTTGGTCTGGCTCAAGAAAGACCATGTATGATACCTACAGTGAATTCTGCAGCTTGATGCTATGGATTGAAGAGCCCCAATGAAGAGCGCCCATAATCTTGGGCCGTGTCTCCAGGCTGGGAAGAAGAGATCTCAACAATGTTTAATCATTTGGACATGCATATTCATGAGACTATTTGAAACCGTTGTATATCTCTTATATACCTAGACTTATGCTGATGAGTCCTATTGCTATCTAGTCTCATCTAGATTGAGGGCGGAATATGCCCTACCCCATTCTCAAATCTCAGCAAAAATCCTGGACCATTCTCATCATTTTCTAACCATTCTCATTTCACAATTTCATAGTTTGACAATTTCCCCCAATTCTCAATGAAAATTGACCCCCAATGGACCCACGACCTGTGGGTTGAGATGATAACTGACCAAGTACACGTATGTAGGCTGGGGGTTACAGAGACATCGGTTCGTCCGTGTGACCTTTTAACAGCCCGCTGTTTGGGATGATGGTATCATTCTGGTCTCACAACCTTGAGGGTGTGAGTTCGAGTCCCGTCAGGTCCACTTGATATAGTAAATGGAAGATATGTCTCTTCAGCTATGTCAATACAGTGGAAGGAGCTTGCTTGGCAGAACAGTGAGAGTAGAATTGTATTCACAAGCAGACTTTGGGAAAAAAATAAACAGTTATTCATAGAATCACAGACCTTAACACGGCTGGAACATTAGATCTCCCCAAAATTTCCATCCTCAGACGGGATTCGAACCCACAACCTCTGGGTTGAGATGATAACTGACCAAGTATGTAGGCTGGGGGTTACAGAGACATCGGTTCGTCCGTGTAACCTTTTAACAGCCCGCTGCTTGCGATGATGGTATCATGCTGGTCTCACAACCTTGGGGTCGTGAGTTCGAGTCCCGTTAGGGCCACTTGATATAGTAAAATGGAAGATATGTCTCTTCAGCTATGTCATCACAGTGGCAGGAGCTTGCTTGGCAGAACAGTGAGAGTAGAATTGAATTCACAAGCAAACTGGCGAGGGGGGGGGGTATACACAGTTATTCATATTTCATTTATGTTCCCTAGCTTAATGGCTAGTGTAATTAGAAATGTAAAATGTCCAGTGAATGGTTTGGTTCATATACCGCTTGATATGTCCACACGTACATTTATTATATTTGAGCCCACACTAGTAGGTGACGTCCTCTCGAACCTATCGTCAATCAGCTACATGACCTGTCGTAATGATCTTGTATCTACGAAGAGTTAGTATGCCTGATAACTAATATCCTGCTTGATTATGGTTGGCAAATAATGTTTATGAATTTATAGCGTGTCGATGAAGATAATTCGATTGGAAAATGGCTATGATACCAGGCAACTAGAGTTGCGTTCCATTTGATATTTCAGAAGAGGTCATCATCATGATGCACCAAAATGGCATCTAAACCCTCCGGATCGTAATGAGTACGGTTGAATAGTAGTAATTCGAACCTCACACACGCACGGAAACACTAAAGTATGAGTATATTGGATTTACATTCAATGCCTATACTATGCATATGGGCGCGGAAAGAATTTCATTTGTGGATATACGTGCATGCATAGCATAGATAAACGGGAAGAACCAACAAATGTAAAGAATATGCATAAGATGAAGATATATTATTTATCAAGTGTCATATATGTGCTCAATAACTTGTGTGGCGCAGCCAGTCAACAGTACGAATACATTGGCAATGAAATGAAGAACAGGAGTTTCTCGAGGGTCACGATTGGTGGAAATAATAAAGTGTTCGTGGAACAGGTAAATATGCTTTTATTTGTAAAAGCCTCTTGTGTCTTATAAGCTGCCTTTTTGTGATCAATCAAAACTTACACAAGCATTTCTTTTTGTTGAAATCTCCGTCACATGGTGCACTACCTTATAATATTCTAAGTTTGTGGTGCACACTTTTATGGCTATTATCCTTGTGTTTTTAACTCTTACGCCTATGTTATTTGATTATACACACAAAAAATCCAAACTACCGGTAGGTGCCCCTCCCGGAAGGCCGTCTGCACAGCTTCCACTTGTACGTGTTGCCGGACGTTGCTGATACGGCAGCTCCGTGTTTCTACGTACAAATCTGGAGGCCTCAAGACCCGAGTAACGTGCCATGTCTGCTGGTGTGGCAGAACCAAGTTTGTATTGCTCCGGGTATGGCACACATTAAAAAGCTAAAGTAGTTGTAATGAGCCCGCAGAGATACGAGCACATGAACATCTGGCTAATTAGCATTACAAGCATATTTCTAATGTAGACGTAAGGCATGTTTTATAAGGGAACAATCATAAATAATGATACTGGAGGCGGGGGGGGTCGTCCAAAAAGGTGGGAGGGTCGTCCAGCTTTTCTGATTCCTTTTGGGGGTGTCGCTGAACTTTTTTTTTATCTCGCGACGGTATATTTTTTCACAACGTTTTTTTTTAGCAATGCAATGACTATATAGAGGACTTTTGTAGCAGGCGTGTGTGCTTGTTGTGTGTGTGTGTGGGGGGGGGGTGTCACTCAACTTTTTAGAATGTTGATTGGGGGGGGGGGGGCGGTCGGTTAACTTTTTCTTCGAGCCCCCAAAAATGGACGACCCCCCGTATCGTTATTTATGATCGTTCCCTAAGTTGATTGGTAATTACGTGTAATAATAAACGAAATTATGAATCATGAACAATCTATTGAAGGTTTGGCTTAGCATGCAAAAATTGTACCGACAATGGGGCTTTTACTAATTCTTCGCAATGTCATGTTCTTTTTATTGCAGGTCAAACATACAGACACATGATCCTCACGATCACACAATATGTAGCGATCCAAGCTGGGGATCTGTTCGGCTGGCTTTGCATGCAAGATGTCCCCTGCCCGATAATGTATGACCAAAATATAATTAGCCACAATATAAGGAACAGACTTCTTCCTTATATACCAACTGTGGGAAATATAGAGCTTATTTCTCTGACTGCTCAAGATGTATGGTCAGTGGGAGTTGAGATTGAGCTTGTCGAACTTTCAACGCAATCGCACACGTCAACAGTATTTACCGAAACTGTGACACCTGAAGATCAAACAACAGACTATATTCAAAGCAGTGCCTCTGGAGCAAACACAGACATAGAGTATAGCACTGAAAGAACCATTAACACGCATGAAACAACACCTCGGACACTGACAACTGCCATACCTCCAAAGCAAGGATTTCCACTGTGGATAATTTTACTTGTAATTTGTTTCACAACAATGGTGATACTGCTATTTGCGTTATGTTGTTTGGCGAAAAAATTATCTAGATCTAATAGAACAGTGACGCCTAACGATTTGAATAAAAACTCGGGAAATGAAGAACTCAATCATAATATGGACGTGTGGGAATATAATAAACCTGCTGTGAATTTACACAGTGTCCCTCGTGGGCTGGGAGTTGAAAGACAACATACACTTTATTACGTGTGACATACGTTTACAACGATGATATACGCCCATGTTATTTTTGCATTTGGAATAGATATACTAAGTCAGATGAACCGCTGTAATACAGGTTATGGTATGGTTAATGTGTTTTAGACCTACTGGATTGGGGATCGTTCACAAATGATGCCACACGGCAGGGGGGGCGAGGTCACCTTTGAAAAATAAATGTAGATGTTTAACAGTATTTGAACTTACATTCAGCCATGTTAAGCGAGTTTTGATATATCTACTAGTTGAAATAACATTGCCAGTTTGTTTTATGTCCTAAATACATTTTGTAAAAGTATGTCTACATTATGGACATGTATATTCAAATGTATTTAGTGGCACAGTTAAATCAATGGTAAATGCCATCGCAAAACCATGTCATGGGGGGGGGGGGGGGTGGTACTGCAAAGATGACGAAACATGACAGGGGGGTGTGTTAAAATAAGGCCAAAATTGAGGTGACGTCATTTGTGAACAATTTACTAGAATGCTCTAAATGTTTTTTATTTTTTTTCTGTTATTCCGTAGATTACGCCAATGTACTGTGCTATTTATGAATATTATCAGAACTAAGTGCTGTGATTACAGAACCCTGGTATGTATGATGACCGGTGTATTTTTTGCTTAATTAATTGCATCGGTGAGACTTCAAAGCCTGTTAACGTTGGACCAACACAGAAAACCCAGCAACACCCCTTCCCCCTTCGCGGGTCTACATTTAACCTCATTCAACAGTGGCCAAACCCATCGCATACATTTTGATAGCATCAACATCCTCGACTGTCCAGACTGTATCACATTAGAAATGAAGATTCCAGTGGACAATAAAGTCAAACAGATATATAAAAACAATTTTCAATACATATACCAATGGTCCCGGAGGACTACACGTGTATGTGTGTATTGTAATTGTCAAAACAGTAGGAATATCAATAGGATACAGAAGACGCCACGAGTGCAATCTTTACTTGCAAATAAATCTGATGGTACATTATATGAAGCTAGATATTTTGGCAATTTCAATTTCAATACTACATTTGTATATACGTTTTAAGATGCCTTTTGACGCAGGACAATGCTTAGATTAAAATTGAAGTTGACTAGTCGGGAGTAAAAACACACTCACACATAAAATACAAAAACAAAAAAACAATGATGATATTTTAGCTTAATATGCTACAAAGGCATAAAAACAAGATGATCAGAGGCGAGTACAGACACCCCCCCAATTATTCTTTGTTATGACCATCTTGACCGCCATCTCTTTGTAATGGTTGTTGACTTTGATGAGACTTCTGTCCTTTCTTCTCATCTGATGCGAGTGTCGCTAAGATTAGTGGCACATGATGCTGGCTCATCCTGTGGCGTCTGTAATCTAAAGGTAAAATACAAATAGAAATATATATTGTGAACTGCAAAAAACAAGTGACGTGGTCTGTACAATGTATAAGAAATTCCTCATTACACAATACCCGAAAGTTTTGCCAGGGAATCGCATATCCTCGAAGCTGCTATCAAATGCCAGTACTTGCAATGTCACTTAAACTGTTTACAAAAAGACGATTGAAAAACATGTGCTCCCACATAAATTATAAAGGACAAAGGAAAATATTAAAAAAATAACCTGCAGAAGATTGACTTGAAGCCTTGTTGAACTGTTGGGTACTGGTGCCGCATAGACAAGCCGGATTGAGGCAGCAATTAGCGAATACCATATAGACAGTGAAGTGGTAGAATGTCCCATTGAAGTCCACGGAAAGCCACAGTTATACATGGTATAGTAGATCTGGTTCCACGACCAGCAAACCACGAACACCACGCTTACCTGCAAGATTAGTGCTAACGTGACTATTAGGGGTTGCACATATGACCTCCTCAAAATTTTGGAACCTTGCACCAGATTTGAAACAAGCACTGCGATATACCAAAAAGTTGCGGAATTTTGTCTCCATTAAGGCGCCTGATGCCAGCGCGCGGAAATGAGGGAAAATTGAGAAAAAATTGTGGTTTCCATGGTAACGCAGTGTAAATTAGACCAAAACTACACAATATAAAAACCATTACAAAATCTTTTAGTATGTTAGATAGAGATAAGTGTGATATCTCATATAAAAGGTATTTGAATCTACTTTCAGGGTATTGCAATGAATATGAAAATTACCTCATTTTGCATATGCCTAATTTTGCATAAACATAGCATTTTTAGGTTTTTGATACAGATGCAATTTTAAAGTTTTTTGGTGAAGTTATTATTCATGCAATCATATTGATATTATTCACCATCATTAACGATAATCAACCGCTAATCTCTAAACATTTGGGTAGGATCGGATTAAAACTGAAGATTTGCTAGACTAGTATTTCTGACCACTCAAATTTATTGTGTAATACAAAATCATGTATTAGTAGTCATTTTAAGTGTTTTTTTTGTCAACAATATTGTAAGAAATTGTTTTATGATTTTATTCAATGAATGCCCCTTCTATCCCGAAAAATGTCTTCTACCAAAATTACCCAATCCAAAAAATAGGTTTTAGATATTACGTAAAATATATGTTTTTTATTTTCTAAGTCATTGTATTAATGTAATACATGGAATTGGGGCTAACAGGGTCACTGCATCCATTTCCAGTAATATTTTAATAATTTGACCTTATCTTGACCTTCAAATCCAAGATGGCTGTCACTTACTGTTGGTAGTTTATATATTTTTACTTTTGAACCTACATCAATGTGTAATACCTGGGCTTTAGGGTTTAAAGGTGTCACTGATTCCATTTCAGCATCATTTTAATTATTTGACCTTATCTTGACCTTCAAATCCCAAATTACTACTACTTTATGGTGAACATTTTACGTTTTATTTTATTTCTAAGCAATGTTGCTGTGTAATACATGTATTTTTAGCTTTTCAGGGTTACAGATTGCAACTGCATTGTGTTATTTTAATGATTAAACTGATCTTAACTCATAAATCCAAGGTGACTTCATTTAGCATTGACATATAGCAAATATACTGGTAAACATAATTTGAATGGTAATGGAATCTCACGGCTTCTTCATACCTTTAGTCATGAGAGAGTTATACACAAAAGATTATTACAGTAACAAAATTTATTCTAAACCAAAGAATATTTCATACAACTACTAATACATGACTACTAATACATGATTTTTTGTATTACATATTAAATTGGGTGGTCAGAAAATATTAGTCTGGCAAATCTTCAGTTTTTAATCCGATCCTACCCAAATTTTTAGTGAGAGTGTTTGATTGTATTAATGATGGCGAATAATATCAATATGATTGCATGAAGAATAACATCACGAAAAAAAACTTTGACAAATGCATTTGTGACAAAACCTAAAAAATGCTATGTTTATACAAATTAGTCATAAAATCAGGTAATTTTTATTCATTTGTAACCACCCCTAAAAGTAGATTCAAATACCTTTTTATTTGAGATATCACACTTATCTCTATCTAACATACTGAAGATTTTGTAATGGTTTTATATTGTGTAGTTTTTGGTCCCCAATTTAAAACTGTTACCAAACCATGGAAACCGCAATTTTTCTCAATTTTCCCTCACTTCCCGCGCTGGCATCAGGCAGCGCCTTAAACTAGACAAAATTCCGCAACTTTTTGGTGTATCACAGTGCTTGTTCTAACTGGTGCCGGGTAATACGAAGCAGCCATGCATCGTAATGGCCCACTGTGCAGCCCGATATCTGCTAAGCAGAAGCAAGTGTTTCTTTTCTGATTAGTAGAACTTTGACAAATACTGTGGCCCCTACATTTGAATAAACAAACCTATTCTACTAATGCGACAAAATATCTGGCTGTGCATAGATTCTTTTAATAGCATATTTGATTCCAGTGGAATGTCCTGCATTCTTAACTCAATCGTTGACTAAATCCATAACTTTGAATATGGCAATCTTTCTCAGCTGATGTTACCCAAGATGACAAGATAGGATGAAAGCGTATGCGTTGTCGCAAGCATATACTATATGGTATATCGAGACAGTCCGGGCATTCAAAGGACGTCCCCGCCCAGCTAGCATCACCTCCACTGACATACATGTACTTCACGAGGTCACATCCCGTTATCTTGTGTGACTTCAACTTGAGAAAGATTGTTTGCTATGACAAGTCGAAAAAGGTAAAATTTCTTGTATTCATTTAACATTTAGTGTTTAGAACATTATCAAAGAAATCCAATGAATCTATACAAAAATGTAGAATTGAATGTGTATACGGGTGCTGTAGTATACTTATATAATATATAATTCTCAATACACAGAAATATATAATCACCAGAAGTAACGTTTTGATGACATTTTTCCTGGCTCGCAGTCGCTCTTTGTCGAATGTCAGACTGATGTGATTTTCGTAGCGCGTTCTTCACCTTTATAATATAGATTCACAATGTCATGTTTGTCATGAGCACTATTTAGCCAAACCCAATTATAATACATACACATGTAACGTTTTTGATGTTAGTTATAAATCCGAGGGTTGGATGAGCATCAGACGCACATCACCATTTGACGGCACGCAATATTCTAATTTGCCAATATCGTTTTCATTCTTTGCATTGTGGCCAATCATATATTTTTTAAACACATTTTACATTGTTAATAATGCATTAGGAATGCATAAAAACAAATGATATTAAAGTAAAACCTGGTTTTTTTCCCTTCTGCATGATCATGAGATCAGTTTCTTTATGACTGTGCTCCCTAATTGGTTTGTCTTCTGCCTTCTTTTCATGGATTATTTGTTGGGCTCCAGCTGGCCTTTGGCCAACACCATTGCTATTCGGATGTAAGGCGTACGTGACTGCTTTTGTGGGGGGACAAAGGG